>CM070110.1:22638416-22683416 GCA_036178185.1 Liparis tanakae | reverse complement strand
AAGTCCCTGGAGTGGTGTTGTGGGGAGAGAAAGAAAAATATATGTGTGTGTGTGTGTGTGTGTGTGTGTGTGGACACTGTAAGCACATGTCTAATGAAGTAATGTCAGTTGTTAACTATTTTTAATGAGGTTCGCGCGGAGCTCTTCATCTTCTTAAAAATCACAATTCAGCCTTCGCCGTCGATCGTGAGCGAGAGACGCTTCCCGGCGAGGACGCGCCGCGTGTGCTCGGCAATTAATGATAATCAATTATGAGACTGTCGCCGCACGAAAGTTTGACGTTAATTGCTGTCTTAGTAAACCAGAAGTTTCCACCGGAAACGTGGAGAATATTAACCGTAAGATGCAGAATGCACGATGAATGCCAGGTGCGTTTAAACCCAAATTAACTGTGAGCTGCTTATGATACGAGTCCCGTGAAACTGGCCATGTATATATAAGTTATGTATATAAGTCTTTAAGTTGTCTGAACTAACTATTTATTGTCAATTTAACTAATAATTCTTGAGTTAATTATACTAATATGTACTTTAACTACATGAGTTGCAAAAACTTATTTTTTTTTAGCTTTAAGAACTTCAAGTTATTGAGCTACTTTACTTAGAAAGGCAATTGGTTTCCTCACCTTTTTCAAGTAAAGTCAACTTATTATATTTTACAGTGTAATCCTACCTTAATTGGGTTTTGGCACACATATACTGTAATATGGTAAACATAGTAGTGATGGGTGCGCTTGATTATGCAGAAGGGGTCACAGAGATATCAGGATTTTAAAAAACAATGTGGTTTTGTGTGTTTTGGTACATTTTTTAAAGAAAGAAAATAAATTTAATTTAATTAAATCTTAAGTACAAAGGTAAAAATGAAACACCAAAGTATGGTTTACGATTTGTACTACCGTGTCATTTGCAAGTGCCTTTGTCATTTCAAGTGTTTGATTGGAAAAATAAATGTTATGAATCCCCCTCCCCCCCAAAAAAAATAGAATTGTGCATTTTGAGTAAATATCATCACCTTGGAGTCCTTAGATGTAGAATAACTTGACCGTCGTGATGAAAGCTAACTTATATGGACGTCATGTTGATTTAAAGGCGGCATCATTTCAACAATTTTATTCTAAAATATTGTCGCAAGCTTTATTCAGATTTTATGTATTTACATTCTGTTCACAGTCATATTCAGTGTTAGGGGCGGAGCTTCACTATGCTATGCACTGGAATGGAGAGCTTTATGTTTTAATGTATGTGTTGTATAAAAGATAACGCTGTGTCTACATATTTAGAGCTTTATGTGTCTGTATGTGTGAATTGCTCTTGCAGTGTGTTTTTCTGTTATATACTGGTCTCTAGTACTCAGTGGTGGATATTTTCTGTTCTAAATATTGTTTTAATACCCGACACTCAGTAAATATGACTTGTATATATCTACTTGTTGCAAGGAGTTTTTTCTTTGACTTCTTGCTGTCAACCACGAGTGTCACCGAGCTCGGGGAGGCTCAGAAAATATGGGACATGATATTTACTCCAGAAGAAGAAGAGAAGCCTGCAGTGAGACTCCACGACGATCCACACTTCAACTCTTTTCTACAATTATTATTATTTATTTTTCACAATTCAACATGTTGGATGGGTTTGTGAAAATGAATTTGGACGTATGCTCAGTTTCAGGTTTAATACTTTAAGTTGTGGTTTCTATGACGACACATATGCATGGCTCTGATTGGCTGCTTGAAAAGCACCGAGAAGGTGAGTCTTAATGAATGAATTAGATTCTCCCGCCATTCTGCAACTTCTAACTTCAATTGTAATTTCTCTGATCAATGTTGTTGCGTAGAGCTAAACGTGTCTTATTATCTCTCTTCAGCTTCCATCTCTCTCTCTCTCTCTCTCTCCTCTCTTTCTTTCTTTCTCCTCCCAGAAGGAGAGACGATAAGTGCCATTAGAGCGCTCCGAGGTGAGCGGGCCGAGCCGCTCTCTCTCTCCTTCTCTCTGTCGCCCTTTTCTCTCCTCTCTCTCTCCGTCTCTTCCTCTCTCTCCTCCTCTCCCTCCCTCCTCTCCTCTCTCCCTCCTCTCTCTCCCTCTCCCCTCTCCTCCCTCTCTCCCCCCTCTCTCCTTCCTCTCTCCCCTTCCCTCTCTCTCCCTTCCCTCCTCTCCCCCTCCCTTCCCTCCTCTCCCTTCCTCTCTCCTTCCTCTCCCTCCTTCCCTCTCCCCTTTCCCCTCCCTCTCCCCTCTCCCTCTCCCTCTCCCCTTCCCCCTCTCCCCTCCTCCCCTTTCCCTCTCTCCTCTCCCTCCCTTCCTCCTCTCTCCTCCTCCCTCTCCTCCCTCCCTCCTCCCTCTCCCTCTCCTCCCTCTCCCTTCCCTCTCTCTCTCCCTCCCTCTCCCCTCCTCCTCTCCCTCTCCCCTCTCCTCCTCTCCCTCCTCCCTCTCCCTCTCTCTCTCCCTCTCTCTCTCTCCCTCCCTCTCCCTCTCCCCCTCTCCCTCCCTCTCTCTCTCTCCCTCTCCGATGAGGATGGAGAGTGTTCATCTAAACTCGTTGGAGCGTCTCTGAGAGAGAACGGATCCAGGAACTGAGCCCAGTTCCTCCGTACGTGTGCGTCGGTTGTGTCGTTGTGTGTCTGCACGGGTCCTCCTTGGTCTTCATGCACGCTGCATGTGTGTGTGTGTGTGTGTGTGTGCGTGTGTGTGTGTGTGCGTGTGTGTGTGCGTGTGTGCGCGTGAGTGTGTGTGCATTCAAGAGAATCTGACATATTGCAGGAATAGCAACGTTCTCTTCCCTCTCTCTCTCTGTGTTTTGTCTGTGTGTGTGTGTTTATGTGTGTGTGTTTATGTGTGTGTTTGTGTGTGTGTGTGTGTGTGTGTGTGTGATACAGTGTCACAGGCCGTATGCCTCCCCTCAGCGAACCAAATCAAATACGCCCTCATCTCCCAGTGAAGCTCCATGCAGCGGTTGATTGACAGGCGCCCGTGGGCGGTGGCACACGCACACACACACACACACACACACAGACGCACAAAATAAACGCAACTCGGATCCATCCGTCACGGAGAGACAACACAGCGTGGCTGAGAGTTAGATCTCGACTCGACTCGAGAAGGGGGGGGGGGGGGGGGGCGTGTCCTCGCCCACTAACGCAGCCTTTGTTTCCTGTTTCCTCGCTAGACAGGATATGACCTCGTTCAAGGAAAAAAATTAGGCGCCTCCTGGTAATAGAACAATATTGTCACGATGTACGTACAGACAGGCGGCGCACACATCAACGCACACACACACACCACACACACGCACACACACACACACACACACCGGAGAAAACAGAGAACCGAGGCGGTGTGAAAGTGTGTGTAGGCGTGAAGTGAAACGGAGAAATGCTGCTGAAAGAACATTGACACGATAACTCAGGACCTGCGTAAGCATCAGTGTGTGTGTGTGTGTGTGTGTGTGTCTGTGTGTGTGTGTGTCTGTGTGCGTTGGACATGAAAAAAGTAATTCACAAAGACACATGATGTGTACTTGTGTGTACTACATGGAAACACACAAGAGAGGTGGAGTAAAAAGGGGATTTCAGAAAAGAGGGTAAGGAAGCTGGGAAATCCTGATCTGGGGTTATTCGAAAAAGTTGATTTAACACAAATACTGATTATCATACTCATTATATGTATTTGTTCTCAATTTCTCAGGGGAGACAGATGTGTACTTGTGTGTACTATGTGAAAACACACAAGGGAGGTGTAAGAAGTAAGAAGGGGATTCCAGAAAGGAGGTAAGGAAGCAGGAATGATTGGGGAAAAGCCGGATTTAGGGTTTTTCAAAAAAGTTGATTTAACACCTGCAAATACTGATTATGATTATTATAATGATATTATACTCATTGTATATCTTTTTGTTGGTGTTTTTTATGTACGTCATGAAAACATGCAAGTACAAGGGAGGTGGAGTAAAAGGGGAATTCAGAAAAGAGGGTAAGGAAGCCGGACTGATTTGGGGATTTTCTAAAAAGTTAATTTAAACCTGCAAATACTGATTATTATACCCATTATACATCTTTTTTTCTCAATTTCTCAGAGGACACAGATGTGTACTTGTGTGTACTATATGAAAACACACAAGGGAGGTTTAAGGAGTAAGAAAGGGATTCCAGTAAGGAAGCAGGAATTATTGGGGGAAGCCAGATTTTGGGTTATTCAGAAAGTTGATGTAACACCTGTAAATATTGATTATTATACTGATTATGCATCTTTTTTTGGTGTACTTCTATGTATGATGTGAAAACACGCAAGTACAAGGGAGGAGTAGTAAAAGGGGAATTCCAGAAAGGGGGTAAGGAAGCCAGGCTGATTTTGTATTTTTCAAAAAAGTTAATTTAATTCTGCAAATACTGATTATTATACTCATTATATGTATGTTTTTCTCAATTTCTCAGAGGACACAGATGTGTACTTGTGTGTACTATATGAAAATACACAAGGGAGGTGTAAGGAGTAAGAAGGCGATTCCAGAAAGGAGGTAAGGAAGCTGAACTGATTTTTTAATTTTTTTTTAAAAGGTTCATTTAAACCTGCAAATTCAGATTATAATACTCAATATATTACCAAGGACGCATCAACTACGGCGGGGATTGAACCGCCAACCCCCGGATAGAAAAACAGACCTGCTAACCACGAGTAAAATAACCTGCTTCCAAATTCAAGGAGAAAATACGTTCACCTAGAAATACGGTGCGAGTCATCGGCGACCTGCTCGGCACGATAAAGTGTGACGGATCAGAAGGCGAGAACCTGGCGGTGAACGAGATACCGGAGCATCCAAACAACGGCGCCGCGGAGAGGTAAACAAGGGAAACGTTTATCTCCGGTATTGCCGACAAGCTGCTCCGAGGAGCCGTTTCTATTCTCCATCAGAGTGTGAAGGGAGGAAGGTCTGCGACAGGCGTATGCAGGCCGTACGGCGCTCCACAAACAACAACAGTCTCTATAAACAACAACAGTGTCTCGACCCCATTTTCTTTCTTTAGGTGGAATCGGGAGAAGTATCGGAAAACGTGAAATAACGGCGCGTTAAGAGAACGCACAACTTTTCACACACACACACAAATCTCCGCCCGCCCTCTGTAATTTTGTGTATCGCACGAAATTACAGCAGAAGTAATTCAAGGTCCCTTTCTCAAGGTGTGTTCACAACAAAAGCGAAACAATTTTTCGCGTCGCCCAAAATGCGTGAGTTTATTCGCTCGACCGTTCACCGTGTTCTCACCATGAGCGTCGAGACGCTGCACGAGGGGCGGGGCTTATCTCTGCGCCTCGTCTGCGTGAATACCGTTAGCATTTCCTTCATCCACCACGGAATAAATCACCACTAGTTCTGCTTCATACTTGTTGTGGACGTCCCAGACACTGACGCCCTCGTGTTCGGGTTGATGACATCACCCGTAGGCTCACTCAGCTCGGGAACTTTCACAATGAAGTTACGGTTACGTCTGAAAGACTTCCGCTTCCAGCGCTACGAGAGCAGAACTCAAGAGCCGATTGGCCCGAGTTGCGAGATGAAAGCCTCAAAGTTTAAATATTTCAACTCAGGGCGGAAATTGTGCCGCTGAAAACGCGTCAAACGGGAAAATGTTGCGTCTATCGCAGCCACACACGTCTGTACGTTGACTTTACATGGGATTCGGTCCCACAAAAAAATAGTTTCACTTTTGGTGTGAGCGCCCCTTAAGAGCTCCGATGCCTGCGTGTGCGCGCACCGGGGCGGAGCAAAGAAGAACACCATAAGTCAAATTATAAGCAAGACATATTTAATGTATTATACGTTAAAAATACTATATGACTCTCAATTAAATATATTTAGAAATATTTGGCTTTTATGGCTCTCCCAGTGAAAAAGTTTGTGACTCCTGCTCTAATCTAATTCCTTTTTTATTTACGTGACATTTTTGGAGAAAAGGTGTTTCAGTGCATTTCAACACAACGATGAACACGGCGCGCACAAACCGGCCAGGTGTGCAGAGGAGGGAGAAGTCGCCGGGGGTTTGAACTTCTTCTTCTCTCTGTTTTTCATATTCCACACAGTTTCATCATTGTTTGTCTTCAGTAGAAAGTCAAACTTTTGTTCATAATTATGAGATGAGACTTCCACCAGGCTTTGGCATTTGTGCGTCTCTTTGCGTCGTGAAGGGACTCGAGAAGAAAACTAAAGGGTTTTGAAAGGAGTGTGTGATGAAACTTCCGCTGGCTTCTCAACCCACCTTCAAATGTGACCTTTTGAAAAGCTTCATTGAAAATGTTACTTTAAAAACGTTCATTTGAAAGAGTCAATTTGAATCACACCAAAACCATGAGGGAGCTGCTGCAGCGCTGGTCACACGGCACGGGTATCATAAGAGTTTATCAAGTAGGTAACAGATAAAGAGGAGCATGTATAGCTAAAGAGGAGCATGTAGGAGCTAAAGAGGAGCATAGCAGCTAAAGAGGAGCATGTATGTTCCTCTTTAGCTATACATGCTCCTCTTTAGCTTCTACGTAGAAGCTAAAGAGGAGCATGTAGCAGCTAAAGAGGAGCATCTAATAGCTAAAGAGGAGCATCTAATAGCTACATATGAGCATTTAGCAGCTAATGAGGAGCATCTAATAGCTAAGTATGAGCATTTAGCAGCTAAAGGGGAGCATGTAGCAGCTAAAGAGGAGCATAGCAGCTAAAGAGGAGCATAGCAGCTAAACGGGAGCATGTAGAAGCCAAAGAGGAGCATGTAGCAGCTAAAGAGGAGCATGTAGCAGCTAAAGAGGAGCATGTAGCAGCTAAAGAGGAGCATGTAGCAGCTAAAGAGGAGCATGTAGCAGCAAAAGAGGAGCATGTAGCAGCTAAAGAGGAGCATGTAGCAGCTAAAGAGGAGCATGTAGCAGCTAAAGAGGAGCATGTAACAGCTAAAGAGGAGCATGTAGCAGCTAAAGAGGAGCATGTAGCAGCTAAAGAGGAACATGTCTACTTCTAACACGTCTACCTGTCTCTTGGACCCTATCCCGACTAGGCTGCTTAAAGATGTTTTGCCTTTAATTGGCAGCTCTCTTTTGGATATTATCAATGTGTCTGTTAACAGGCCACGTACCACATTCCTTCATAGTAGCTGTAATTAAACCTCTCTTGAAGAAGCCCACTCTGGATCCAGAGGTGTTGGCTAACTACAGACCGATCTCTAACCTCCCCTTCCTCTCTAAGATCCTGGAGAAAGTGGTCGCAAATCAGTTGTGTGACTTTCTACATCAGAATAGTTTATTTGAAGAGTTTCAGTCAGGATTTAGAAAACACCACAGCACAGAGTCAGCACTGGTGAAGATTACCAATGACCTCTTAATGGCAGCAGATAAAGGACTCATCTCTGTACTGGTCGTGTGACCTTAGTGCTGCATTCGACACCATTGACCATAACATCCTATTACAGAGACTGGAGCAGTCGATTGGTATTTCAGGCACCGCACTAAGTTGGTTTAAATCCTATTTATCAGATCGATCTCAGTTTGTATTTGTAAACGATGAAGCCTCGATGACCACCAACGTTAGTCACGGAGTTCCACAAGGTTCTGTGCTTGGACCAATTCTATTTACCTTATACATGCTTCCTTTGGGCAATATTATCAGGAAACACTCTATAAACTTTCATTGTTATGCAGATGATACTCAACTATATCTATCGATAAAACCAGAGGAGACTAACCAACTCACTAAAATTCAAGCATGCCTTAGTGACATAAAAACATGGATGACCGGCAACTTCTTGATGTTAAACTCAGACAAAACCGAAGTAATTCTACTCGGCCCTGAGCACCTCAGAGATCAATTATCTGGTGATGTGATTTCTGTAGATGGCATTGCTCTAGCATCCAACACCACTGTAAAGAATCTCGGCGTTATCTTTGATCGGGACTTGTCCTTTAACTCCCACGTAAAGCAAATCTCAAGGATTGCATTCTTCCATCTACGTAATATTTCAAAAATCAGGCACATCTTGTCTCAAAAAGATGCAGAGAAATTGGTTCACGCGTTCGTTACTTCGAGACTGGATTACTGCAACTCCTTATTATCAGGCTGCACTAATAAGTCTCTTAGGTCCCTCCAGTTGATTCAGAATGCTGCAGCTCGTGTTCTCACTAAAACTAAGAAAAGAGATCACATTACTCCTGCACTAGCTGCTCTGCACTGGCTCCCTGTAAAATCAAGAATCACTTTTAAAATTCTTCTCTTAACTTACAAAGCCTTAATTGGTGATGCACCATCATATCTTAAAGAGCTTGTAGTACCGTATCGCCCCACCAGAGAGCTGCGCTCACTAAATGCGGGCTACTTGTAGTTCCGAGAGTCTTAAAATGTAAAATGGGAGCCAGAGCCTTTAGTTATCAAGCTCCTCTTTTATGGAACCAGCTTCCACCTTCAGTCCGGGAGGCAGACACAGTCACCACATTCAAGAGTAGACTGAAGACTTTCCTCTTTGACAGAGCTTATAGTCAGGGCTGAATCAGGTTTGCCCTGGTCCAGCCCCTGGATATGCTGGTATAGGTTTATAGCTGCTGGGGATGTTTAGGATGCACTGAGCACCTCTCTCCTCTTTTCTTTCTCCTATGGATGAATCTTCATCTCTCCATCACACATGACTAACTCTGCTTTCTCCCCGGAGTCCTTCTGACTTCACGTCTCATGGGGTCATGTGACCCTGTGAGACGGCATAGATCCCATCTGCTGATGGACCTTCGATGGTTGGATCGTGAGTTCCTGTCGCCAGCTGTGCCACTGCCCTGCTGGGACTCCGCCCACTCCTCCACTTGGGAGGTCTCCAAACTCTCCATCGTGGAATATGCCTAAATATGAACTATTGATAAACTCTGTCAGATTCCTTGAATGTATTTTAACTCTAAATATGTCCTTCTGTACACATTACATCTATTGCATCTGTCCATCCTGGAGAGGGATCCTCCTCTGTTCTCTCCTGAAGGTTTCTTCCCTTTTTTTCCCCCTGAAGGGTTATTTGGGAGTTTTTCCTGGTCCGATGTGAGGTTTTGGGGCAGGGATGTCTATGTGTCCAGATTGTAAAGCACTCTGAAACAAATTTGGAATTTGTGAAACTGGGCTATACAAATAAACTGAATTGAATTGAATTGAATTGAATTGAATGTAGCGGCTAAAGAGGAGCATAGCAGCTAAAGAGGAGCATGTAGCAGCTAAATAGCCAAATAACATAAGTTAAAACCCTACACTATTGTAACATGACTCAACATGAATGTTATGTTGTTGACCAACTAAAACGTGACGTGTCAAATTGTGTTTCCACTGCCCCCTAGTGGCCAACAAACCGTTTTTTGCTGGGTTGAACAATTCCAACATAAGTACAACATATACATTGTTTATGTAACTATCACAGCCGCTCTACCAGATGTAACACTGGAACAGGTTATTTGCTCACAATAAAACACATGTTGCAAAGGTTAAAAAACACAAATATAAATATATATATTAGTTACATAACTAAACAAACTGCGTTCCCCCTCAGATCCTCAGAGATACTGCTCTACTAAAATCCCTTTTCACTGCGGAGTAGTCTATAGAGACGGACATGATGGACTTCAACCGTCTCCTTTATGGGTCACCGGCCAAAGGAAACACACAGAGGGGTCACCATTAAGTGTGTGTGTGTGTGTGTGTGTGTGTGTGTGTGTGTGGGGGGGTCATACTGGGGCAATGGAGGGAAGCTGAGCCCCCCCCCCCCGTCTGTAGTGTCGTAGAGAGCATAAATCCTGCTATCTGTGTCATGCATACTGTACCGCCGCTGCTGCCACTGCATGAGAGATCATCAGCCAACACACACACACACACACACACACACTCGCACACACACACACACACACACACACTCGCACACTGGCGGACACGACGCACTTAATGTCTCCCACCCCTTTTAGCCCCATCTGTCTACGTCGGTTCCCCCTGCTCTTCTCTTTCATGCGCACATAAACACTGTTGTCACTGTGACAGACACAAACAAATCCGCAGTATCCGAGCACATCGATACACACACACGCACACACACACACACACACACACACACGCACACACACATACAGGCAACATACTGGCATTTATCAGCCTTTATGGCTTTTTTTCTTCATTTTCGTGTCCAATTTCTTCATTTTTTTCCATTTTCCAAGCTCGTGCTTTTCTCGTCTTCTCGTTCATCAAATCCATTGTTTGATATATTTCTACCGTCGGCATAGTAACCGGGCACTTTTACGTCTTTTCACCATCCACTTCCTCTCTGTGTCTTTTCACCCATTTGATCATCCTTGTCCGCCATTCACACGCGTCTCGACCTCTGACCCCGGGGTGAACCTGCATCTCCAACCTGAACTGAGGCTTATTGAAGCGACAAGCCCGGCATTAGCTCTCTCTTCCTCCCTCTATCTCTCTCTCTCTTTCTCTCCTCCTCTCTTTCACCCAGATACCGACTGATGTGTTGCTCTCTTCCAGCGAGAACTTTGTCTTCTTACCTCTGCTTCACTCCCGCGTTAATTTATACATGTTCTCCCTTCACTCTCTTTGTATTGTAATCACCCTTTTATTTTCCCATCCATCCATCCATCCGCCCCCCCTCCCCCTTCTCCTCTTTCTGAGTGCACCCCAGGTCCATCATACCTGGCAGCTCCTCTTTCTTGTGCTTCCAGAAGCGTCTTTAAAACCCCTGACCCTCCTGTTTTCCTCTCTTCCTCTCCTCCTTTATCCCCCCGTGTTTACATTCCTTCCATCACATCCATCCTCTCCTCTTCTTCTCTTCTCTCCTCCCGTCTGCAACGGCAGAGTCTTTATTTATTTCGTTTGCATTCAGCACCGCGGTCGGCTCCGAGGCGCCGCCCGCCGCACGCAGAGCTGCAGTGCCACCTGTCGGCCGGCCGCGGCACTGCGCCTATGACGTCAGCGGAGGGGGGGGGGGGGGGGGGGAGAAAAAAATGATCGTTTGGCTCCTAACTCAGGACGGATAACTTACCACATGCTAATACAAATGTGAATAAAAGCCTGGGAATATATAACGGCGGGCTCTGCGAAAGTCGAGTCGCGGGGAACGAGCTCTAACTCTGGGTACCGCGGCGGAGGGGATGCTGCTGCTGCTGCCGGGAGATCTATGAGAGAGGTTAAGCTGGCAGGCCTCGGCGTAATAGCCGCCGTATATTACCCCGTGGTTTCATTCCGCTGCATGTCGGCGGCGCGGAGACGCCGAGCAACTGCGAGGAGGCGGTTGAGCCGGAATGGGGATCTCAAGTCTCATTCCCTTCAAGGGGAGGAAAACAATAGCATCTGCTGTCCTCGGAGACCAGGAATTTAATCACGGGCGCATAGCCGACGTAAGATTTGAATGTAAAGCAGCGGAGTGAAAGTGTGTCTCTCTCTCTGTGTGTGTATGTGTGTGTGTGTGTGTGTGTGTGTAGAAAGTGTTGATTCAAAAGGAGCAGAGATGTGTATGTTGGCATTTAAACTAATAGCAAATGTCAACAAGGGAGGCGGATGATACTGGATGTGTTTGTCATCATGGACACACACACACATGGGCACACACTTTCGTCTACACACAAACACACATAGAGGTCCACTGTGGGGATTACCAGTGATCCATAACTGGGCTCGCATTGGGCTCCACTAGTTTGTGTCTCAGGGTCCCTCATCCAACCGGGATGCCAGCGGTTTTGTGTGTGCGCACACACACACACACACACACACACACACACACACACACACACACACACACACACACACACAGTTTGTGCAACAGTGAAGTTGTGCATGTGTGTGTGTGTGTTTTGTTGGTTGTGTAATGTGTGGAGCTAGGTTTGTTTTTGAGAGGAGGACAATGTGGAAGGAGGAAATCAAAGCGGCGCGGCGGCAAAGAGGAAGCGGGGAGCGACGCGCCCTCGTTCTCTCTGCCTCGATCCCTACCTCGCTCGCCCACACACAGCAGTAAGTACAATGATCACAGGAAGGTGATCCCAGATCAGCCAGTCAGGAGACAGCGAGCCGGCAGAGAGACACCAGGAGAAGACACAGAGAGAGAGAGGCTTTTTTTATCAGGGTAAACCAATCTGCAGTTTGTATGTTGAAATGAGAAATGAGTAAAAAACAACACAAATACATAATTATATAGAATTTAGTGTTCTAATACATATATATATATATATATATATATATATATATATATATATGTATATGTGTGTAATATATTACATACACTTATATATATGTATATATTTATATATATTTGCGTGTATATATACATATATATGTATGTATATATATATATATATATATATAAAAAGTTTTTTATGGTTTTACTGAAACATTGCCACGCTTTCTAATTATGAAATATTAAAAAATGCAACCATTTTGGCAAGAACATCTGAGGATCCTCAGGCGAGAGTGTCGTATTTCTGGGAAGTCATGATTTAAAATCTTTTGGAAAAAAGCCTACAGCCCCAATCAAGGTATTACATACCGTCCCTGCCATCATCCGAGCTGAATCATAATGAGATATCTAATTCCAGAAGTGATTAAGAGCGTCCCCGACGGACTCGTTATTGTAATTAATTGTCATTATTGCAGTGGGAGTTCATTTAGAAAATGCGAAGGGGATCATTGTTGTTGTTGACGTGTGTTTTAGTGGTTGCTGTTATTAGAAAACAATCGGCAATCCACTCTGTGAAGGATCGGGTCAGCGGTATTTAATTTTGTTTATGATTTAACGATTTTAAGGACATAATTGGGGTTTTCCTGTTCTGCAATTCTGTTGTACCCTTCTTCTTTTAGCATTGGTTGTCAACGTGTACGTAGTACTACTTTTTTTTTATGGGGGGGGGGGGGGGGGGTGGGCATTCAACAAGCTGCCTGGATGAATTCAAAATGAAATGGTGGTAAGAATGAGATATACCATTGTTATAGTAGGTTGAATAAAGAAGATGTATTTCTGTTGTAGGAGTTCAACTATGGAACAACGTTAAAATGGATGTAAGAATGGTCAACTCATTTTGGTTTTCAAAAGGATTATTCATAAAACAATTGTTGAGGGTTATAAGTGTGATTGAAACATATGTATATGGATGATATATGTGTATATATATATATATTTATTTTTCTTTATTATTTTCTTTATTTTATATACATTTTCAGATTTATTTGATTATAATCATTTAGGATGGGAATATATAAGCATTTTTTGCTTCTACCTATACCTTTCCAGTCTTTCTTTTTTGTATATTATATAGAATAATATTCTATTTTATTGCAATGATTGACTGAATAAAACAACAACAACAACAACAACAACAACAACACAGAGGATGATGATTTATGGTTGATTTATGTTCATGTTTTTCTGCCCTAGATTGTTCGTATAGTTGGTTTTAATGCTGTTCTGTCATTTTCATTTATTTACTTTAAAAAACTTAAAACAAAATGATTGAAAGAAAGAAAAAAAAAAGAATTTGAGGTATATATTCGATGCAAACTTTCTACCTCTGACAGTACAGTAACTCCACGGAGAGAATAAAAAGTGTCTGAAAATCCATTCAGCCACCTTTTTAAAATGTGACTTACGCACACGGCGGTGCGCAGTGAGGCCGACACACTCCGAGGGGCCGAGGAGCTCCGTGTCGGCTCGTCACGGAGCTCCGACCGCGGCGGCGGGCTCACGGCGACGCACACCTTGACCACCCACCACTGCCCTCTGATTACCACGGCTTCCACTGCCACCCGCCCTCCTTCTCCCTCCATCCCTCCTACACACTCCAGTGATTCTCCCTTCTTTTTTTTTCAATGCTCGCCCACGTTCAATCCACTCCCCGTTTCTTCACCCCCCCTCAACCGTCCCGTCCTTCGCCCCCCAGCTTCCACCTCTTCTTTTGTCGCCCGCTCGTTTCTTTTCACACCGCATTCTTTCCTAACTTTCCTCTCGCGCACATTAACATATAAAACGCCTCGGCGGCTCGCTCGGCTTCGAGTCAAAGTGCTCCGTGGACTTAATCGGGGAGATGAGAAGTCGCTCGCCTGCCCGTTCGCTCACTCGATTAGTCGGCTGCTCGCTCGCTCGCTCGTTCACTCGATTACTTTCTCAGTCTCATCCATTTACTGGCTCAAAAAGCTCACTCTCTCTTACGTATACTCACCTACCTGTTCAGTTTGTTTCATAAAGTTTCATAAACCCCTCCTCTGAACTGGGATTGTCCAATGATAGCTCAGTGAGCGTAGCTAGGCTCGGCTAGCTTATAGCTAGCTCGGGTGGTGTCATTACCGTAACTTTAGCACAAACCCCAAACAAGAACAGAATAATAAACTGTCCGTATGTCTCGCTAACCATCTTACTACCTACAGTATTGTGTAAAAGAGCATTATTTTAAATACCGAGGAGCAGATTTTTAACTAACTACATTAGTTTGTGGTACAAGGCCCATCCCCTGTGTAGTGAATCCCGGCTAACGTAACCACCTCTAGACTAAGGGGAGTGTCTGCTCCCCCCCCCCCCCCCCCCCCAATTGATGTTACCTGAGGCAGCGATCTTCAGTTAGTCCTTATCCTACAAGCCATTTACTCCGGTTCTCAAAAGGGAAAACAAATATTGTATTAAAATAAAACATTTTAAGTAAATTAAGCAGCCGGCCATGCAGAAATATGCTAGTAAAATGTATAGCTAGCTGTATACCCACATTGTAAGATGCTATTTATGTATCCCCATGACTTCCGTGTCTACATGGTTCATCAACTAATAGCTCTACCACCTATATTTTTGACAGAAACTTTAGCAAAAACACAAGAACAGAATAATATACTTTCCGTATGTCTCGCTAACCATCTTACTACCTACAGTATTATGTAAAAGAGCACTATTTGTAATGCCATGGAGCAGATTTTTAGCAAACTACATGAGTTTGCAGTACAAGGTCTTTATCCTAAAAGCTATTTACTCTGGTGTTCTCAAAAGCTTTACAAATATTATATTAGAATTTGAAAATAACATTTAAATTAAGCAGGCGACCAGGATTATGCAAAAAATAGATAGCTAGCAATATACCCACCATGCAAGATGCTATTTATTCATCCCCATGACTTCCGTGTCTACGTGGCTCATCAACTAAGGATTACAACCTTTTGACTGGGACACGTAGCATTAGCGCCTATATTTTTGAGAACAGAATAATAAACTGTCTGTATATCTCGATAACTATCTTACTACCTACAGTATTATGTATAAGAGCATTATTTTTCAATGTCAAGGAGCAGATTGTAACTAACTACATCAGTTTGAGGTAAAAGGTCCATCCCCTGTGTAGTGAATCCCGGCTAACGTAACCAGCTCTGTACTAAGGGGAGTGTCTGCTTCCCCCCAAACTATGTTACCTGAGGCAGCAAACTTCAGTTAGTCCTTATTCCGCATTATTTTCCAATGCCAAGGAGCAGATTGTAACTAACTACATTAGTTTGAGGTACAAGGCCTGCAACACATCCGCCGTATAGGGAATTCCTTAATGTTTGGAGGCTGGACGCTATCAGAACATCGGCTAACGAAAGCAGTCAACTTCCGTGATTTTAGTTCAGGGATCGTCAATTCTCATTATCATAAGTCTATTGTGCTTTCCACAAATTAATGTCTCCACCGCAGTTAATGGAAACGTTCACCGGATCTAACTCTTGATGCGAATAGTGCAAAATGAACTATTCCACCTCGTTGCTTTGGAGCAGCGAAGCGGTAGATGGATGATACGGTCCAGACTGCTATGAAAAATAGGGGTGAGTTTTATCTGCTGAAGGAGGAGAAGAAAGTCTTCTTCCGTTGTCTTACAATTTATAGTTTATTGCACGTATGTTCAGTGTATTTGTCAGGCTTTAAAAGTTAAGAGTTAAGCATCTGTTAGTGACAATGCTTATGTACACACAACACAAGGGGCTTAATTTTGGGCTTTACATCTACAGGAATTATTTTAATCTTTTATGAATCATAAAATTTCAAGTTCTCCTACTGCTGGGGCAGTTGAACATTATTAGTATTATCCTTATTTAAAAGGGACCATTTAAAATATAAATGTCACCATTTGATGCATTGTACCAGATTAGCTATACAGATAATTAGCATCCGTAGTCCCTTGACAGACCATAATATACATGAAACAAAAACAATACAGGAAAAGATGCACTACAATACACACAATGCGAAGCTGCAGTACAACACATTAACAGTAAGTAATACAAACCATTAAAAGTTAGTAATATGAGCCATAAGAGAATTAAATTAAATCAGTATATAGAAACTTTTTTTTCCGCTGACAGGGCAAAGCTTGTTGATAGAGCTCTGTGTGTGTGTGTGTGTGTGTGTGTGTGTGTGTGTGTGTGTGTGTGTGTGTGTGTGTGTGTGTGTGTGTGTGTGTGTGTGTGTGTGTGGGTGGGTGACATTTACACAACTTGGATGTCGGCGATGTCAATAAACAACATACTAGAAGAACGTTGGATCCTCACACTCTGGAGAGGTGAGAGGAAGCAGCAGACAGCGAGCCATACCGGAGGTGTGCGTGTGAAGAGGAATACAGGAAGATGGCAGCGTGTGGGGGAGAGGGTGAAAGAGACGGGGACAGCGAGACCAGAGAAGCCATGACAGCTGGTATTCAGACTGGTGTGTCAAACCTGACAGCCTTGAGTCTGTGTGTGTGTGTGTGTGTGTGTGTGTCCAAAACGCCAAAAGAACAGCGACAAAATTGTCCCATTCATTTGAATGGGGTTTTGGAAGAGAAAAAGCAAATCAACGGTACTCTTTGTGACCGCTGTGACTCGCCATACGTTAAGGTAGAGAAGTGATTTGAAGTTTAAAAGGTCAACAACAGGATGGAGTTTATTTGAATAATTGGACATTTTTTCATAGCTAGCTCAGTTTCCATGGAATCTTCGTTCGGGTTTCGGAGGATTTCCGAGCTGTTTCAGAGTTTATGATGAGTGTGTGTGGCGCGGAATGTTCAGATCTATAGATAGAGAGAAAGAGCAGACAGCCACAGGGAGAGGGAGCAGAACGTTATGGGAAATAAAGGATGAACGGAAGGTAGGAAGGAAGGAAGGAAAGGGAGAAAAGGAGGAAATTGAGTAAGGAAGGTAGGAAAGGAAGGGAAGGAAGGAAAGGAAGAAAAGGACGAGAGGAAGTAAGTAAAGGGAGGAAAGGAAGTTGGGAAAGGAGGAAATTAAGTAAGGAAGGGAGGACAGGAAGGTAGGAAATGAAGAAAATGAGGAAAGGAAGTAAGGAAAGTGAGGAAAGGAAGAAATTAAGTAAAGGAAGTAAGGAAGGTAGGAAAGGAAAAAAACGAAAAGAAGGAAAGAAAGGAAGGGAAAGAAGGAAAGGAAGGAAAGGAGGAAAATAAGTAAGGAAAGGAAGGAAAGGAACAAAAGAAGGAAAAGAAAGGAACAAAAGGATGAACTGGAGGAAAGGAAGTAAGGAAATGGAGGAAAGGAAGGTAGGAAAGGAAAGGAAGAAAAGAAGGAAAGGAAGTAAGGAAATGAAGGAGGAAAGGAAGGAAATAAAAAGAAAAGGAGGAAAGGAAGGAAAGGAAGGAAAGCAGGAGTGGAAAAGAGGAAAGGAAGGTAGGAAAGGGAGGAAAGAAGAAAGGCAAGGAGGCAAAGAAGGAATGACCCCCCCCCCCCTCTCCTATAAACACCTCTCGTAGCCACATTTACATTTCTTGTGACATTTTCTATTTTCATTACATAATGCTGAACAATCCGAAATGCCTGGTGAAGAAACACATTGGAGAAAAATAAACAACACAACGACTCCTCCAGCCTCGTCTCCTCAGGCGAGGAGTTCTCAGATCCAACGGGGCCGACAGCAGAGATCCGGTCACATTCAGTCCTCAGTGAGGAGTGAGCCACGGAGGCACCGGGCCCATAGAGGGTGAATAACACACACACACACACACACACACACACACACTCACACACACACAGCAATATTTGTGGAGTCATAAAATATGAAGTCATCCACGTAGGAGCAGAAGCAGCAGCAGCCGCTGTGGAGTCCGTCGGGGCTCTCTGTGGTTGCATTGCTTGCGATGCTTATTTTTAGGATCGTAGCATAAAGACAGACAGAGGTGAGCAGAACAAGTGTTTGGCCGCATTATTCAACAAGTCTGACCCAGCGGGGGGTCCAGACTCATCCATCTGGACACAAACAGAATAAGGTTGGAATGGTGGAGCGGATGCAAACTAGAACACTAGACCCGGAGGAAGTGGCTGGTTCTGGAATAACAACAGAATGAATGTCACAACAAGGAGGATAACTACAACATCCTTTTTTAAGGGACATTTTGCACCTCATCTTTAAGCATTTAAAGATTTTTCCGTGTAATTTGTCAGCCTGTTCTCCAAGGTGTCTCATGCGGCGGATGAACGGTCACAGGTTAAAGTTGTACATGCAAATACAAACTAATTAAATCTCATGGTTTGGGTTCAAAGTGTATTCATTTATTTTATTTTTATTTATTTTACCAGGAAAAAGCGTTTACAAGAGTGTCCTGGCTGCGACAGCAGGAGCACATTAAACACTGTTTCAGATATACGACATGAAACAGTGACAGGCAAGAAAAACATTTAAAAAAAGAAAAACATCTTTTAGATCAAAGCATGAGACAAAACCAAAACTAAGACTCAAGTCACCATATCCCAGTTCACTCAGAAGCACATACCTCAGTCATAAAACACCTACAACCAGCTCTTTTGAGTTTGAGTTAAAACAAAATAATCTCCGCCCGCCCCCTGTAACTTTCTCTCTCCTCCAGATGACAGCAGCAGTAATGTCAGGTCCCTTTCTTAAAGACGTCTTTGTTCTTTTATTACACAATTCTTTTCAAGCTGTTATTTTAAGGTAGGAATTGTTACATAGTGTTGCTTTAAAGTTAAAATAAACACTCTTGAGACGCCCCCCTGGGCTTTGAGACTCATTCCACATACGCCGGCCTCCCTCGGACTCTTAAGTGAACTTAACGCTGAGAAGAACTCAAAAGTAAAGCCGAGGTATAAAAAAAAAAGAAAAACTCGACAAGGACGAGAAGGTGTTATAGTTCGCTCTGCTCTGGTAATTGGGAATGAGAGTCAAAGCAGCGATGTGGCGTTCCACTCGCCTCCTTAGCACCGCGCCATCGACACGCCGGGTTTGAGGGGGCGTCCAAATGTCACGTTTTTTTTCTTCTTTTTAGGCGAGAACGTGCCGAGATCGAGATTCAACGCCGTCCCTTTTTTAATCACCGGGTGTTGTGATACCGCCAGGTTGTGCGTCGTGTGTGTGTCACGAGAGAGAGAGAGAGAGAGAGAGAGAGAGAGAGAGAGGCACCTTTAAATGCACTTTTTTTAAACTCCACAAATTTAAAAAGGTTAGAGAGCTTTTTTTCCCCTTCTTCCTCATCATACCGGGGGAGACGTAGCATGTGAGTTAGCGCTAGGAGGCTTTAGAAGGCGTGTGTGTGCGTGTAGGTGTGTGTGTGTGTGTGTGTGTGTGTGTGTGTGTGTGTGTATGTGCGGTGAAGCAGGAGGGCATCAGAGATTATACCGAGTCGTGTGGATCAAGTCAGAAAGGTTAATCAAACACTGGTTTAGAAGTCCATTCCGGTGGTGACAGCTTCTACGTGTGTTTCTCTTGCTCCCTCCATCCCTCCCTCCTTCTCACCTCTACCTCCCCTCTCTCTCTCTCTCCCTCTCTCTCTCTTTCTCTCTCTCTCTCTCCATTACGGTCCTTCTCTTCCTCGCCGGCTCTCGGGTAGAGTTGGATATACGGAACACCGGTGCTCGTAGCTAGCTCGTACCTCGTAGCTCGCGCTAGCTTGTAGATTGTGCTAGCTCGGAGCTTGTGCTAGCTCGGAGCTCTTAGCCCTTAGCTCTTAGCTCGTAGCTCATAGCTCTTAGCTCTTAGCTCGTAGCTCATAGCTCATAGCTCTTAGCTCTTAGCTCTTAGATCATAGCTCATAGCTCTTAGCTCATAGCTCTTAGCTCTTAGCTCATAGCTCTTAGCTCCCAGCTCGTAGCTCTTAGCTCAAAGCTCTTAGCTTTGAGTTCTTAGCTCTCAGCTCGTAGCTCTTAGCTCTTAGATCATAGCTCATAGCTCTTAGATTGTAGCTCTTAGCTCTTAGCTCTTAGCTCTTAGATCGGAGCTCTTAGCTCTTAGCTCGTAGCTCTTAGCTCATAGCTCTTAGCTCATAGCCAACTTGCGACGGTCTGATATCCGTTTTTGGTCCGTTTTTGGTCCGTTTTTGGTCAGTGCGGCCATGAGAACGGCTTTTAGAGGGAATATGGCCAAAAAGGTATTGCATCAAACACCGTTTAGGCACCTGTTATCGTTTAAAAAAATTACCGGCTTAGCACAGGTATCAAAAAAAAACAACGATCCCCATCGCCAACTCTCGTCTCCTTATCAGAAGGCGACAGAACGCCGCTTCGCCTTCGAGGCGTCGAGTGACTTGTTTCAGAGACGCGTTCGTCATTCCTCAACCCTCTTCTTTAATTCTCATATTCCCTCGTGTTGCAGGCGGCGGCGGCATCCTCTGATGTTGTTGTTGTTCCTTTTTATTTTTTTCGTGGCGGATCTCGTTATCACCTTGGCTAAGGACGCCTTTTAACTTGGCAACGTCTCACACGCGTGACTAAAGCGCCGATGAGTTTCACGTAATGAATGGACCCGTGTGTGTGTGTGTGGGGGGGCTTGTCATGTGTGTGTATTGGCGCGCATGATCGTTAATATCCATCCAAGGCTTTAGAGATTGCCAATCAGGAGGGCAGCATGTCAAGCATGCGATTCTTCAATCAAGGCCGCTCAGGGGCCAAAACACACGATTTCCCCGGCGGGTAAACGTCGCCTGTGATTTTCAAAGTGGGAATCAGGACCGGTAAAAACATACGTCCCACTATACACTTTGTTTTATTTGATCGCAGTCATCAACGCGCATCTTTTACCTTCAGAACACGCGGCCGGGGCTCCTCCGAGTGGCGGAATGGACCCGCTTCGGAGGCTTTGTACTCGGAGTCCGGAGATGAAATCACGGGCGCCGTTGTCCGCCGTCCTCCTGGCGTTCAGGACGGCGGCGAGAGCCCAGAAATGTGTTTTTTTCACCCGTCACCTGTGTGACGTGATCCGGCGGTTTGGCCGGCGTTGAATGCAACGCGTGGGACAAAGACGTATCTCGCATCTGATGCTGATTAAAAATGAATAAAACATACTTAACGTAGATTAAAAAAAGTTTGAATCACAATTGCACAAGGGTGATTTGGGAGTTTTTCATGATTCGAAATTTATAATTTGTGAAATTGGGCTATACAAATAAACTGAATTTTATTGAATTGTTTGCTTCCCAGAGACATCAAAATAAATGAGACATAAACAGACATTGTAATCTCACTTTACAGGCCAGTTGGTGAACGAATACAAGTTTTGAAAAAGGTGCGATGTGAATTTGTACAAAATCTATTTGGCAGGTGATTTGGAGGAGCCGTCTTTTCAAACGATTGCCGACGCCAGTTGGGAAAAGAACAACCACGTCGAGAAGAAAAGCCTTCGGTAATGTTATGTGTGTCGAGTTTGAAACCTCCGAGAGACGGAACTTTATTCTTCTTAAAATCGAATTGAACAAAACAAGACGAGCGACCGTAAAAAAGACGGAATGATACTGCGCAATGAGACCAACAGGGTTTAACTACACAGGTGCAGGTGATTAGACACAGGTGGAAACAATCAGGGGGAGACCAGACGATCACAGGGACAGGAAGTGAAGGGACTTCAAAATAAAACAGGAAGCAAACAGGATGTAACAACTTGTTGTTCTTTCGACTACTCTCTCTGATACGACCGGCGTTTCTAAATCAGCGTACTTGTGCGTCCTTTCCTCTACTTGTGCGTCCTTTCCTCTACTCGTGTCCTTTCCTGTACTTGTGTCCTTTCCTCTACTTGTGTCCTTTCCTCTACTTGTGTCCTCGTGTTCACATTCAAAGTTCTCTTCTCTCAAAGCACGGTCAAAATGCCCGGATGTGACTCGATCCTCCCACTTTACCCAGGATGCATCAGAGGAGACTTGTGCGTACTCTGGCCAGCAGATATCCCAGAATGCATTTCACCAGCAACCGGAAACACTAACGTTTTGTTTATTTGACTGTAAAAAATAATTTACGGTGAATAATTAGAATAAACTCAGGAACAAGAACATCTGATGTGGTGACGTCATCAAGTCAGCTGGATTTATTCGGATATTCCTTCAAAAGACACCAAACCTTTTATGGAAAATGTATAATATTTGATGCTATTTAACAAAACATACAACTGTATTCGAGAAAAATGCTTTTAATTGTCCGACTGCAACATGTAAAGTTTGTTTTCCCATTCATAGGATGCCAGGTGTTTCAGCTTTTGTGGCTTTAAGTGCTTTTCGATAGCTCAAAATATTATTATTCTTTATACTATTAATATTATTACATTGCCGACTGAAGAAGAAATGACCCTGGACCTTGAAACACAACATCTACAAAGGTGGTGTTTGTATTGTTAAAGAAAACTTGAAACATAAAGTTTGTACACATTCTTTATTTCTGAAAAGATGAAAACGTCTTTAGATTATATCGCATGCATATCTTCTATACGTAAAGGAGCCGCTGTGATCCCATTTCAAGATGCTCGCTCATACTTTATCTCTGTATTTCTTATTATTTTGTCTTTCTCGTGTGTGTATTTCATCTCTTTGAAATCCCCCTCGGTCAGCACTTTTATCAGAACTAAAATGTGCTCTAGAAAACTAAATCTTCAATATCTTAAATTTAGAAAAAAAAACAAGTCCTCAAGTTGTTTTCCCCTTTTTTCTTCTTCTTCTTCTTCTTCCATTTGTCAAACGGCGATGTAAAACATAATTAGTCCCCACGCTGAGCCGACTCACCAAAGTTCAAACAAACAAGCGCTCCTCCAATTAGCATCACATTCTTAGCCACCGCTAAGCTGCTAGCGCTCACACACACACACACACACACACAAACACACACACTCACACACACACTCACACACACACTCTCAACCTCGGCACACAGCCAAGCAACGTCCGCGTGTGGCCAACATACACATACATGTGTATATATATATATATATATATATATATATATATATATATATATATATATATATATATAAGAAAAAGCCTTTCCGACATTATGAACTGGAAATATATATATATATATGTATATATATATTCATATATATATATATATATATATATATATATATGTATATATATTCATATATATGTATATATATCCATATATTTATATATTTATATATACATATAATAAATACATATATATGTGTATATATGTATGTATATATGTGTATATATACATATATATGTATATATATATATATTCATATATATACATATATATATATATATATATATATATATATATATATATATATATAAATATTTCCAGTTCATAATGTCGGAAAGACTTTTTTTTGGTGCCTGCGAGCTGAAAGGGTGTGAAAGCAAAAGCAATTGGAAGATAATTACGCTTCTTCCACTCGGAGAGCGAGGTGGTATTAGGGAACAAATGACACGCTGTGAAGAAATTGGGAAGCAGAGGGGAGCAGAGCCAGAGAGAGAGGGAGAGAGAAAGGAGTCAAGAAGTGAGACTCCTGTGGAGTCTGTGAAGGATGCGCCTCCGCTTCTTTTCCATTTATTTAAAAAAAAAAAACTGACGCGTCGGGGAGAGATTTTTAAATCGTGTCTTCCTCTCGGCGTCGGGAAAACTTTATTCTCTCTCTGCAGAATTTGACTGAATATTGGATCTTCACACGCGGCTCAGTTCTCGCCGCTGAAAGAGATTCCAGCTCCGATCATCAATAATATTCTCTAATTTTCGCAGCTTGAGAGTTTTTTTAAAGAAAAGAAAAATCAGAAGTCACAGAGGATCTTTATTCACGGCCTTTTCCCACTTTGTGTTCATTCAGGGAAGACAGACACGACTAATCTGTGCTCTGGGATTCAGATCTAGAGCTTTTGTAAACACACACACACACATACACACACACACATATACACACACACACACATGCAGAGAGACACACACACTAACATATACACACACACACATATACACACACACATGCACAGAGACACACACACTAACATATACACACAGACACACACACACATATACACACATGGATACACACACACGCACAAAGACACACACACATACATAGACACACACAGAGAGAGAAATCAACACAAATATCCAGACACACACACACACACATACAGACATATCCAGACATAGACCCCCCCCACCCACACACACACACACACAGACATAGACACACACACACACACAGAGAGACACACACACAGTAATCGACACACACACACACACAGACATAGACACACACACACACATACAGACATATACACGCACACACACACATACAAACACACATATACATAGACACACACACACAGTAATCGACACACACACACACACACACAGACATAGACACACACACATACAGACATATACCCCCCCCCCACACACACACACACAGAGACATAGACACACATACACACACACACACACACACAGACACACACACACACACACACACACATACAGACATATCCAGACATAGACCCCCCCACCCACACACACACAGACATAGACACACACAAACACAGAGACACACACACAGTAATCGACACACACACACACACACACACACACACATACAGACATATACACACACACACACATACAAACACACATATACATAGACACACACACACACAGTAATCGACACACACACACACACACAGACATAGACACACACACATACAGACATATACCCCCCCCCCCCACACACACACACAGAGACATAGACACACATACACACACACACGCACACAAAGAGACATGGACAAACACACACACAGATATAGACACACATACAGACATATACAGACATAGACACACACACATACACACAGACACACACACACATACAGACATATACCCCCCCCCCCACACACACACAGAGACATAGACACACATACACACACACACGCACACACAGAGACATGGACAAACACACACACAGATATAGACACACATACAGACATATACAGACATAGACACACACACATACACACAGACACACACACACACACATACAGACATATACCCCCCCCACACACACACACACACACAAACACGCACACACAGAGACATGGACACACACACGCACACAGACATAGACACACACACAGAAATAGACACACATATACAGACATAGACACACACACACACACGCACACACACACAGATACACACACACACACACACGGTGGCGGTGGGTTTCCAGGAAGCTGTAACGTGTGACTGAGATTCAACAAAGACGTAAAGAGAGAGAGACGGACGAGCGAGAGGCCAGAGGTCAAACGAAAAAGAGACGTCCTTGTGTGTGTGTGTGCGTGTGTGTGTGTGTGTGTGTGTGTGTGTGTGTGTGTGTGTGACAGAGCCCCGTCTCAACGCGGAGCGTTTAATCACAATCCAGGAGCAGTTAACCGAAAAACACCATCATCCTTTCTTTTCCCCTTCCTCTTTCTCTTTCCTCTCACCCCTGTGTGTCTCGTTTTACTCCCCCATCTCTCCCCCCTCCCCTCCCCTCCCCTCCCCCTCCCCCCTCCCCTGACACAGACTGTTGATTCCAGGCAGCTTTCCCCTTAATGGAAAGCTAAAGGTGTTCTGGCTCATTCCGCATGTGTCTGAGTCTAATGCAATAACACTCCAAACAGAGCTGGTTATTCCATTATCACCGAGGGGGTGTGTGCGTGTGTGCGTGTGTGTGTGTGTGTGTGTGTGTGTGTGTGTGTGTGTGTGTGTGTGTGTGTGTGCGCTTCCCAATGTAAGGTTGTTTAACCGTCTGAGTCACAAAGGATGAGTCAGTCACGGCGTGAAAGCTGATTGGAAAGACCCCCCCCCCCCCTACGCCCCCCCCCCCCCCCCCACGCCAGCCACTCGTACGTCAGACCCCGGAGCGTCGAGAGGCCCTCGGATAAACTTGGAACGCTCCCATCAGATGGATTTTTAAATTACGCAGCAGCGAAGGATTTCTTCTTCGTTCGCAGGAAGAGGAAGGACTCGTGGGATGATTTCACCTCTTAGTTCAGATTATTTTATGTTTTTATTGGTGAGACTAGAGGTGGTTCGTCCCAATGTAGAGAACTGTCAAACGTGAAGCTTCATGGAGGAGGGTGAGGAGGGTGAGGAGGGTGAGGAGGGTGAGGAGGGTCAGAAAAAAACCTCTCTTTGTCTTTTCTCTGCTGCCACACACACACAGTCAACGCCCCCTGACGTCATCATTGCATCATCGTCATTTCAGGGATAGGTCAACGTGATCAGCAGCATTGCGTTATGATCAGCTTCATAAATAATTAAATAATTAAAACGACTTCAATAAGTGAATTCAACCATGAGGACAAACTCAGAACAACAAGAATCAAGAAAGTAAAACATAGTTTTTATTAATAATTAAAATGCTGCGTAAAATGAGATACTACATTTTTTTTCATCAAGAATTAAAATTATGTGTATATTGAGATACTAAAATATCTTTTATTAATAATTAAAATTATGTGTAAAATTAGATACTGAATATTTTTATTAATAATTAAGATTATGTGTAAAATTAGATACTGCATTTTTTTATTAATAATTAAAATTATGAGTAAATTGAGATACTAAAATAAATTAATAATTAAATTAATAATTAAAATGCTGCGTAAAAGGATATACAATTTTTTTTAATCAAGAATTAAAATTATGTGTAAAATGAGATACTAACATTTTATTTTTTATTAATTATAAAAATGATGTGTAAAATGAGATACTAAAATATTTTTTATTAATAATTAAAATGATGTGTAAAATTAGATACTGAATGTTTTTATTAATAATTAAAACTATGAGTAAATTGAGAGACTAAAATGTTTTAAATTAATAATTAAAATGTGTAAAGTGAGATATTAAAGTGGAGAAAAGCACTTATTCCACAGCAACAAAAAGAAAGTTAACTATCCAATCATGAAGAGGATGATTTTCAGAATAAAAGAGGCCGGCCCCCGTGACTCATGATGCTCTGGACGGTTGAGTTAGAGCTCATAAACACTTATGTTGCTTTTAGACGAGACATCAACTGAGCAATTTCAGATATTAAAAAAGTGTGTCGGTGCTTGATATGGATTCCATTTCTGTGTGGGATCAGAATTGGGAACGAGGATCACTCCAGGATCCTGATGCTGTGATGAACTTCTTCTGCTCAGTTCAACTCCAGCTCAATTATTCACGAGGCATTTTGAATTTGTTTTTGCACGGCAGGAAAAAAACAGACAAAAGGGACCAAATAAAATAAAAAAAAACTCCTTTACTTGATATATTATCCAATGAGGCTGCAGCATGAAGACATTACTGTAACTCACCAGCCTTGCAGATTACTCCCTAAAATACACATTACTGCACATGTGTGCATCTCCTAATACAATGAATAGCACCTCTACGCCCCAAAATGACTCAATGATGTATAAGAGGAACTGAAACTGGGCTCTTGGCAGATGATGGACATCAGGCTCCAGATGAGCGTGAATTAAGTTTAACAATATTTAATAGTAAGAAGTTTAAACAAACAATTAAGGGTCACGATGGTGGGTTTTGTGGTGAAAGAGGACGATATTTCTCCAGTACAGATATTAGTCCCAAAATCAGTCAATCACGTACTTTTCAAAGGTCGTTCAGCCTCCAACACCTTCCTGTTGGCTCAAAGTCCCGCTATCAAAATGGAGAGGTCAAAGGTCATGAAGCCCGGGTCAAAAAGTCACTTCCAGTCAATAATAATAACTTTATTTATATAGCACTTTTAAAAACAAGGTTTACAAAGTGCTCTAAACACAACTTAAATGGCAGCAAACAAAAAAGACCCAAAACATAAAAGGACGACATCACTTAAAAGCAGTTCTATAAAAGTGGGTTTTAAGAAGTGATTCAAGTCACTAGACAAGTATTTTCACAATAAAAGTCCCGTCTGTTATTGTCTGCATTAAAGTCACTTTACAGGCTTCAACAATCTGAAATACTAACTAACATTAACTTGCATGAACACACATTCATTCTTTCCATTTACATTTGCATAGAGTGCAGTTATAACACATTAATAACAATATTCTCCCTAATATTTTCATTTTGCAAATTTGCATTTTGCACACTGCCTATATTTTATTTTATTTTACACTGCTGTATTTGCATATATGTTGTGTATATATGTATACATACACAACATATATATATATATATATATATATATATATATATATATATATATATATATATATATATATATATATATATATATATATATATTATTTTGTATTTTATATTTCACTTTGTATACTTTATGCACAGTCACTGTTTCTTTCTTTCTTATGTTTATATTTTATTGTGTTTAGTTTATTGGTGCTACTGTGTCGAAAAATTTCCCCTTGGGGATAAATAAAGTATATTTCTATTCTTATATTCTATTCTTTCCATTATAATATTTCTCTATATGTATTAATTTAAAGTACTAAATCAACTATTACAACCTAACAAATGCTTAATACTTGCAGAATATTCACACAGTAACGTGTCAACTGTAAAATATACAAAACCATGAACTTGAAAAACAAACCTTGGCAGCCAGTATTTACCAACACAAAAAAAAAAACAACACATTGCTTTATTTTAATTTTTCTTTTGGGTGAGTTGAAGGCCAGAGTGTGAGCCGGGGGGGAATTACACTCCCTGATAAAAAGGTTTTATTCCTCAGTTCCCAGCAGTCCGTCGTGTAAATACCGCAATAAAGTCTCGATTCCTCCGCTCCTGTTTTAATATGCGTTTGGAGAGTTTGAGGCGAAACAACCGTTTTTTTTACCGGCCCGGCCGAAACCGCCCCCCCCCCCCACCCCTCCTCCCCTCCTCCCCTCCTCCCCTCCTCCCCCGTTGAACGATCTCCTCTTGTGGGAGAGTTTATGTAATACCCTCCACATGCAGAAAAAAAAACGCGTTCCTCTTCCTCTCTTCTTCTGTCCTCTTCCAAACGGCAGAGTCTGTTCATCTGGAGGAAGATAAAAGGATGACTTTTGCTCATTGATATAAATAAATGGCAGAGAGAGAGAGAGAGAGAGAGAGAGAGAGAGGGAGGCGAGGCCGCGTGGGAGGGGAAGATGTCCTCGGGGCGAACGAAGGAGTGGAAGAAGAGAGGGACCGGCCCACCGCAGAGGAGGTGGAGGGTGAGACGGGAGGTTGAGAACGAAGAGCGGAGAGGGTGTGTGCGTGGAGAGGAGGAGAGAAGAAAGAGAGAGAGAGAGGGAAGAGGAGGAGCGGAGGGAGGCGGATGAAGGAGCTGTAGAGGAGGAGAGGGTGATGGAGAGAATAATTCGAGGGAAAGATCATTTTGAGAAAATGGGATTTCCAGCACATAGGATCACAGCTGTCATCAAAGGGTCCATGTGACTGTGTGTGTGTGTGTGTGTGTGTGAGAACATGAATGTGTGTGTGTGTGTGTGTGTGTGTGTGTGTGTGTGTGTTCACTTCTTCCTGCTGCCTACGCGCTCACACATATATTTGCATGCTTGAATTATCCGTGAGTGTTTCTCTGGTTTTTATGAGCTCGTCTGTCATCTTTACCGACGAGGCTGCGTGCTTTTATACGTGTGTATTACGCTGTGTGTACTGTGTGTGTGTGTGTGTGTGTGTGTGTGTGTGGTCTTTATCTCCTCCACCGGTGCTTCTCAGAGTACATTTATATGAAGCACCAGTTAACCTTTCCTCTCCGTTTCGGACGCGCGGCATCGGGATGTTTTATGAACACCACTCCTCCTCATCCCTCCATCACACCACTCCCTCCTCATCCCTCCATCACACCACTCCCTCCTCATCCCTCCATCACACCACTCCTCCTCATCCCTCCATCACACCACTCCTCCTCATCCCTCCATCCCACCACTCCTCCTCATCCCTCCATCCCACCACTCCTTCCTCCATCCCACCACTACCTCCTCATCCCTCCATCACACCACTCCCTCCTCATCCCTCCATCACACCACTCCTCCTCATCCCTCCATCACACCACTCCTCCTCATCCCTCCTCATCCCTTCTCATCCCTCCATCCCACCACTCCCTCCTCATCCCTCCATCACACCACTCCTCCTCATCCCTCCATCACACCACCCCTCCTCATCCCTCCTCATCCCTTCTCATCCCTCCATCACACCACTCCCTCCTCATCCATCCATCACACCACTCCTCCTTATTGGTTCTCTCTTCTCTTCTTCACACAGATACAATGAAGGTGGCATCCTCCTCCTCCTCCTCCTCCTCCTCTTCCTCCTCTTCAATGTATGCATGCCTCCTCCGTCCACCACAGTAATAAAGGTGGACAGGGGTCAGCGAGGAGGAAGAAGAAGGAACAGAAGGGTACATAGAGAGAGAGAGAGAGAGAGAGAGAATATCTCTACCATCCTCTTCTTTCTTCTCTTTCTTAAAAGACGTCCAAAAGAGAAACACGAGGAACGGAAAGTGACAAGAGGAGAAGAGGAGAAGAGGAGAGGTCAGGGGTTAGAGACAGGGAGACGATGGGGGGGGGGGGGCGAGGACGTCAAGCAGGCCGAGAGACGCACTTCCTGTTGCCACGGCGCCGCTCAGCGTGGAGCAACACGAGGTTCATGTGAGCGACGGAGGTCGGGCGATGACGCCTTCAGGGACACGACGGCTCCGGTCACAAACACGAGGCCCGCGGGCCGAATCGGGACCGCCGCGTCACCGTCTACCTCAAGAGTTCTTCAGAGAACCTATGAAGGTATAACAGAGAACCTTCTAAAAGATATTTGTGGTTCCTCAAAGAACCTTTCAAATCAGGGTTCTTCAAAGAACCATGTCCATAAATAGTTATTCAAAGAACCTATAAAGGTGTCTCAAAGAACCTTAAAAAATGGTTCTTTAAGGCACCATGTTTGGTTCCACAAAGAACCTTTCAAACCAGGGTTCTTCAAAGAACCATGTCCATAAATAGTTCTTCAAAGAACCTATAAAGGTGTGTCAAAGAACCCTAAAAATGTTTTTTTAAGGCACCATTTATGGTTCCCCAAAGAACCTTTCAAACCAGGGTTCTTTAAAGAACCATGTCCTTCAAGGTGGTTCTTTATAGAACCACGAAGCCTTTTAAAGAACCATTTAAGAAGCATTATTTTTTTGTGTACCTCTTTCTTCCTCCTCCTCCTCCTCCTCCTCCTCTTCAATGTATGCACGCCTCCTCCGTCCACCACAGTAATAAAGGTGGACAGGGGTCAGCGAGGAGGAAGAAGGAAGGAACAGAAGGGTACAAGGGATGTGGGGTTAGGTCACAGGTGTCCAACACGAGGCCCGCGGGCCGAATCGGGACCGTCTGAGGCCCCTGTTGGCCCCTGTTGGCTTGAAAGACGGATGATCACCTTTTCTTCAAGAAGTTAAAGAAACATATCCTGCACTTTTATTATTACATGTCAAATTATTACAAACATGTTACATTCATACACTACAGGGAGCAACTCGGGTGAAGTGTGTTGCTCAAGGACACATCAACTAGGGCGGGGATTGAACCACCAACCCCCTGATTGAAAGACGGACCTGCTCACCTCTGACCACCTTTTTTCCTTCCTTCCTTTCCTATCGTCCTTGCCTCCTTTTCTTTCTTCCTTGCCTATTTCCTTTACTACCTTCCTTTCTTCCTTTCCCGCTTTCCTTCAACCCTTGCCTCCTTTCCTTCCTACCCTTTCTTCATCCTTTCCTTGCTTCCTTTCTTTCCTACCTTCTTTTCCCCATTTCCGTTTTTCTTTCCTTGCCTCCTTTCCTCAGTTCCTTTACTCCTTTCCTCCCTTCCTTGCCTCCATTCCTTCCTTCCTTCCACCCTTGCTTCCTTTCCTGCCTTCATTTCTCACATCTTTCCTTCCTTGCCTAGCTTCCTTCCTTCTTTCCTTGCCTCATATAATTCCTACCCTTTCTTGCTCCTTTCCTTGCTTCCTTTCTTTCCTACCTTCTTTTCCTCCTTTCCTTCTTTCTTGCCTTGCCTCTTTTCCTCAGTACCTTTCCTCCCTTCCTTGCATCCTTTTCTTCCTTCCTTACACACTTGCTTCCTTTCCTGCCTTCATTTCTTACATCCTTCCTCCCCCTCCCCCCCCCCCACACACACACACACTTGAATCACCAAGCTGCCTTCCAGCCCCTACAAATGTCCCGTATAGGAAAGGAAGAAAAGGCGTAAGACTCTCTCTCAAGGACAGAAATAGAATATTTACTGAAAGACAAAGACATTAATCTTGTGCGTTGTCAGGTAAATAATGAAGGTTGCGGGATCAAACGCCAGTGCCTCGCTTTCTTTGGATTTATTTTAATGGCCTTGAGAAAGTGTTTTAAAAAGTCTACTTCTATCGCAAATTACTCACAAAATATGTCATGTGGCAGAATTTCATTAAAGACTTTTGGTTATGGTCAGTTTAGAAATTTGTGTTTCCTCGATAACGTGGAGTAGAAAAAGAAATCTGTGAAGGTCATAGACGTCTCAATTTAATTCATAGACTGATGCCATATTCATGGTAATTAGTTCAGAAAAGGCCCTATTGTAACTGTCATGTTTATTTTTAAATGGCCTATTTGGGGATTTTACACATTTTGTATGCATTTCAGGACTTGTGAATAATTCAATATTCTAGGGGTCTTGTATTTGGGTTTATAAAGATGGCTCTATACCGCCCCCTAGAAAGTATTTTGGCCACACCCCCAATAAACGATTGACTTGAAATTCGACACACACGTCCGATTGTGTCTGAACTACAAAAAAGTCAATTAGAGCCTATTGTTATCTCATTGTGTTTAGAATTCATGGACCGCTGAGCATATGCTACACATGTTTTGGACGTTATGCGTATTGATGTATTAAGCCTCTGAGGGGGCGTGGCTTAATACATCAATACGCATAACGTCCAAAACACGTGTAGCATATGCTCAGCGTCACATCCTTTAACTTAACTTGTCATTTGATTCAGTTCTTATAAAATATAGCTCCTCCCCATCTCACCTCACAGATGACGTCACCGTTTCCATAGTAACACTATTTTGATTCTTTGGTGTCTTGATTAATTTAAAAGAATTTACTTTACTTTGATTTCTTTAGTATCCGGTAGACTCGACCCAAATAGAAAAAAACATATATATTAAAAAAAATAGTGAAAGTCCTGATATGTGACGAGCATACGATTTACGTGAACATAATATACATTTATTACGATATTATCATGCCAGAGAAAAACAAATACTCTTGACTGAGTTGATCGTAATGTAACATTCACCTTGAATCAGTCCCGAGAACTATAGCTTTAATGAAAATGATGCTATGTGTTTTTTTAACATGATGTTGTAGAAACAGAATATAAGAAATTAAAACATGCAAGATGTCCCCCTTTAGAACTGTAGAGACATACAGTTTATAAAGTCGTGCAGTTAAAGAGGTGGCTTCCTTTTCCAAGAGCAGAAAAAGGCCATTTCAACATTTCATGCCATTCAAACTACAGCCTAATCATAATTAATTAATTGGTTTCCCAGCCTAACTTCTGGGAGGGGCTCAGCTACCGCACTGATTTAACCGACAGCTTCTGGACGGGGTTCGGTCCACTGAGAGTTGGCCGCTCACTTATCCAGTCAGTCACCTTCATAGAGTCTGACACCACCCTGCTTTCTGCTAATTCAAACATCACATCCAATCACTTTTTCCTTTCCTCATAAATCCTGTTAGACCCCGCCTCTCTCCCTGTCCTCCTATTAGTCAATCTCGTTTTTAATTCAGAGCAACGAATGAGCTACTTAACAGTCGCTGACACCGGGGGCCAGTTAGGCCTTTTTAAGGGGGGCTTTCCGGTTGATGTCATTAAATTAAAATATTGTTTTTCACATGGACACATTATTTAAACTCTAACATTCTACATACATGCGTACGTTCTGGTTTGTATGTTTTCTCCTTTAAATTACAATCCAATAGCCCATCATCATACTTAACAATATAATACCCAGGCACTAGGACCCTGGGGAGGCTGCTGCGCTGGCTTTCTCACTCTGCCAAGTAACGTCTCTCATTGAATGGTATAATTGACACTAAATCCAAATGAGCATAACATATCACTATTATGAATAAATCAGTCCAAGACGTTCTGGGTTTTACTTGTAACTTTAGTTCAACTCCACTTTCCAACTGTACCGTCAAGTTCCCTACTTCTCTTCTTCTTCTCGTCTCTCACTTTACTCTCACACCTCCAGGCGCCTGAATAGCGCTATCTAGTGGTTATAACTAAGACATGTAATTACGTTTACTATATACCATTTCACTCAATTATAACATTTCACACTTAAGGTGCATTCACACCAAAAGCGAAACAATTTTTTTGCACAAACGAATCCCATGAAAAGTCAACGTACAGACGCGTTGAAATATTTCAACTTTAAACTGGTCATCTCGGAACTCGGGCCAATTAGCTCTTGAGTTCGCTCTCGTAGCGCTGGAAGCATACGGGTGATGTCATCAACCCGAACACGAGGGCGTCAGTGTGTGGGACGTCCTCAACAAGTATGAAGCAGAACTAGTGGTGAGTTATTCCGTGGTGGATGAAGGAGATGATAACGGTTTCTACGGAGACGAGACACAGAGATAAGCCCCGCCCCTCACGGAGCGCCTCGACGCTCACGGTGAGAACGCGGTGAACGGTCGAGCGAGTAAACTCTCGCCATTCGAAAAATCGCTTCACTTTTGGTGTGAACGCACCTTTAGTCTATGACCCTGAAATTCTGTCTCCAACAATGGATAACACAACACAGAGCAGACGAGTGGAGATATCGTGTCCCGTTTCTGTGATGCTAGTTTCAAAAGTTAAACCACTCTGATGAAACAGTTTCATTCAGAGCGAGAAGAAAAAGACAGGAGGCAAACAAAAAAACTATTTTCTCTTCTGAGCGGAGACACAGAGCTTTAGTTAATTGCCGTTAGACGTCAGAACATTATCGGCTTGGCATCGGAGTTGACTGGCAGCGAGATAAAAAACCTCATCAGAGTGATAAGAGGAGAGAGAAAAGGATGCGGAAATAGGAGGAAGAGAGAGGGAGAGAGAGGGATGAAAGAGTAAACGATGGAGAAGGAAAGAAGAGATGACGAAACAAGAGTCGGAGAAGGAGATAAGTAACGTGAAGAGGGTAAAATGAAAGAGATTTTAGTTGTAGTCTTATCTATGAAAGGGGAGATGTTTTATCCACTTTTCACCAAGCTGCTGCTGATCAGCAGTCTGACTGGTTGGCAGCAATAATGAAATATAATAATAAAATCAGAGGGAAAAACATCCGTATTCGCCTGTTTTGGGACCGTTTGAGTCCTCGGAGAATCCTGGATTTCACTTCTCGTTTCCATATTCTCCATCTTCCCCTCTTTGTCTTTAAGCTTGCCCTCTATTTCTCTCTCCCGCACCAATATTTATGTTTTCGTCAAGTCTTCTGCTTTCATCTGTCTTCTTTTTTTTTGGCGGGCGAGGGGTTTGTTTCTTAGTTTGTGCCGTTTGATTTGCTTTCCCTCTTACCAATATTCAACTCTCGTACTTCATGTGATTCTCTGCCGCCTCTTTATATACCCTCTCTTCTCCCTTCGCTCACACTTGGCTTGTACTTCGGCAATCAAATTCTGATCACATCTTTATATCAAAAGATGCCAAAACCCTCCAGGAGGCACTAGAATTTCATTTGATGAAACTTGCTTATAATCCTTTCAAAACTGTAAATCCAAGGCTTAGTTTTAACCCTCCACCTTCTGCTTGCATAACACTTCCTCAACAGTTTGGAAAGTACTCAATGTTCTTGGTTTACCAACCACATTCTGCAAAGCACTCAGCAGTAACGTTTACCTTTTTAGCACGAGGTTAACGGTGGAAGAGAAAAAGAAGGTTGGCATGATGAAAGTTCAGTATGTTAAATTAATTGCATTAATTGTGTATATTATCTAATGTGTACTATCATCCATCTCAAGCCTTTTCTTCCTGTCAATTAATAACTTTGTGACTGTGCCTTTAATAGCTAGTAGCCCCGGTTTCAGTCCTAGATGTTATTCAAGGTATCCACTTCATGTAATGTTGGAGAGCCTTTATTGAAAGGACAGCTTTTTTTATATAGTTACCTGTCACCTTGTTCTTGTTTTTTAAAGAACAATCTTTTTTCCTTTTTTCTTTAGGAATATTCAAGTATTGCCCATTGTTCTGATTGAGGATGTGGACTTGATGGAAGAGACATGTCTGGTTTTGCTTGGTTAGCTGTCTTAAGTCTGCCTGGAGACACTCCAACATGCAATAACCATGCAAAGATCTATTCATTTGAGTTACATTCTATTCATTTTGTAGAGCCAAAAATCAGAAATTGCAAACTGCCCTCAGAGGGCTTTACAGTCTGTACACATACGACATCCCTGCCCTTTGACCTCACATCGGATCAGGAAAAACTACCCAAAAAAAAGAAATTTGTTTTTCATGGACAGACAGAAGCAATAGATGTCATGTGACCAGATAAACAGAATTGCAGAGTTACAACACATTCAATGAAGAGCGGTCTGGCTATATTATAAGAAGTTATCCCTTTCCTTTTATACCAACCTTATGAATGTATGATATAATTCCTTGCTAGTGTACGTCATATGCGGGTCCATCCCTAATGTCTCTAGGTATGATCTCATCATTCAATTCAATTCAATATTCAGTTTATTTTATATAAGCCCAATATCACCTCGAAGATGACCAACGTTAATCACGAAGTTCCACAAGGTTCTGTGCTTGGACTCCTTTTATTTACCTTATATATGCTCCCTTTTGGGAAACACTCCATAAACGTTCATTGTCATGCAGATGATACTTAATTATATCTATCGATCAAACCGGAGTAGACCAACCAGCTCGCTAAATTCCAAGCATGTCTTAACGACATAAAAACATGGATCGTCTCTCTCTTGCATCAATGCAGCTCTGTGAGACTCGCCGTGTCAGAATATGTCAAAAAGAAAGTCATCTGTGTATTAATATTTGGAGGCATAGTGACCGCTATCAAGGTTATTGGTAAATTATTGTAGCAGCTGTATACAGCTATAACCTCAGACAGACAGGAACATGATAGCACCTGGAAGTCATAATTACCTCTGCAGGACGCCTTTTTCCTCAGTACCGGAACGTTCGTTCTTGGGGAAGGTACATCATTTCATTAAAAAGAGAATTTTACTGAAGAGTGAAATTGATAGACATCATTTTCACGGGTTTAATTTGCCCCCTAAAACTTTCAACTTTAAAGTGTCTGGGGATTGTGATACTTCTTGGAGAGAGAGCCAGGCAACTGTTTCCCCCCTGTTTCCAATACTTAGAGCTAAGCTAAGCTAAGCTAACCAGCTGCTGGCAGATGGTATCTCGTTATGTGTCGCAGATATACTCGCGGTCGGAAACAGCAGTGGGATACACTCCGGTACGCGGGAGAAAACGAGATGGGGAAGACATTGCCAACTAAAAAGAGCAGACAGATGTTAGCGACTGGAGACGAGTAGAAACGGGCAGTAAAAGTGTCAAGTGGCAGCACATGTACGGTGTTTTAGTTTGTCTAAGCATGTCTTGTGAATTCCCGCATCTCGCTCCTCGTCGGCTGGGTGAAGGGAACGGGGGTTTTGCAACTCGGGAGTGAGCTTCAACGTCGGCTCTGGAGGACCAATTACAGTCTCCCCGACCGCGGTCTGGAAGCTAAAGCGGGAATTTAACACAAGCAAATGAGCCGCGGTGGCACATGGCGTACAGGAGGAGAACACATGTAAAAGATATATATATATATATATATATATATATTTGGAAACATTAGAGTTTTTTCCCAAGAGATCGGAAAGCACCCGTCTAGAAACTAATCGAATGCACGTAGGAGGAAAAGCAACACACATGGGTAAAGACGACAGAGGTGAGCAGGTCTTTCTTCTAATTGGGGGGTTGGCGGTTCAATCCTAGTCGATGTCTCCTTGAGCAAAACACTTAGGCCACATTTACACATAGTCGGGTATTTACAGAAACAAATATTTCTGCCCCTGTTTTGAAAAATAACGTTGTACACACAAGGTCGTTTTCAAAGAAGTTTCTGTTTATATGACGCAGCATAAATACTCCGTCCGCATACCTCACATGACGTGAAGCATCTTTAGTCGCATACTGTGACGTTTGACAACCTAAAACTCAGTTTGACCTCGTTCACACAAAAACACAAAAAGTTTTCAGAAATCTCCACTTTGGCCGGAGTTTTTAGAAATGATCGTTTTCCGTGATAAAACCTCAGTTTGTGTGTAAATGAAAGGTCAAAACGCATGAAAACATATGTGTTTTCCCATCCTGTCAACAGGGTCTTAACCCTGAGTTGTTCCCTGTAGCTGTGTCTACGCTGTGTGGATGTAAAGTGATTGTCCGTCAATTTGGATAAAAGCGTTAGCTAAAAACGACATATAAATGATATGATGGCATGAGACGGGAAGTGAAGTTGTGTCTTTCCAGGAGTTTCATTTTTTTTTTTATAAATTGCACTCGCCATCTTGAAAGTCATAAGTAAAAGTGTCTACGGTATATACATTTAACATGATTATAAGTCGCTTTGCATAAAAGCGTTAGCTAAAAACGACATGTAAATGACATAATGGCACGAGACGGGAAGCGAAGTTGTGTCTTTACAGAAGGTTCATTTTTTTTTAAATAAACTATGCTTGCCATCCTGAAATTCATGAGTAAAACCGTCTACGGTATATCAATTTAACCCGATTGCAATATGCTTTGCATAAAAGCGTTAGCTAAAAACGACATGTAAATGACATAATGGTATGAGACGGAAAGCGTAGTTGTGTCTTTTTAAATAAACTGCGCTCGCCGTCTTAAAAGTCATAAGTAAAAGCGTCGAAGGTACATGAATTAAACACAATTGCAAGTCGCTTTGAATAAAGGCATTAGCTAAATAAAATATAACAAAAGCATGTCCCGTATAGTTAATAATTACCGTTTCTATTCACAATTGCTTAACATGGGCACTGCAGCAGCATTCTTAAAAAATCAACGGTATTTTCTTGTGGTAAGAAGACAATGAGGGTGTCTTAGTAAAGTTGTCACTTTCTTCAGTTGCACTGATTGATCTGCTCAGAGAGAGCAATATAATTCATTGAGTCAGTGCAGATAAATGGCGGTGCACTGATCACCCAGTGGCTTTCAGGCCATTGATTGGTCCCTTATCTGGGCTAATAAGATGCTGTTAGAGGACAGGGTGGCGGCGGTTATTCAGACCAAAGCCACTTAGTGCTGCCGGTTTCCTCGCCTGCAGCTGATTACACCAATAACAATTGCATGATCAAACGCAATTAACGCCAAGGATAGTTTGTTCGTTGAGGCATGTGTAGCGGTTGTCAAAGCAGTATCTTTGTTTTATTAATATCTGTATTTAGATGCCTCGAGGCAATGTGAGAAAGCTTCACATCTTAGCTTGCTTTGTATTTTGGGGCTAACGTTTTCCTGAAAAGCTTTTCTTGTTGTTTGTAAAGCTGTGACTGAGCGTGAGTGACAAATAACTATTGGATATTGAACCCAACAGAGTATTGATAAGCAGTTGCCGGGTGAACTTACTGTTTGAAATGTGTCTGCTTTGAACGTTTAAACTCTTATTAATGTAGTTAGATTTGAAATAAAAAAATAGGAATAGAACATTTGACCTTTTGATGAACTAAGACGCTATTTAAGCCTTCATTTTTTGAGTTGTATCAACTCCTGTTCATGTTATCCCATCATGATCTGTCGGTGTGTTTGTATCAGGACCTCGTATGTTTTACCAAGTTATCAGAATGCGTCTTCTGTCCTCTTCCTACACACAGAACAATGAAGGTACCATCTGGAACCAAAAATGGTTCTTCAGAGTGATAGAGTAACCATCTTTGGTTTCTACAAATAACCTTTCAAACCAGGGTTCATTAAAGAACCATTTCCCTAAAGAGTTCTTTAAAGAACATACAAAGTTGTATCAAAGAACCTTAAAAAAATGTTCTTAAAGGCACTATTTATGGCTCCACAAAGAACCTTTTAAACCAGGGTTCTTTAAAGAACCATTTCCTTAAAGAGTTCTTTAAAGAACATATAAAGTTGTTTCAAAGAACCTTAAAAAAATGTTCTATGAGGCACCATTTCTGGTTTCCCAAAGGACCTTTCTTACCAGGGTTCTTTAAAACCATTTCCTTAAATAATTCTTCAAATCACCTATAAAGGTGTCTCAAAGAACCTTTTAAAAATGGTTCTTTAAGGCACCATTGATGGTTCCACAAAGAACCTTTCAAACCAGGGTTCTTTGAAGAACCATTTCCTTAAATAGTTCTTTAAAGAACATCTACATATATCTCAAAGAACCTTCAAAATATGGTTCTATCGGGCACCATTTCTGGTTCCACAAAGAACCTTTCAAATCAGGGTTCTTTAAAACCATTTCCTTAAAGAATTCTTCAAATAACCTATAAAGTTATCTCAAAGAAACTTAAAAATTGGTTCTTATAGGCATCATTTATGGTTCCACAAAGAACCTTTCAAACCAGGGTTCATTAAAGAACCATTTTCCTAAAGAGTTCTTTAAAGAACTCATAATGATGCCTCAAATGAACAAATGATTTTTCGGTAGGTAATGGTTCTTCGTAGAACCACAAGACGTCTCAACTGAGAGGAACTAGAGGGAGAAGACACACCAGGTGTTCTAAGACTGTATGAGGGCATTACTCTCTGTACTCTCTGTGGGTAAAGAATGGATGTTCTTCGGAGAACCTTCCAAAGTACTGCGATATGTCACTGAGGAACTCCCCCCCCCCCCCCCCCTTAAGTGTTCTTTCAGCTGAAAACGTGTCACAGGTACATTTTAATGTGTCAACATTGGCACATTTTCAAAGCAGAATAAATGTCTGTTTTCACCTCGGCTGATTTCCTGTTAATTTAAACTATTATCCCTCACGGATCTATAGTCAAGTGAAATGAAAATCCTATAATCACGCCACACGTCTACTTTGAATACATTCAACTTTAATGATGCACTTTATCTCTTTCACGCATGGCCTGCTCTCTTTTTTTTGGAAAGTGAGTCACAGGTGTTGAATTGATGGAAAGCGTTGAAAATACCTTTTTTTATTTTTTATCATCTGTTCATAATGCAGCACAGGCAACCGTGACACCTCAGCTAACCCAGATAAATACTATAATTATCACCGAATGTCTCACAGCTCACCCGTCTGTCGATCGGCCGTTGTATCCATCATGCCTTCTCAAACGCACACACACACACAGACACACACACAGAGACACACACATGATGTGTCACATCTGTATCCATCAGAGCAATTCAAAGTGAGATTTAGTGCGGCGGCCTGGCGGGTGGAGGCGCTGTGGGCGAGTCCGTATTAAAGTGTCTCCTGAAGGGGGCCAGATTGTGTTTGGCAGTCGCCCCCATTCATCCACGCTACCGCCCCGCGCTGCCGCCATCCATCCAAGGCTGGAGGAGACTGGAGAGCACAGAGGACCGGGGGGGGGGAGGAGAGGAAGCTAGGCAAGGAAGGAAGGATACAAGCTGTAGGAGACTGGAGAACACAGAGGACGGGTGGGGGGGGAGGAAGGATACGAGCTGGAGGAGACTGGAGAGCACAGAGGACGGAAGGGGGGGTGGGGTGGGGTGTGGAAGGAAGCTAGGCAAGGAAGGAAGGATACGAGTTGAAGGAGACTGGAGAGCACAGAGGACAGAAGGAGGGGGGAAGCTAGGCATGGAAGGAAGGATACAAGCTGGAGGAGACTGGAGAGCACATAGGACAGGGGGAGGGGGGAGGAAGCTAGGCAAGGAAGGAAGGATACGAGTTGAAGGAGACTGGAGAGGACAGAGGACAGGGGGGAGGGGGGAGGAAGCTAGGCAAGGAAGGAAGGATACAAGTTGAAGGAGACTGGAGAGCACAGAGGACAGGGGGAGGGGGGGGAAGCTAGGCAAGGAAGGAAGGATACGAGTTGAAGGAGACTGGAGAGGAAAGAGGACAGGGGGAGGGGGGGAGGAAGCTAGGCAAGGAAGGAAGGATACAAGTTGAAGGAGACTGGAGAGCACAGAGGACGGGGGGAAGAAGCTAGGCAAGGAAGGAAGGATACAAGCTGGAGGAGACTGGAGAGGACAGAGGACAGGGGGGAGGGGGGGAGGAAGCTAGGCAAGGAAGGAAGGATACGAGTTGAAGGAGACTGGAGAGGACAGAGGACAGGGGGAGGGGGAGGAAGCTAGGCAAGGAAGGAAGGATACAAGTTGAAGGAGACTGGAGAGCACAGAGGACAGGGGGGAGGGGGGGAGGAAGCTAGGCAAGGCAGGAAGGATACGAGTTGAAGGAGACTGGAGAGGACAGAGGACAGGGGGGAGGGGGGGAGGAAGCTAGGCAAGGAAGGAAGGATACAAGTTGAAGGAGACTGGAGAGCACAGAGGACGGGGGGAAGAAGCTAGGCAAGGAAGGAAGGATACAAGCTGGAGGAGACTGGAGAGCACAGAGGACGGGGGGGGGGGTGAGGAGGCAAGGAAGGAAGGAAAGCAGGAAAGGAAGGAAGGAAATAAAGGAGGAAAGGAACTGAGGAAAGGAGGCAAGGAAAGAAGGAAATGAGAAAAAGAAGGTAGGAAAGGAAGGGAGGAAAGGAAGCGAGGAAAGGAGGAAAAAAGGGTAGGAAGGAAAGTAGGCAAGGAAGAAAAGCAGGAAGGGAAGAAAGGAAGGTATGAAAGGAAGGGGGCAAGGACGACAGGAAAGGAAGAAAGAAAAGGAGGAAAGGAACTGAGGAAAGGAGGAAAATAAGTTAGGAAAGGAAGGAAGAAAAGGAAGCAAGGGAATTAGTAAAAAAGGGTAGGAAGGAATGAAAGCAGGAAAGAAAGGAAGGTAGGAAAGGAAGGAGGCAAGTTAGAATGAAAAGGAGGCAAGCACGGATAAATATTTGAAAAAAAAACAATGTTAAATGTGAAGAAGAGGGAGGTGAGACTAAACGGTGAAGGTGGACTGTGACGCGTAATGATGAGGTCATTATGTACTTCTGGGTTCACTGAGAGATTCACAAGTTCTTTCAGCGTTTGTCGTGTTTTAAAACGATCTGTAAGAGAAACGCACAAACTAATGGGATGAAACGGCCAGCAGAGAGAAGACGAGGAGGAGGAGGAAGATGTGTGGTAATGAGCTGGAGGGGCGAGGACACATGAGCGGACACACACACACACACACACACACACACACACACAAACACACACACACGCACACGCACACGCACGCACACACACAGACACAGAGACACACACACACACACAGACACACACAGATACACACAAACACACACACACACCACACAGACACACACACACACAAACACACACACACACACGCACGCACACACACAGACACACACAGACACAGAGACACACACACACACACACACACACACGCACGCACACACACACACAGAGACACAGAGACACACACACACAGACACACACAGATACACACACACACACACCACACACACACACACACAGACACACACACACACAGACACACACAGATACACACAAACACACACACACACACACAAATACACACACAGACATAAACACACACATACACCGAGACACACAAAGACATACACAGACACAAACACACACTAGACACACACGCACATAGACACACATACACATACACAGACACACACAGAAACACAAACACTCACACACCGACACACACACACACATAGATACACACAAACACACACACAGGCATAGACACACACACACACAGATAGACACACACACAGACATAAACACACACATACACCGAGACACATACAGATACACACACACACACATAGACACACACGTACATAGACACACATACACAGACACACACAGAAACACAAACACCCACATACACACACACACACACACACAGACACTACACACAGACACACAAAGACAGACAGTCACACACAGACACACACATACATAGACACATACACAGGCACACACACAGCCCCCCCCCCCCCCACACACACACACAGACACAAGCTCAATGTGCTGAGACACTATCAGCACGCGCTCATTTTGCCATTACCACTTTTAAGTGTGCGTTACCATGGCAACAGTGTGATTTATTTCCCCAATTAGGAGTTAGTGAACTTGCTCACTTACGGCCGGTGATATCAAGCGGCGCATAAATTACCTTCCGGCGCTCTGTTTACTATTTAAAAACAAAGGAACATCACCATCTCTCATCTCCCCAACAAGCACACGTCGGAATCCAGACTTCTGCTTCCTCGTCCAACCACCAGATATTATATAATAATTATTTGTCAAATCTTAATTGCCAATTAATGCGCCCGCTGAAAAAGGATGAGACTGTGCGGGCGTCACATCCAATAGCAGCCTCGCTCATCCATCTGGCTTAGAGGAAGATAAACACGGGGAGTCGGCCGGCAGGTGGGAACGTAATGGAATCAATTAGCCAAACATTTGTGATTTATAATGCCGAGAAAGCTTAATTTACTTTCTTTCACGCTCTTATACTGACATTGTTTGTTTAAAATGTTTATTGCGATGATAACATATGAATCCCGTCCCTTTATGTGACTAATTAATTGAGCGCCAGTGTTTGATGGGAGTTTGTGTGTGTATAGGAGAAGTAATAGTTTGTTATTATTTCTCACTGTTGTGTATATTTATTTCTATATATATTTCTATATATATATATATATAATTTCTATATATATACATACATATGTATAAACGTGTCT
>CM070110.1:22590916-22633416 GCA_036178185.1 Liparis tanakae | reverse complement strand
CGCCTCACGGCGAGTGTGTAGTCGACATGTACACACATTTAATCGTGAAAGGCATTTAATAAAGAGAGTGAAAGGGTTGAATAGGGATCCATATCCAGTACTACACTGATTGAAAAAGCTTTAGAACGTATCGCTGAGGAACACATTTTTCCCTTCAATGCCGCACGCGCGAGCGTGTGTGTGTGTGTGTGTGTGTGTGTGTGTCTCTGAACAGACAAGGCGAGGAATCACAAGGACCGGCTGTGTTCTATCCACTAAAGTGAAACGCACAGGAGCCAAGAGTCAAACCATCCGCAGTAGAACCGCTGTAGGTCACGCTCTGCCCGCGCAAATTAAGCTGACGTCCAATACCTTGTGATGTGTGTGTGTAAATGGATGGAACGTGTGTGTGTGTGTGTGTGTGTGTGTGTGTGTGTGGAGGCTAATACGCTCTGACAAGCTGATAACATATTTCTTGTCATATCGTTTGGCGTCATTAACTAATAAAGATTGATTGCCCTTTGTTTGCCATCAATGAGTGTGTGTGTGTGTGTGTGCGTGTGTGCGTGTGTGTGTGTGTGTGTGTGTGTGCAAAAGAGAGACAAAAGGCCAAGGGAGTGTTCTTTTGAAGAGCTCAGGGCTTTCCTATCCACAGATCGGACTGCGGCTGGACCCAGTCTTCTCCCATGATGCTTTGCAGGCGGAAGTTTTGGAAATACTTCAGGAGGTGGCTGAGAGAAAAAGAGAGAAATTAATATAGTTAGGATGCATGGGAACTCTCCCACACACACTTGCACACTCATATGTGCATCTACTCCCCATCTTATGTGGTTACCGAGCTGGAGAATAGTCGATCAATACTTTTGCATTTAAACTTATTTTTGGTCCGGCTGCAAAAACATTTTTCAAAAATCAAAAAAGGGCCGTTCAATAATTTCATCATGAGAGGAAATAACCCTGAAGATGATGAATGATGTCATCAGGGTTATGGTCTAAATCAAAGCAGCAATATTTGTATTAATATACGTAGAATGTGATTATGGTGTACCAAATGTATACTTTTGGTATAATATAAGCACATTATTATATTTAACATATGAATATAGTATAATACAAGTATACTTTGGTATACTATAATTGCATTCTAAATATAATAATATAGATATATTTAGAATGTGATTATAGTATACCAAAGGTATATTTCGGTATATTATCAGCACATTTTTAATATGAATCTAATGTGATTATAATATACCAAAAGTATACTTTTGGTATATTATCAGCACATTATTAATATAATTATAATGTGATTTTAATATACCAAAAGTATACTGTTGGCATATTATTAGTACATTATTACTACATTTAACTTGTAATAATAGCACATTATTATTATACTTAGAATGTGATATTTTAATCACAATATAAACATATTTTGAATATAATTAAAATATGCTTCAAATACAATAAAGATATAATTTAAGTGAACTATCGGTATGCATATTACCACATACACAAACTTAAATTGTACTTAGTATACTTTTAAGTTGTTCCAATAAAACACAAAAATATACTTAATACACTTCAAATAGTACTTAAATACTATTTAATAACAACATAAATATATTAAGTACAAAATGAGTTGTTTCAAAATAACACATTTCAAATATACTTAGGATTAGTAGGCCTCCAAGTATACTAAGATTAAATATACTTAGCATATTTATTTGTCACCAGGGTGAAGGTTTTTTCACTTCTTTCCCCTGAGAGGTTTTTTTTTCTACTTCTGCAGTTTTTTCTAATCCGATGTGAGGTCAAAGGTCAGGGCTGTCGTGTGTGTACAGATTGTAAAGCCCTCTGAGGAGAATTCATAATTTGTGATATTGGACTATATTAAATAAACTTGAATATGTATTCCCCCCCCCCTGGGTGAACTTCTTTGACAAAAGCTCTTTTCACGAGGGCCCTGAACTTAAAATAAAGTGCGACGCTAAATTCCCGAGCAAAACATTTTTTTTTTATATAAAAAACATTCTGTGTGCGGGACCTCAAACACATCTGCTCAGGGGAACCCGTCGTACTCACAAATTGGGTTTCTGGCCCTCCGTCAGCTGGTCCTTGGGGACGGGGTACAGCGCCTCGTAGGTGCGCCCCTCCCCCGAGCCGTGGATCGCGTAGCAGTTCATCTTGTTGACGTTGGGGGGGAAGTAGGACCAGGGCAGGAGCGCCTCGCCCACCCACCGGTCCCCTTCGATGGTGGCCTTGAACTCCATGGGCAGTTGTTGCTGGAGAGACACAAGACAACAAGACAACAATAAGAATAACATATTTAAAATAAATCTAAGTACCCCCCCCCCCCCCCCCAATAGCTCCCTCGCCCCCTGCCTACCAGGAATGCGTGGCCGACTCCTGATAGCAGTAGTATCAGTTGCTGTCCATGTCTGAAAAGGATAAAACGCATTGAGCATGTTTGTTGTGTAAACATATTTTCATATGGAGGTTGCATCGTGTATTTCTATTACCGTCTGTCAAGGGAAATTAGCTGGAGCTACGATCTGGTAAACAGCATTAAATAGGGACATTTATCGCGAAATGTGTGTTTATGTTCAAATTAAATTAAATAAAAAATAAATAATAAATGAATACATAAATAAATAAATAAATAAATGAATAAATAAATAATAATAACAGTTTAGCTCCCTACTTACGGACAAAACTCCACCTCCAGGTAGTTTACGGTGGTGCTGTCGAGGAAGAAGGTCTCCACCACTGAGACGATGAAGAGGGTAGAATCAAGAACAATAAACATCATACGAGTTATTTATTTAGAGATTAACAATAATATGGAAAAATAACAGATACACATGCTACACACAGAACAATAATGGTTCTTTAATGGTTCTTTCAAAGGCTTTGTGGTTCTATGAAGAACCATCACCTACTGAAGAACCATTTTTCACTTTTTCACTTTTTAAGGACATGGTTCTTTAAAGAACCCTGGTTTGAAAGGTTCTTTGGGGAACCATAAATGGTGCCTTAAAGGGTTATTTAAGGTTCTTTGAGACACCATTAAAGGTTCTTTGAAGAACTATATGGAAATGTTTCTTTGAAGAATCCTGATTTGAAAGGTTCTTTGTGGAACCATAAATGGTGCCTTAAAGAACCATTTTTAAAGGTTCTTTCAGACACATTTACAGGTTCTTTGAAGAACTATAGGGAAATGGTTCTTTAAAGAACCCTGGTTTGAAAGGTTATTTGGGGGACCATAAATGGTGCCTTAAAGAACCATCTTTTGAAGGTTCTTTGAGACACCTTAAGAGGTTCTTTGAAGAACTCTTTAAGGAAATGGTTCTTTAAAGAGCTCTGGTTTGAAAGGTTCTTTGTGGAACCATAAATGGTGCCTTAAAGAACCATATTGTTGAGGTTCTTTGAGACACCTTCATAGGTTCTTTGAAGAACTCTTAGAGGAAATGGTTCTTTAAAGAACCCGAGTTTGAGAGGGTCTTTGTGGAACCATAGATGGGGCCTTAAAAAAACATTTTTTAAGGTTCTTTGAGACACATCTATAACTTCTTTGAAGAACTCTTAGAGGCAATGGTTCTTTAAAGAACCCTGGTTTGAGAAGGTCTTTGTGGAACCATAAATGGTTCTTCTTTGGCATCACTCTGAAGAACCCTTTTCGGTTCCAGATGGCGCCGTCATGTTCCGGTGTGTCGTACAAGCACACCGACTCACCTCCAGCATGCTCGTTATCTCCCTGGAGAATAATGGGGTTGCTTTCTATATTGTAATAATTAACATTAATGAGGTCAAATATGTGGCGCTCATTAACTGGGAATCAGACTTACTTTAGGTCAATTAGATTGGATTGTAATTACTCAACCTGATTACAGGGTGTAATTGCTGTGTCCCCATAATAATGATAATGTAATTACTGTTATGGCCTCATAAACAGAGGTAGTCCAGAGACTCTCCATCCTCATTGGACTAAAATCATAATTGTATAACACCTTTGAGCGTGGCCTGAAATTGCATCATACAGACTAAATACCTGAACCTTGATCACGATAACAACGTTATGATACAACTGTTGGCGGGTAGGAACCATAAAAGCAACACCTGAACAATATAACCCTCACAATAGGCCATAAATGTAACTTTTGTGACGTTCGTAAACTTCAGTTGACCGACACTACAAAGTCTGGGGAGAGATATCTTCCTCACATTTAAAAAAAAATGTTAATCAGTAAAAAGGCATTTGTGAAATATGCTCATTTGCTTTCCTGCGGATGAAAGAATTTGAGTGAAATTGAGATATGAGAGAATATGAGATCAATATATCTTCACAGTTTAATAAAGTTGAACTATTCTGTTGCTAAGCAATAAGTTCAAATACATCGATTACCATAAGGTTGTGCTATTAAAAAAAAGGTTGGTAAGGAAGTCGTCGAAATAAATATGTGCCAATTAGTCTTCAATTAGTGATACATTCATACCTTTTAAAGATTAAACTTTTTTTGGGTGCAACTGCAATCACATTATTTATTAACATTAATTATGGATTTGTGAAGTAAATCATTAAAAGTTCTTGCTGCAGATATACGTTGAAGCTGTATACATACATCGCCTGAGCTCCCACCTTCATCATTCCAGAGTCACAGAGAATCACATGTTCATTTACGCCGAGTTTGAAATGATTAATACGTTTTTTTAAAGAAAGACACTCAAAATATAATATATTTTAAATATAATCCGGCGTACGATCTCGATACGCAACATTTTCTCATTTGTTCATGTTTATTTCAGTTTGGTCATGGAAATGTGTTTTAAAGTCCCGTTCAAAATGTGTAAGAACCCTGTATAACTAATATGGGTCAGTTATATGAAGTATGCTGTGATTTGTATTCGACTGCTATACATTTAAAGTTAGGGTTAGGGTTCTACAGCATCGCCTGAGCTCCCACCTTCATAATTCCAGAGTCCGGGGAAGGCCTCGCCCGGGGGACCGTCGGGGGCCGCCGGGTCGTTGAAGAAGGGCCCGAACATCTGGATCTTCAGCCCTCCTTCGCCGGGGGAGAAGTCGACCCTGATGGGCTCGTGAGTCACGGGCTCGCTGTCCCAAGTGTGCTGGATGAAAAACTCCATTTTCTTAAAAGGACTGAAAGAAGAAGAAGAAGAAGAAGAAGAAGAAGAAGAAGAAGAAGAAGAAGAAGAAGAAGAAGAAGAAGAAGAAGAAATTAATCAATCAGGAGAAACTGCGGTGGAACATGATGACGTCACAACACCAAACTTACAGAGATTCACAGCACAGCAGAATTTGGAGGAGGGTCAGAAACCGGAGTGAACGGAGTTCCCCCATTTTGTTATTAAAACTGGTTAAAATAATATAGTTTTGACTGTGCTGCAGCTGGGCTCCTCGTGTCCTTATATGCAACCTGCTCGCCCTTTTTAAGCAGTGTGTTATCAATGTTGTTATGGAGCAATGTCGTTATGTAACTTGATAACTTGTCAAGATAGTCAATTTGACTTCCTGATATGGGAGTAACGCAGATTAGACTTTTCAATTCACACATCAGCGAAATATCGAGAGGACGTTGTTTACCAACAGAAATCCAGGAGGATAACCAACCTTGTGTTGTTGTTGTTATTGTTGTTGTTGTTAGCGAATCATGTGACGAGTTGGTCGAGAGCTGCACGATATCAAGCAGCTATTACGTTATATCAATGTTATTCTTTGACAAACCACACAAGCTCGTCGGGGTGAAAACTATACATGTTTCCACTTTTAAAAAGTCAAATAAATACAGAAACTAAAAGATTGAAAGTCTTCAGTTGAAGATATATCCGAGTAAAGCTATCCGACACAGAGCGGAACTGATTTTTTCCTCCGGTTGTACACACGGAAGCATTTCGGCGGTGCACGTCTCCATTGCCATTGGCTGTTGTGTGATTACTTCAAAACGGACGGCGCAACCGAATAATAACGTAAACAATTTTAAAAATATCAATTTCGAGTGAAAACCATCTTCGGTATAGTTGTATTTTTTAAGTTAGCAATTCTTTAAATAACGGGAAAGTTAGCTCGCTGAGCTTGGCTGAGATTTATTCGCCCCCCTCCCCCTCCAGCTAACGCTAGCTAGCTGCAACAGGTAACCACAGGTAACTAACGCAAACTACCCGTACACATCTAGCAGATTTGTAAACTCCTTAGCAGAGTGCAAGTGTTTTGAGATATAGTTCAACTCCCGCACTTAACTTATACCTTGAAAAACAGACGTTGACGTGATTACTGCGTCTGCCTCTATGATAGTGTTATTATTCATGGTGCGTTAAACGGTAATCGTTTTTTTAACACTTGCCAAACGCGAACTGTTTGGATCGCCTCTAGACAGGAAGCCATGGAAGCGGAAGTGGAGTTCCTACGTGATCAAGGTAAGGACACACTCACAGGTGCCAGGTGCGTCAGAATCCGTTTATGGAAGATTTGTTTTCAGTTAACGTCAATTTAATAAAGTATTACACCCATATAGAAGGACTATTCAGGGTTCGTACGGTCATGGAAAACCTGGAAAAGTCATGGGATTTTAAAATGGTCATTTCCAGGCCTGGAAAAGTCATGAACAAAACTTAAATCATAAAAGTGTTGACAAAGCAATGGCAATGTTGTTATAATTACATGTTCATTTACGGCGAGTTTGACATAATTAATGTTTTTTTAAAGAAAGACGCTCGAAATATAAGCCGGTGTTCTGTCATTTCTTGCTGCCTTGTCAGAATTTGCTACCCGCTGCATAAACCGATAGGTGTGTATCGATTCATGCTACCCTATCTGATAGGATGTTCTTGTACTATCACAATATGCTTTTCTTTCAAAGTTCAATGTTTCACTTTTCAATGTTAAAGTGTTTATCTTCAACACTAAATACCCTAATAATAAACCAGTGCTTTATTATGATAATGTGAACAAACTCATGTTTACAATAATTTGTTGACACAAAAGAAATAGCAACTGCTTATCACTCATTAATCTACATGTCATTACTACATATTATTACTACCTGTACAATATACATGCTGAATGTACTTTTAACTAGGGAAATAATCGTGATTTTGAGGATGTCACTCCCCGTTATCAGACGTGCATCGACAGGGTGGCAAAACATGATGGGCGTGTCAAACAAACTCGGAAAATCGACTCGGCGCATGCGCAATACCACAAGGTATCGGTTCTCAACAAGTAGCATGAAATGACAGAACACCGGCGTACGCTCTCGATACGCAACATTTTCTAAATTGTTCATGTTTATTTCAGTTTGGTCATGGAAATTAGTTTTAAAGTCCTGGAAATCCACTGGTCAAAATGTGTAATAGCCCTGTATAACTAATATGGGTCAGTTATATGAAGTATGCTGTGATTTGTATCAGACTGCTATACAGTGATAAGATAACTCAGGAGATGTCGTGGTGTTGGTACTCCTGAAGGCTAATGATGCTAAATATATTCCCTAAAAAGTCTGAAAATTAAACACACGTGACGGTTAACCTGCTTCTGTGATTGATGCCCAGTACACAGTGGGCGCTGTATCAGGGATGGTGTAAACTTGCTTATGTGTGCCTGAAACAGAACATGTTATATATATATATATATATATATATATATTTATTTTTATTGTGCATTGTGATAAAACCACTCGGATTAAGTGTAAAGGTAAATATCTATTTGTGGGAATATCATGATTTTTTTTTTAGCTGTTAAAAGTTCTGAATTTATCATGCGAGAAAGCGCTGACTCACACGTTTTCAATTCAAGACGATCCAAACAACTAACATTACAACCAAACAAATCCTTTATTCAAACAGAGTGACCTTATAATGACATTATTCATTGTGTGATTGTTTTTTTTAATTAACCCTCCTATTACCTTTGTGTTAATGTTTAACGTCTCTAAAACATTGATTCACATAATTTATTTCGCTTTATATTTCATGCATTTTGATAATTTATTGGGGACAACTGGGAAAACCTCAAATTCACACGATGATATGTTTTCAATTTCCTGTACACAACTCAATTTGACCCCAGGCTGGTTTTTACTGTGTAAAACAAATAAGAAATATCAACTTTTTTATATATATTTAAAGGGTTATGTAGGTCGTCAACAAACAAACAAAAAGTACCTGACACTTAAACTTGGGAAACGATATTAATTTTCTGGAGGTTTTAATTGCTGGGGTCAAAAAGGGTGAAAGATGTTAGTAACTTTGAAGGTAACAGGAGGGTTAATACGATGCAATAAAAATGTGTTTAAAAAACAATCTCCCTATTAATCTGAACAATTGTTAGGTACATTGTGTCATGAAAATGTTCCCTCGCCAACACTTACGAGGCATCCGGGACCAGTTAGTGATACTGCAGTGTTTGTCTGATGTTATCCAAGGTATCCATGACAACGTGACATTTTTGAGGAATTGCTTTCACACGGCAGCCAACTAAATGTTGATTTATTCACCCTCCTTTCAGAGTAGGGAATAAGTCCCATTTCACCTCCATGCCATAGGCCTCCGTCCATCTACCAGCTTTACTCTCTTCTCTCTCATTCATGGTCAAATTTCCAATCCTTTATGTTTTTAAAGTTTTGAAATGCTCTGAACTTTTAATTAACTTCCAGCCTAAACGGTGACAGCTCTCAGCAGCACTGGGCACACCTGGTGGCGGACTTGCCAAAAAACACTTGTAAACACCTCCACCGTCACTGGGAGTGTCCTTGAGCTGCCAGATACTCAGCTCCAGATTACAATATGTGTAATGTTCCTTTTCTCCTATCTCTCATCCTGCTATGAATAATAAGTGACACGGTGAGTGATATTGTTTTAAACTAACCGTGTGTGTGTGTGTGTGTGTGTGTGTGTGTGCTCAGTCAACAGACTAAATTCTGCTCTCAGCCAGTATCAGCATGGACCGCGCACACAGACGACACCATCTCAGGTACCAAGACAATCTGTTGTTGACTTAATAAACTAACAACGTTTTTTGCTTCTTACTATTCTCTATTTTCAGGAAACGACTTGTATTCAAATCACTTCGACTTCGTTCGGACATTATTTGACAATATATACTATATACACACGTATATTCATATGGGACTTTTTGATTAATACACACACTTTGCATTTTGCACACTGTCTATATTTAATTTAATTTTGTATTTTATATTTTACTTTTACTTGTACACATCTATATCTTTCATCCCTTTTTTATATTTTATTCTCGTGTGTTTAGTTTATTTATTTATTGCTGCTACTGTGACGACAAATTTCCCTTCGGGGATTAATAAAGTATCTATCTATCTATCTATCTATCTATCTATCTGTCTATCTATCTATCTATCTGTCTATCCATCCATCCATCTATCCATCTATCTATCTATCCAACTATCTATCTATCTATCCATCTATCTATCCATCTATCCATCCATCCATCTATCCATCTATCCATCTATCCATCTATCCATCTATCTATCCATCCATCTATCCATCCATCCATCTATCCATCTATCTATCCATCTATCTATCCATCTATCCATCCATCCATCCATCCATCTTTCCATCTATCCATCCATCCATCCATCCATCTTTCCATCTATCCATCCATCCATCTATCCATCTATCCATCTATCTAAGGATGATTTAGTATTCCCAAGTGTTCACTCGTCTGCCTCTCTGCTCTCCAGGCTGAGGAGGCGAGACGAGGAGAGTCTCCTTCGCCGTGGCTCTCGGATCGAAGGTGAGGCGCGGTGACGGTCTTCCCAAAATATCGTTGTTTACAAGTCAGAGTTACGAGGACAACAACCGTCTGATCATGCATCTGTGTTGCAGCATAATGGCTCCCCTGATAGCGGAGTACGATCGGCACATGGATGAAATGACCGAGCAGCTGCAGAGATACCAGGTGAGACGCCTCAAATTAAATGTATACGGGGGAATTAAATATTATCCAAACATAATGAATGTTTGGACTTTATCTATAAATATGCTGTTGATGTATGCTGAGATAATGGGATGAATATGTAAAGCTCGTGAATTATGCTTAATTGAGTACCGTAATTCTTTGTGAGGGTGGATATATGCCATAATTGATCAATTAAAACATTTTTTATTTTATTATTGTGGCCACAAGATAAAAATGAACTATAGCTAGTTTTTTTTTAAACATTGTTGAAAAGGGATGTTTTTGCTCCATCCCTCCACATTCTATTTATTTTCACATTGTCAATTGTTAATATTTATTCTGTTAAGGTAGAATTCAATTGTACTATCTCCTGCATCTAAGTGTCATTTATAATAGTTTTATATTCTTTAAAAATGAAAGGAAAGACTTTAAATCGGGGAAATATCTAAGTTGTGTTTAATCATTGTGAATAAAGCCTCATTTTGTCTCTATTATAGTATACAGTAATATAAATTGTAATTGTTCCTCAAGTAAAGACATTAATTATCAAAAGGATTCCGGAGTAGCTCATATTCTATAACTATAACATATTCTTTTAACTATTTTAAGTCAAAGTCACCTTCGCCCCTCTTTCCTGCTAAAATCTCATTTTATAAAACATTTTTATTATGGAATTCATTTTCCAAATTAAATTAATAAAGTCTTATTCGTTTACTTACAGAGAGAATTTTGGATAAAAAGAGAGAGAGAGGCCAGGGTAAACAAACCTCTCTGAAGCCACCGAATATTAAATATTTGTCGAGTATTTTTTGCACTTTTGAGTTTGAAATAATATTCCTTTGTTCGTCACAACATTGATAAATATTATTTCCAAGGTGTTTAATGCCTTTTTTTTTAATCACAATTGTTATTGAAACCTTGATTCTTCCGCCTGTTGCTAGGAAGAAAGACTCATTGATCGCTTGACGGTTCTTTCAGAAAAATAAATAAAAAAGAGAGACTGGTTCTCAGACCTTGAAGATAATATTCATTTTAAGATTTGAATCGAGAGCATTGAACAGCTATAAGAACTTCAAATTAAAACGAAGCACTCGGGCGACCTCGGGGCAGAAAGATCCGCAACCTGAGAATCACTCTTCTGCATTTAGATGTATTATATCACGGCCTTCTTCAAAGAGATGAGTTTAAATACGCCGATGCTTTTTTAAGTTTGACAATACAAGCGATTCAATGCAGCTTCAGGTACACTACCCTTCAAAAGTTTGGGGTCACTTAGAAAAAAGAAAAATAAGCACAGTTTTTTCCAATGAAAATGACATTGAATTAATCAGAATCTATATTGTTAATGTGGTAAAAGAGTATTCTCTGTTTTTTTTTGTTTTTTTTTTTTTTAATATAAGTCGGAAAAATATTTTATTTTGAAAAAGGACCGGATACACTTGTGCGTACGTCTGAGCTGCGTTCAGGAGTCTTAAACTCCTTGCGCGCGCGACAGAACTCCGCTGCCGCACATGGGTGAGCAAACTCTCACTAGCCCCCCCCCCCCCCCCCCCCGGCCCTTTGATCGTGTTCTACACTCGCAAAACTCTTTTAAATGTGCAAATCTGGACTTTAATTTGATTTACAGGTGACCGCAAAAACGTGTGAGGATGTTTTTACGGATTTATTAACCCGGTGTGGGTCTCCTTGTTTTACTCCAACAGGGGCTGATGTCAGAGGTCAAAGTGAAGTTGGAGAGGGTGGTCGAGGAGAACGAAAGGTAGAACAACGTTCCGCTGACACCAGTTAGCGTTAACCAAGCTTTTCTGTCATGGTATGAATAAGTACAAAAGTTTGGGGTCCACTTAGAAATGTCCTTATCTTTCAAAGAAAAGCAGTTTTTATCGATGAAGATACCATTAAAGTAATCAGAATCTATATTGTTAATGTGGTAAAAGAGTATTCTCTGTTTTTTAATGAAGTCTCGACAGAGGTGTATAGGGGCCCATCTCTAATGTTCTAATGGTACATTGTGTTATCGCCTTAGAAGACTAGCAGAGGGGTAGAAAACCCTTGAAAACCCTTCTTATGTGAGCGCAGCTGAAAACAGTTACGCTGGTGAGAGAAGCTCTTAAAACTGGCCTTCCGTTGAGCCACAAGTTTGAACAACTACATTAATATTTCAAATAAAAATCATTATTTCCAACCTTGTCAATGTCTTGACTATATGTTCTATTCACTTTGCAATTAATTTGATAAATAAAAGTGAGTTTTCATGGAAAAAACAAAATTGTCTGGGTGACCCCGAACTTTTGAACGGTCTCGTATATTCTATAATTATTGTACAGTTAAGTGACTCTGATTAAACTTTAATGTGATATTCCATAATTGTACAGTTAAGTGACTCTGATTAAACGTTTATGTGATATTCTATAATTGTACAGTTAAGTGACTCTGATTAAACTTGAATGTGCCACCAAAAGAAAAATGATAACGGTGAGATGGTAGAAGAAGAGTTTATTCCATCTCTCTTTGCTGTTAATCAAGGTCTGCTGTAATTAAGGTTGTGCTGTTTTATTTTGAAATCAAGAACTATCTCTTCTACCCTTTTTCTCCACCCCCCCCCCCCCCCCCCCCAGGCTCCACGCCGAGCTCAGGGAGTCGGTGGAGAAGCAGCTCCACGCCCTGCCGGCGGCTCCGGGGGTGGAGGGCGGCGCGCCGCTGGAGGAGGAGGCCATCGTCAGGAACCTCCAGGAACAGGTCCAGCTGTGCGAGCAGGTCTGCACATGTTTACGGAGAGGGGGTCACCTTTAAGGATCAGGGGGTTTGGTTGTCCTCGTAAAAAAAGATACAGCGAAAATCAGTTCAGCAGCAACCAGGTGAAAAGACACATGAGCGGTTTACGGTTTAATTAAAGACGATTAGATAAAATCTTACTGGGAGTTGGATGAGAAGGAAAATGTGAATAATATATATTTTGTATGTATGAAGTTGCTCTTTCAAGGTGTGTGACAAGACTATGGCGCTGTTTAACTAACCGTAAATACTAAACTTACGTTATAGTGGCACAAGTGGAGAATAAAAATTAAAATAATAATAAATACAAATTATAATAATCTAAAAAAATAAATATTATAAAACACTCAAGAAACTAAATGGAATATATGTATATATATAATGTAATATATATATATATATACATACATATATGTATGTATATATATATATATATATATATATATATATATATGTATATATATGTGTGTGTGTGTATAAATATGTATATAAATAAATATATATATACATTTATTTATTTATATACATATTTATATATATATATATATATATATATATATATATATATATATATATATATATATATATTACATTCAGTTTCTTGAGTGTTATATAATTTATTTTTCTATATTATTATAATTTTTATTTATTATTATTTTTAACCAGGAAAAGCATCATTGAGATGAAAAAATCTCCTTGACTAGAGCTTCCTGGCCAAGACAGCAGGAGCACTTGAACAAAGTTTCAGACAATACAACATAAAACAGTGACAGGCAATAAAAAAAGAAAAACATTGTTTTTTAGATCACAGCATGAGTAAAAAAACAAGACGCAATGATTTATTGAGTAGTTGACATTAGAGTTGTTCGCTGTCGACAGCGACAACAACAGTCGGTCCCGGGGGCTCCAGACTATTTAGTGGCGACGAGATGCAACGTGGAAATATTGCAGCAGTTCTCTTTTACAGAGTTGGTTCCTGTCCTCCGCTCGTCATCACTTGTAGGAAGTGAGTTGTTGCCATGCATTAAAGCCCGAGTGTGTGTGTGTATAGATGTGCCCGTGTGTCTGTGTGTGTCTCTGGTTCAGGAGCGGCTGCAGGCCATGGAGCTGTGGCAGGCGACGGCCCAGGAGCTGGACCTCCTCCAGCAGGCCCACCGGAGGACCACCTCCGATGGACAGATCCACCAGACCCAGAGACAGCAGCTCCAGGTTCAGCATTTACACATGAACAAGCACGCCTTTTAATAAAAATAATAATAATATTTGTCTTATTATAAATAAAAAATAATAAATATATATAATAATAATAATAATAATAATAATAATAATAATAATAATAATAATAATAATAATAATAATAATACAGGGTTCGAGTGATCATGGAAAAACCTGGAAAAATCATGGAATTTAAATGGTTATTTCCAGGCCCTGAAAATCCCCAAAAGTTTTAGAAAAGTCCTGGAAATATGGGTTTTTTATTCATATGTTTATTTACAGTTTGATTAAAATAATAAACATTTATATCAATATTTATTCTTTTAATCAAACTATTGTCTCTCATTCATTTGCCATTCATATATATATATTATACATATATATATATAATATATATTATACATATATATTATTAAGTTATATGTATGTGTGTATATATACATATATATATATATATATATATATATATATATATATATATATATGTATCTATCTATCTATATATATCTATATATATATATATATATAGATATATATATATATATATATGTGTGTGTGTGTGTACATACCGAGATTGGTCAATATGTGTATGAACCCTGATAACAATACATTTCATCAATGCCCTTTACATTGTAAACACAAACTATAGAAGCAACAACAACACAAACAAGATATTTGGCCACTAGATGGAGCCCTTCTCATTCAAATGAGGTTAATTAGAGCAGCCTGGCCTCAGTTATGGCTCGATATAAGCACAAGGTAATTACCAGCAGTTAACTTTTTATTGAGTGCCTCTTTTTTTCGTTCTCCGTCACAGGATCAGCTCGTTCAGTTCCAGCAGCACACACACAAACTTCAAGCGGCCAATCAGCAACTGGAATCGGTAAGTGACGGTTAATTAAAAGCCTGTTTAAAATCATGGCCTCCTAATTAGCCGCGGGATCCAGCACACTTCCTTTCGAAATTAACCCCCGCTCTAATAATTAATCTTGTAACTAAGTGAATCGTTTTTTTCTCTCCAAATCACCCTGGTAGTTATTCCAGAACTGCCTCGTTATATAATGAACCGTCCGCCCGCTTAGTAAACCTCTAACTACCAGCACGTACTGTCACGCACTCTCTGACACACTCACAGGCTCATTTGAATGCACTCGGTAAGGTGATGATGTTTATTATCAACAACAACATAAACAACATAAATACACAATGCAATTAAGTTGGAGACTCATTAGTCAGTACAGCAGCATTTAGATATTTAAAAACTAATATATATATATATATATATATTATGTCATATATATATTTATATATTTATTATATATATATATGTGTATGTATATATATATATAAAACATATATATATACATATATATGTATGTGTGTATGTATATATATATATATAAAACATATATATACATTTATTTATATATATATATACACATACACATATATATATAATATAATATATATGTGTGTGTGTGTATATATACATACATATATGTATGTATATATATATATATAATGTAATATATATATATATGTTTGTGTGTATATAAATATGTATATAAATATATATATATATATATATACATTTATTTATTTATATACATATTTATATATATATATATATATATATATATATATATATTACATTCAGTTTCTTGAGTGTTATATAATTTATTTTTCTATATTATTATAATTTTTAGTTTTTAAATATCTAAATGCTGCTGTACTGACTAATGAGTCTCCAACTTAATTGCATTGTGTGTTTATGTTGTTGTTTATATATATTTATATGTATATGTGTATATATATATATATATATATATATATATATATATATTTACATTTAGTTTCTTGAGTGTTTTATATAAAAACAATTTATTCATGACTTTTTTTAATTTTTACAACCGCTACGAGAGGACATTTCTCACTTAAAACAAGACTTTTAAACATAAATAAAACATAAAGCATAAAACACAGGCATTGGTGGCTTAAAGGGGAACGAGTGTCGTGTAAATGAGTATTTTGGTTCCCCTGCTGGAGGAAACCGCTCTGGGGAAGAAGATGTTCCTCAGCCTGTTAGTCCAGGTTTTTTAATAGTCCAGAATCTTCTTCCTGAGTCGTGGTTTAGGCTTTTTTTTTTCTGTCATTGGAGATTAAAGTATAATATATATTTATATACATATATACAGACATTACAATACAAACCCACGAATGCAAGTGCATGCCTTGTTCGTCCTTCCAGGGTAACATTATACCCCTCTGATGTATTTTTAATGAGGGGAGCCCCGGGCTCTCCCATCTCTGACTCCTCACATAAGCAGCTTTTATTTTGTCGCTGTCAGAATCTCCTCTGGCTCCGCCAGTGTTCTTCGTGAAAGTTCAGTATTTCTTTTTAAAGGCCGGTGTTTTAGAGTCATGTCTTGTCTCTCTTGCTACACGCAGACCAACCGGCAGTTTCTGGAGACGGTGACGGAGCAGAACTCTGAGATGGAGGAGCTACACGGCCAGCTCAGGTAACCAGGTGCATCCGATATGCAACACGGCGGCCTGGATTCGGCCCGCGGGCCTCGTGTTTGACACCTTTGCTCTAAATGCAGGGTCGGGTGTCTCTGTTGTTTAACTCTGGAGCTCTTTGTTCACTCGCTGTCATCCCGACGCAGGCAGGCCAAAGCGGAGCTGAGGACGGCCACGGCCCGGCTGGACGAGATGACCACGCTATTACAAAGTGTCCAGGACCAGATGCAGAGACGGGTGAGAGAAGGTTAAAGGAAAACAAAACAAATGTATCGTCTGTCCATCAAAATCGTCTGGAAATACTTAAGATATAATAAGATTTCCAGTATGTTATTTCCATGGCCTGGAAGTCAAAGGGAACATATATATATATATATACCATATTCATATATATATTTGTGTGTATACATATATATATAAAAAATATATATATATATATATATATATATTTATATATATATATATATATATATATATATATTCATATATATATTTGTGTGTATATATATATATATATATATATAAACATATATATTTATATATATAAATATATATATATATATATATATATATATATATATATTTAGATATTTATATATATATATATATATATATATATATATATATATATATATATATATATATATATATATATATATATATATATATATATGTGTGTGTATATATTCCGAGTATTTACCCGGGTGCTTTAAGTTTCATCTATAAAATATTTCCACATTCACTGTCTGTAAATCTATTTTGGACTATGCTCTTAAATTGGAGTTTTCGCACTCGGGGATTTTGAAAAGGAGTCGTTCACATTTTACTGATATTTTTGGACCGTCATTAACCCTGAAGATAACATCTTCTATACATATATTTTTTTTAAATAGCCTTATTGTATTTTGGGGTTTTCACTTTGCCGATGGTCATTATTGGGGATATTGAACAAAATGATCCAGTTAATTAAGAAAAATCTATGTGTGTGTGTGTGTGTGTGTGTGTGTGTGTGTGTGTGTGTGTGTGTGTGTGTGTGTAGGAGGAAGACGTGGCGGAGGCTCAGGGCCGAGAGGACGCCGCGGACCGCCGCCTCCAGCAGCTCCAGGCGGCGCTGGCCCAGCTGGAGGCCAGGTGAGCGAGAGAAAAGAAACCCGTTTCTATAACTCGTGTCGTGGGTTCCGATGAGGTGAGGAAACTATAAAATATCTGACTTCGCCAGATACAATTTCAGCATATTTTACAAATGGGCTCAATAGACGTGATCACACCACACATATATATATATATATATATATATATATATATATATTTCCAATTTGACTTGAAATACATATGGCAGGAGCCCGATGACACTTTAAAGAAGGTTGCTGAGCTTCTTGAAGCAGCGAGCTGTCACAATCTTTTTGGGAAGTCGCAGAGTTTCACATCGAGATGACAGCGAGCCGCTGAGCCAAGCAGTTCTCTCTCTCTCTCTCTCTCTCTCTCTCTCTCTCTCTCTCTCGCTGCTGGTACTCACTTTTTCTTCTTCTTCTTCTTCTTTCTCTCTCCCTCAGACTCAAAGCGGCGACTCACGAGGCGGAGGCGGTTCGGCGGGATCAAACCGCGTGGGAAAGGAAGGTGGGCGAGCTGCAGGCTCACTGCTCCGCCCTCCAGGACCAGAAGTACGAGGCCCTGGCCAAAGTCCGGGAGAGCGTCCAGCTGGCGGAGGAGGCGGCGCTGCAGAAGGACCAGGTGACCGGTGGACGCCGTCTGGCGCCACGGCAACTAAAATCTGTTTTTTTTAGAACTCGACTGCTGAACTTTTCTTCCCGCTGACATGTGGCGCCGCGTGATGTTTTTTTTTTTTTTACCCTCGGTCGCCTCAGGCTCTGCTCAGAGAGAAACAGAAGACGGAGGAGCTGGAGAAGACCAAAGAGGCCATCAGGCAGCTGATCCAGGAGGCGGCAGTCCGCACCAGAAAAGAGGTGATGTCATAGCAAGAGGTGATTTAACGGAGAGAGGTAATATAATGTAAAGAATAGAGGTGATTTAATGTAAAGAATAGAGGTAATTTAATGTAAAGAATGGAGGTAATTTAATGTAAATAATACAGGTGATTTAATGTAAAGAATAGAGGTAATTTAATGTAAAGAATAGAGGTAATTTAATGTAAAGAATAGAGGTGATTTAATGTAAAGAATAGAGGTGATTTAATGTAAAGAATAGAGGTGATTTAATGTAAAGAATAGAGGTGATTTAATGTAAAGAATGGAGGTAATTTAATGTAAAGAATAGAGGTGATTTAATGTAAAGAATAAAGGTGATTTAATGTAAAGAATAGAGGTGATTTAATGTAAAGAATAGAGGTAATTTAATGTAAAGAATGGAGGTGATTTAATGTAAAGAATGGAGGTAATTTAATTTAAAGAATAGAGGTAATTTAATGTAAAGAATATAGGTAATTTAATGTAAAGAATACAGGTGATTTAATGTAAAGAATAGAGGTAATTTAATGTAAAGAATGGAGGTAATTTAATGTAAATAATGGAGGTAATTTAATGTAAAGAATAGAGGTGATTTAATGGAGAGAGGTAATGTAATGTAAAGAAATTAGGTAATGTAAAGAAAAGAGGTAATTTAATTAAAATAGGTAACATAATATAGTGGAAAGAGGTAATGAAAATAGGTAATTTAATAAAAAGAGGTAATATAGTATAGATAGGTAATGTAATATTAAAAGAAGCAATATAATATAATAAAGAGGTAATATAATGTAATAAAAAGAGGTAATATATTATAAAGAGGTAATGTAATATCATTAAAAGAAGTAATATAATAAAGAGGTAATATAATTTAATAAAAAGATTTAATATAGTATAAAGAGGTAATGTAATATCATAAAAAGAAGTAATATAATATAATAAAGAAGTAATATAATGTAATAAAAAGAGGTAATATAGTATAAAGAGGGAATGTAATATCATTAAAAGAAGTAATATAATATAATGAAGAGGTAATATAATGTAAAGACAAGAGGTAATGTAATAAGAAGAAGTATTATAGTATAAAGAGGTAATATACTGTAATAAGAAGAGGTAATCTAAATAAAATAAGTAATATAATGTCTTGAAAAGATGCAATATAATGTAATGTAATGTAACAGTCATTGAAATAAGCTTTTTCCTCTCAATGCCCTCGATTTATTTATTTTCTTCACATCCCCAATGTTCTGCATCATTATTAACACCACCATCATATGGTGTCAAGATATGTTGTTCCAAAACTCTATACTTAAATTATTTAAAAAAAATTAATATCCATAAAAGATAAATCTACAGCAACCCCCTGATTCATCATTCGCTTAACGCGGAGGCACGACCTCCAACTGCCCCCCCCCCCCCCCCCCCCCTAAAGTTGTGTGTGTCTGGTATTCAGCTAGGCTGGGAACATTAAACCCACCTGTTGTTGTTTTTTGTATTACAGTAAAAAAAGTACTTTATTCTGTACTGAATTCCAGTTAATTCCTATTTAGTCATGCAGCGTTCGTACAGTCATGGGAAACCCTGAAAAGTCATGGAATGGAATGTGTAAATGGTTCATTCCAGGCCTGGAGAAGTCCTGGGGGGGAAAAAATTCTAAAAGTTTTAGAAAAATCATGAAAATGTGTTAAAAAAATGTTTTATTCATATGTTAATTTACACATTATATGTATGCTGTATGTTTGTGGAATCCTAATTATTAGTTTAAATAAGACATGTTCTCACATTTTCATGGGTACACCAGAGATTTCACAAAATATTTGGTCATGGAAATTTGGTTTGAAGTCGTGGGAATCCTCTTTTTATTTCCAGGTCTGGAGAAGTCCTTGGAAAAAAATGTAATCTCAAAAGTTTTGGGAAAGTTGTGGAAATGTGTTTTATTCATATGTTCATTTCTTCAGTATCATTAAAAGAATAAAAAAATATGTTTTTATATATATATATATATATATATATATATGTATATATATGTATATATATATATATTTATTTATGTATTTATATATATATATATATTTATTTATGTATTTATATATATATATATATATATATATATATATATATATATATATATATTTATATATTCTTTGAAACTATTGTCTCATTCTTTTGTGTCATTTGAGGTAGACACTCATGTATGTACCGAGATTTCACAAAATATTTGGTCCTGTAAATTTGGTTTAATGTCCTGTAACTCCATTGGTCCACATGTGTATGAACCCTCATCTGATTGGTCCACTGCCACAGATCTTTGACGTTATAGGCTTGGTTGTTGTAATGGAAAAACACGTTTTCCTGTACATACAGTATATATGTTTAGAGAAATATACATATGTGTATGTAAAACTTTTTCCTGCCCCAATTTCTCTTTCAATTTACCTCCAACTACTCGGCTGGGTCCTCAACCCGAGTTCCTGTTTGCTCTCCATAGACTCGGGAGCTTGTGTCCTTCCCATATCCGGCGCTCCCTCTGAAGCCGTGCCTTTCTCTCCGACAGGTGGATAACGTGCGTAAGCAGTGCAACGCTCAGATCCTCCGGATGGCGGAGGAGATGTCGGCTCTGCAGCTGGTGAGACAAATCCCCTTCAACATCGCATTTAATCCCCCTTTCTTTTCTCTTTTTTTAATCTCCACCTGTCTGCTCGTGTGTATTTTAATCTCCATTGTTCGCTGTAGGAGTGTGCCGATAAAGAGTCTCGCATTGAGAAGTCCCTGCGAGAGAGGAGAGCCGTGGAGGAGGAGCTGGAGAAGGTATTGGATGGAGCTTGAACGAAGTTCCCATCGCGTTTCATCAAATGATATTTGTAACTAAAAGTAGATTATTTTTGTGTCTTTCTGTAGGTTTATAAGGAGGGCCGGGCCGAGCCCGAGTTCAGGAAGATGGACGCCCTCCACCAGAGGTGTCTGGAGGCGGAGCGGAGGAGGGAGGACGTGAGCCTCGCCCTGCAGAGCGCGCAGAGCAAGCTGAAGAAGACGGAGATGGAGTGAGTGCGACGCGGCGGCGCGGGCGCTCCGCCTTTTTTACATTTTATTTATTTAACCAGGAAATGCCTCATTGAGATAAAAAAATCTCCTTTACAAGAGAGTCCTGGCCAAGACGGTAGACGTAGCACGTCACACAAAGTTTCAGACAGGATAACATAAAAACAGTGACGGACAATATAAAAAACAAAGACAGGGTTCTTACGGTCATGGAAAACCTGGAAAAGTCCTGGAATTTTTAAATGGTCATTTCCAGGCCTGGAAAAGTCATGGAAAAAAACTCAAATCCTAAAAGTTTCGGAAAAGTCGTGGAAATTTGTTATCGCGTGTTCATTTACGCCGTTTTTTTTTTAAGAAAGCCGCTTAAAATGTAAGCCGGCGTACGCTTTCAATACGCAAGATTTACTAAATTGTTCGTGTTTGGTCATGGAAATTTGGTATAAAGTCATGGAAAAGTCATGGAAAAGTCATGGAAATCCATTGGTCAAAATGTGTAAGAACCCTGAAAACAAAATCACAGCGTGAAATAAAACCAAAAACTAAGACTCAAGTCAACACGACCAGCTCACACAGGAGCACACACACACCTCCCTCATAGAAAACATCTACAACTAGATGAATTTCCCTCCAAATTCTTTTAATCTATTTTTAGAAACACCTAAAGAGACGGTTCCCGGAGGCCCAGGTCAGTCTGCAGAAAGTTCCAAACCTAAAACGTTTAACGCCGCGTCCTTCGCACGGTGGGAAGCGGCGGGCCGATGGTTGACGCGCGCCGGCGCCCGTTCTCTCCCCCAGCCTCGGCGAGGAGCTGCAGCGCTGCCGGGAGGAGGCGCGGCGGCTGCAGGGCGCTCTGGCCGCGGCGCGGGACGACTGCCTGGCCGTCAGCGAGGAGCGGCTGCTGCTGCAGACGGAGAACACGCGGCTCGGCAGGGAGGCGGGCGAGCTGCGCGCCGGCGCCGCGCTGCTCCAGAAGAAGGCCCGGCAACAGGTGTGTGTGGGGGGCGTCGGTTATACCAGAGGGAGGGGAGGGAGGGAGGGCGTCGGTTATACCAGAGGGAGGGAGAGAGAGGGAGGGAGGGAGGGCGTTGGTTATACCAGAGGGAGGGAGAGAGGGAGGGAGGGCATTGGTTATAACAGAGGGAGAGAGAGAGAGGGAGAGGGAAGAGGGCGTTGGTTATACCAGAGGGAGGGAGAGGGAGAGGAGGAGGGAGGGGGAGGGAGGGCGTTGGTTATACCAGAGGGAGGGAGGGAGGGAGGGAGGGAGGATGGGAGGATGGGAGGATGTTGGTTATAACGGAGGGAGGGAGGGAGGGAGGAGGGAGGAGAGAGGACGTTGGTTATACCAGAGGGAGGGAGGGAGGGAGGGAGGGAGGGAGGGAGGAGGGAGAGAGGACGTTGGTTATACCAGAGGGAGGGAGGAGGAGGGAGGAGAGGACGTTGGTTATAACAGAGGGAGAGGGAGGGAGGGAGGGAGAGGACGTTGGAGAGGAGGGAGGGAGGAGGGAGGGAGGGAGGGAGGGAGGGAGGGAGGGAGAGAGGACGTTGGTTATACCAGAGGGAGAGGGAGAGGGAGGGAGGGAGGGAGAGAGAGAGAGAGGACGTTGGTTATAACAGAGGGAGAGGGGGAGACAGAGAGAGAGGGTGTCAGTTATACCAGCGGGAGGAGGGAGGGAGAGAGGAAGGGAGAAAGAGAGGTAGAGAGAGAGGGCATGGGGGGGGGGAAAGAGAGAGATTTCACAAAATGCTTGGTCATGTAAATTTGGTTTAAAGTCCTGATCCACAGGTCACCAAGAGTATGAACCCCGGGACCAGCGAGCTGACCTTCCCTACCCCCCTCTCTCTTCCGCTGACCCCCCCAGCTCTCTCAGATGGAGCAGGAGCACAGCCTGAAGGAGCACGGGCTGGACGCCCGCGTGCAGGAGCTGGAGGAGAGCAGCCAGAGCTCCAGAGTGGATCTCACGCGCCTCCTGGCGGCGCAGCAGAAAGTCGCCCAGCGCTGGAAAGAAGAAGCCAAGAACCTGGAGCAGGCCCTGGAGGCCAAAGTCAGCGGGCTCAGGTACGGACCGGCGGGCGTAGATCCAACGCCGCGAGAGAAGGACGCCAGACGTGCGCTGAGAGATGAGAGATGAGATGTTGCCAGGTTCAAAAAAGAAAAGGGAGTTTAATAGGCCTGATGAGACGATGTGCGTACGCAATTCAGTTTATTTGTGTAGCCCAATTTCAAAAATTACAAATGTGTCTCAGAGTGCTTTACAATCTGTACACATAGACATCCCTGACCTTTGACCTTTGACCTCACATCGGACCAGGAAAAACTCCCAAATAACCCTTCATGGGGAAAAAGGGAAGAAACCTTCAGGAGAAAACAGAGGAGGATCCCTCTCCAGGATGGACAGAATAATAGACGTCATGTGACCAGAAGGACAGATTTAGAGTTGAAGTACATTCAAGGAATCTGACAGTTTATCAATAGTTCATATTAGTCATATTCCACGATGAAACCTTCACGCTTTGTTTCATTGCGGCCATTTGCTAAAATCCAAAAAGTTAATTTTATTTCTCATTAATGTTCACTCGGCGCCCCATCTTGAGAGAAAAAACTGAAATGTAGACATTTTTGCGAATTTATTAAAAAAAGGAAAAACTGAAATATCAGATTTTCAGCACGAGAGTTAAATATGAGCGTCACAGCAAAGGGTCTGAATACTAACGACCACGTGATATTTCATTTATTCTTTTTTAATAAATGTGCACACATTTCTACATTTCTGTTTTTTTTCTGTCAAGAAATGTAAAAAATGTTTGCAGATTTATTAAAAAGGAAAACTGAAATATCACATAGTCAGCATTAAGTCACAATTAAATATGAGTGTCACAGCAAAGGGTCTGAATACTAACGACCACGTGATATTTCATTTATTCTTTTTTAATAAATGTGCACAAATTTCTACATTTCTTGTTTTTTCTGTCAAGAAATGTAAAAAATGTTTGCAGATTTATTAAAAAAAGAAAAACTGAAATATCAGATTTTCAGCATGAGAGTTAAATATGAGTGTCACAGCAAAGGGTCTGAATACTTCTGACCGTGTGGTATTTCAGTTTTTCTTTTTTTTTTAATTCGCAAAAAATTCTACATGTCTGTTTTTTTTCTGTCAAGATGGGGTGCCGAGTGAACATTAATGAGAAAAAAATAAACTTTTTTGATTTTAGCAAATGGCTGCAATGAAACAAAGAGTGGATGTCGGTGTGGTGAGTTTTTAATGTACAATGAAAACCAGTCGAATGGAACATAGTAGATTTCTGACAAACACATTGGGACATGTGTTTATATGTTATAGGAATATTTACTACAAAAAGTAAAATTCAACACTTTCTTCTCCTACTGCCTGTGACATTTTTTTATTATTATAAGTATTGTAGCAGTCATATCACTAACAAATGAAGTGGAGCAAGAAAGATTTTGATCAGTTGAATAAAAAATGACATCTATACTAACTAGATATGTATTGGACATATTGTACATGTTAAAATTGATCTTTCATTTTCTTTTTTCTTAAAGCTTGACAAATGTTTAAAATAATGCATCTCCGTTTATGTTTATTTCAGAGCGGAGCTGAATCGGCAGAAACGGCGTTCACACGACCTGGAGATGCAGCTTGAAACCTACCACAACTCTGTTGCTGAGGTTTGTGTAACACACACACACACACACACACACACACACACATCAACCAGGGTTCGTACGGTCATGGAAAACCTGGAAAAGTCATGGAAATTTAAAATGATAATTTCCAGGACTGGAAAAGTCCTGGAAAAAACTTAAATCATAAAAGTTTTGGAAAAGTCATGGAAATGTGTTATAATCACGTTTTCATTTACACAGAGTTTGAAATAATTCATATGTTTTTTTAAAGAAAGACGCTCAAAATATAAGCCAGTGTACACTCTCAATACGCAACATGTTCTAAATTGTTCATGTTTATACCGAGATTTCAGTTTGTTCATAGAAATTTGTTTAAAAGTCTTGGAAAAGTCATGGAAAAGTCATGGAAATCCATTGGTCAAAATGTGTAAGAACCATGACACACACACACACACACACATACAAACAACCGTGCAGCTTGATCTACACGGGTGTTCGGTGTAAAGGGAAGATGACATGGTGAGCATTTCTGTGAAGGTTCTGGTCTTTATAAAAAGAAATGTTCACAGAATGCACATTGAAATAAAATAAGGAGAGATACTAACTATTAATGTGACCAATCACTCACAATTTCTGCCTAGACTGTATATATATATATATATATATATATATATATTTTTTTTTTGTTGATGTGAAGCCCACATCTTTATAAAAGTAGCCTTAAAAAGATGTATTCCATGGTGATGTTTAATTACACCATACGTTCCTCAGCACTTCAGTTCCACAAAACAAAAAGCTTTTCATGTAGTTTCTTATTTGTTTGGCTCACACAATTAGTTATGGTTTGACTCCAAGTAACAGTGTGTGTGTGTGTGTGTGTGTGTGTGTGTGTGTGTGTGTGTGTGTGTGTATGTGTGTGTGTGTGTGTGCAGTATGAGAGGCAGCTAGTAGAGTATCAAGAGAAGACGAGTCGTCTACAGAGACGACTGACGCAAGCTGAACAAAGGGCAACTACTGCGACACAACAGGTAGGGGGTCATCGTGACCCTCACGTGGAGGAGGGATGCGCATCTCCTAGTTTCTCACCTCATTTGATGTTGACGTCAATAATTTGTCACGCTTTTGTGTTTTTTATTTCCACAGCTGAGCATGTTGACATCACAGCGAAGGAAAACAGCCATGGTCGAACCGGAGACTTTATAACAGCGACTGTCACTGTGCTATAGGAAAAACAATACATAGCTGTACGTGTTTATAGTTTGTGTTGATATTATTATATATTTTTATTTTTATTTTCATTATTATTATTATTATTATTATTATTATTGTTATTATCTTTATTTAAAAGGGACCATTTGATGCACTGTACCATCTTGTAGCTACAGCTAATTAGCATCTGTAGTCCATTGACAGAGCATAACAAACATAAACAATAACAAACAGCACAGTAAATAAAGACTCGTGACAACAATGGTGTTGTCTGTGACCTGGTTATTGATGGCATGACGATATGTTCTCATTGTTTACACTAATGTGCCTAATATTGTGAATTATATTAGAATCGAATGTGTCTGATGTGTAGTATGTAATAAATAAATACAAATAAACTACTCTGGTCTTTGTTGTGTACACAGAAATGTGGTTAAATGGAATTGCAACGCTTTTCGTCTTCGCCTTTGTCAAGCTGCCGAGACGCACTGCATGCCGGGAGATAATTGTGTTGCTAGGATACCGTAAACCGCAGCTCCGGATCGTAGCGCTATAGATGATAGTTTATAGTTTCACGAAGTTTAGTTGAGTATCATTAGCACGCGTTAAGAAGTCAAACAACATATTTAGTCAGAGCTGAATATTTTATACGGTAGGCATGTTTTAATACCTCAAATACACTTCACAGATATTCGTTTAAAATGTTTTATAGCTTATTTAACGTTATAGTTAGGTTCGCGTTAACTAACTGTTGGGTCAGTTAGTTAATTAGTGACCTTTATTTTTAACAGCAGTTCAAAATACAAGGTATTTTACTCCGAATACGCCGTTTTGGGGTTATTGGGTTATTTTATATCAGGGCTATACATATTTTCAGGGCTTGCTGTCGTCCTCTAATTTCCTCTGCTGACGTTATATGACTTTACCTAACGTTACTTAAATAAAACGATGTCTCTAATGTGTCTGTTTAAGTAATCTGCCACTGATGTTTACTACTGTCCGAAGCTAACTAAGTTATTGTGACGTCATTGGCGGACGCCGTCCCTCGCGGTGCCTCACCGCCGGTAGAGACGCCCGGTGGCGCCATGGCCTCCGGCTCGGCCTCCCGGAGCCCTGCTCCGCCGAGCCGAGGGGAACCACGGAGCTCCAGAGGTAGGTCGGCCGAACGAAGCGCACTTCAGGGTTTAAGTTGTTATGTCTCTGACGTGTTTCATTGTTTAAGTTACGACACGTGACGTCTGGGAGGGGATTTGGAACAGGTGCTGATCGAGGCTGATGCCGGTTTTAAGGTGTTTTTCTGGGGTCTTTTTTTCGTATATTCACAATATGTGACTATACATTAAGGTAATTGAGAGTACGGGTGATGGTAGAACTAACTAATAAACTAATATAAGTACTGCAAATTGTAAATATGGATAGAATGCATTGTAGTGTTTAGAATGACAAGTATATATATATATATATATATATATATATATATATATATATATATATATATATATATACTGAGTCAACGTGTTGATTCAGTGCCGATGGTGAATATAAATTCCCATTGACATATTTTCCCAGATCGGCTGCACCCCCCTAAACTACCAAGCTCCACCAACATCTCACCAAGGCCTCCAGCTGTTCCAGACACACAGGTGAGACTCGGCAACATCTGATCAAGCTGATAAAATAAAATATCCATTGCAGTATCTAGATGTGGCACATCTTTTTGTAGAAAAGATTTTCTCCTTTGTCCAGGCTCTGCTGAAAAGACGCCTCACAAGAAAACCAGCGAGCATCCAACAGTTAAAAGACCGCGAGCAGATGTTTTTTCCCGGCTGGCACACTCAGTCGCCGTCACCTCAGCTGCCGGAGCAGCCGCACAGGCGGCGTGACGTATCGCCTGTCCACCTGCCTCCTCTGAAACCCAGTCCCAAGGTCAGTGACGGACCTTTGAAAAAAAAAACGAAAAGACAAACAATGCTGGAGAAATATCCATATCAAGCACGACGGATAGATCCTCAAAAGTATTTTGACACTTAAATGATTAAGTCAGGGTTCGTACGGTCATGGAAAACCTGGAAAAGTCATGGAATGTTTAAAAGGTCATTTCCAGGCCTGGAAAATCATAAAAGTTTTGGAAAAGTCATGGAAATGTGTTATAATCACACGTTCATTCACACCGAGTTTGAAATAATTAATATGTTTTTTAAAGAAAGATGCTCAAAATATAAGCCGGTGTACACTCTCAATGGACATTTGGTTTAAAGTCATGGAAAAGTCATGGAAAATTCATGGAAATCCATTGGTTAAAATGTGTAAGAACCCTGTTAAGTATAAAATAAAGGCATTTATAAAAACCCAAGACTACCATTAAAACTGTGCCGAATGTATCAAGTTATCAGTTTTACCTACCAGTCAAAATACCTGGTGACAAAAAGATGAATCTTTTTCTGGCAAAGCTTGGAAAAATACAGTTTTAAAGGCCCAATTAATTGTGTATTGACTTATAATAATCCCTGCCCAGGAGGCCATTCATCTGTCATTGTGTCTCTTCCCAGGGTATGGTGTCAATCGGTCCTCCTCCCAATTCGTCCTTATCCCTCAAGAGTCGTCGACGTGTGCACATTCCCTCCAGAGCGCTACGCGTTGACGACAAAAAGGAAACGTTCGTGATGAAATGCCCCGGAGGCGTGATATCGGTGAACGGCGACGACGTCGAGTTCTTAACCTCCGAGCAATTGGACAGGGAGCGCGACATCCACTCCAGGCTGATCCGCATCCCCTTCTTTGCCAACTTCCAAATGTTGAAAACATTTTATCACTGGCGCCTTAAAATTCGCGTCAGGAAGTTTTTATCGGCCCAGGTGTTCCTCCGAAAATACTTGTTTTTTACCAATCAGGTATGTGACAGTGGATTTTCCTCCTAATCTGTGTTATAATGATCGTGAATATGGAATATCGCACTCTGTAAACTAGAACGGGCACTCGGTAGAGCGCATACCTTCGCATATCACAAGATTGGGCATTGAATTATGAACATTTTGGCATTAGTTGAATGCCAACTGGATAGAAATTATGGTAAATAGAAGATTTTGACTTTTTCATGACCTTTGACTTTTGACCCGATCGATCCCAAAATGGAAATCCCCTGATAATAACCACTCATCCCACCAAATTTAATGCGTTGCAAGAAGATGTTGACCTTTTCATGACCTTGACCTTAACCTTGACCTTTGACCCGATCAATCCCAAAATCTTATCAAGTATTCCCCGCATAATAACAGTCATCCCACCAAATGTCATGCAATTCGGATACGCATACAAATAAATAAATACACAGCATTTTCAATGTGAAGGTAAATAAGTTCACTGAGCAAAAACCTCTTTTAAGTTTTCAATATTGTATTTATTAATCAACAGTTGTATGTGTAATACAGTTTCTAGGCGCTGCTCTGATTGACATCAGGACCATGTGTAATCCAATCAGTGACGAGGGCTTGTGTCACATGGAGACTCGACACACGTACACGCTGCAGGAGTTCCGGGACACGCAGTCAAAACGAGTACAAGAGGTGAAACGATGCATCTGTACACACATCGGTACAGATGTTTGAAGTGCGCCTCCTCAGATGCTCACCGGGCCATATTGTGTTCATCAGGTAACGAGTGACTTGAGTAAGTTCCGAGAGCTGGTGAAGGAGGTGACCGTTTGTGCGATCCAAAACTTCATGCGAACCCAAAATAATCATTCAGGTGCGTGCACACGTTTGGAGACATACCATAATGGAAACAAGTGTTGACGGTATGCGTTGTGCGTCACAGCCGGGAATGAAAAGACGATTCTCGGACGGATAACAGAGGAATTTCAGGCCAGCCGCCTATTCTGGTAAGTCATTACTTCATTTCATTTTTTTAAATTTTCTTTATACTTTCTGTCTCTAGTTTTGGATCAGACTGACATGTTGTTGTTTGTATCACAGTAAAATAAAAACTTTATTCTGTATTGAATTCCAGTTAACATTCATGCAGGGTTCATACGGTCTTGGAAAACCTGGAAAAGTCTGAATGAAATTTGTAAATTTCAATTTATAAATTTCAATTTGTAAATTTCAATTTGTAAATTTCTATTTGTAAATTTAAATTTGTACATTTCTATTTGTAAATTTAAATTTGTAAATTATGCATACAAAATTAACATAAATAATTTTCTTTGGGGAAAAGTTATGGAAATTTGTTATGTTCATTTGGGCATTTACACTGAGTTTTAAATAATGAATACGCTTTTAAAAGAAAGACGTTCAAATTATAAACCCAGCATACGCTCTTTCATACTCGCATATTGTCCGCGCTGCAAGTGAACGCACCTTAACTAAAAAGACATACATGTTTATTCTTTTATTCAAACTATAGTCTCTCATTCATTTGAGGCATTTAAGGTTATATATACTGTATGCTTTAGAATTCACATTGTTAGTTTAATTACGACATTTTCTCACTTTTTTATGAATACACGGAGATTTCACAAAATGCTTTGGTCGTGGAAATTTGTTTTTTAAAGTCCTGGACACCCATTGGTCACCATGTGTGTGACCCCTGGTCACGGCTTACATCTCCACCGGTCGTTTCTCCTTTGTGAACACAACAAAACGTTATGCTGAAAAAAAGAAAAAGATTCTTGTGACACATCCCTCACATTAACCCAACTCGTCTCTTCTCCGCCCCTCACTTCCCCAGCTTCGTCCGCCTCGTCGACCACATGGTGGAGAACACCTTACACGCCCTCGTGGTGAACACGGTGGCCTCGCTGCTGGCCGCGCTCCAAGAGCAGGTACGGCAAACGCCCAGCCACGCCTTCATTCAGAGCTGGAGGCGGAGCTCTGAGGGCGACCCTGCCCAAACGGAGGCGAGTCAGCAGGTAGTGTATTGTGGTATTATTTCCAGTAAAACTACGGTCGTCTCTGTATCGATCAAATGGATTTTAAAGCACGTGCAGATCAGTGTTTGTCTTTTTTTAGTCGGAACCGGGCTGCAGCCAACCCATGTTCACCTGCGAGCTGGTGCTGGACCCCGAGGCGTTGACCTACAGGCCCTCTGAGGACAGCTTTCAAGTTAGTTTGCCAAATTTGTTTACGAACTGTCACACGCTTTGATCGCCGTGTATTTAATTATTTATTTATGTATTTATTTATTTATTTATTATTATTATTATTATTATTATTATTATTATTATTATTATTATTATTATTATTGATATTTGATTTGCTCACTGTCAGTTGTGAGGGCGGATGTTGTCTGATAGTTTACCTGACTGGTTTGATAAAGCACCTGCTCAACATCCCACTTCTTTTTTTCTTTTTTACTTTTCATTTATTCGTCTGGTTGATGAACATGTTTTTTTTTTCCGAATCCAAGGTCCAAATCTTCTTGAATCGCATGAAATTAGGTGGGATGATTGTTTATTATCCGGGGAACATTTGATTAGATTTTGGGATGGATCGGATCAAGGTCACAAAAAGTTGACAATCTTCTTTTTACCATATACCATGTCAATTTTTATCCAATTGGCAACTAATGCCAACATGTTCATAATTCAATGCCCAATCTTGTGATATGAAGGTATGCGCTCTACCGAGTGCCCGTTCTAGTTTGACCCATATAATACCCTGCGCTATCTTTTCTTCCAAATTCCTCCAGGAGGCCATTGCAGAGATGATCGGATGGTTTCAGGACACAGCGATGACCGTGAACATACTGAGAGCAGATCCGGATTTCACTTCATTGATGAACCCTGAGGACTGTCAGGTAGTAGAGGATACAGAAAGTGAATGTGGTTCATAGCTCAGAAAAACATGAAGGTATCGCTAGACTTTACTCTTGTTATTGAACTTTGATATCGTCTTAGGTAAAAGTTTCTTTGTGTGTTTATTACCTCTTAGAAATGTGAAGAGCACGATAAAGGGGGCCTCAGTTTGCAATCCATCATGAAGAAAGATGTCCGACTTACGAGCATCATCCGGAAAATCAAGGTCAGTTTTTACTTCACATACGTCTTGAGGCTGCTCTTTCTGACCAGTAGTGTGTGTGTGTGTGTGTGTGTGTGTGTGTGTGTGTGTCTGTGTATGTATGTATGTGTGTGTGTGTGTATGTACGTGTATATGTGTGTATATATTTATGTATGTGCATGTGTGTGTGTGTGTATATCTGTATATGTGTGTATGTATGCGTGTATATGTGTGTATTTGTGTATATGTGTGTATGTGTGTATATGTGTGTATGTATCTGTATATGTGTGTATGCGTGTGTGTATCTGTATATTTGTGTATGTATCTGTATATTTGTGTATGTGTGTATTTCTGTATGTATGTGTGTATAAGTGTATATGTGTGTATGTATGTGTGACCCTGACTTGTTTCTCCCTCTCAGGAATCCTTCCAGTCGGCCTTTGATGCAGCTAAAGTGTATCTACAAACATTTGAGCGTTTCCGTCTGTTCTACAAGGAGAACCAGAGTCTGGATCTGGATGCAATGCAGCAAAAGGATCACGGTGACGTACAACGCATTAACATCTATACTGTTTAATACAAAATATACGCCGGCATACGAGTCAACACATATGAGTGAACAAAGTGTGGTTGCCATAACAACAGTATTTTAGGGAAGTGGTGAGGATAATCCACTTTGCCAGGGAAGTGAAGATGTAAGCATGCTTGGCTACATATGGACAAGTACTCAATGTTAGTTTATATACAAAATGTTCTCACTTTTTCATGTTTACACTGAGATTTCACTGACTTACTAACTTACTAACTTACTTACTTACATAGTTACTTACTGACTTACTTACTGACTTACTTACTGACTCACTTACTGACTTACTAACTTACTAACCTACTGACTGACTGACTTACTAACTTACTTACTGACTGACTTACTTACATAGTTACTAACTTACTTACTGACTTACTTACTTACTAACTTACTTACGTACTGACTTACTTACTGACTTACTCATTTACTGACTTACTTACTGACTTACTTACTGACTTACTTACTTATGTACTGACTTACTAACTTACTTACTTACATAGTTACTAACTTACTTACTGACTGACTTACTAACTTACTTACTTACATAGTTACTAACTTACTTACTGACTTACTTACTAACTTACTTACGTACTGACTTACTTACTGACTTACTCATTTACTGACTTACTTACTGACTGACTTACTAACTTACTTACTTACATACCTACTTACTGACTTACTCATTTACTGACTTACTTACTGACTGACTTACTTACTCACTTACTTACTTACTGACTGACTGACTTACTAACTTACTTACTTACATACCTACTTACTGACTTACTCATTTACTTACTTACTTACTGACTGACTTACTTACTAACTTACTTACTTACATAGTTACGTACTGACTTACTTACTGACTTACTCATTTACTGACTTACTTACTGACTTACTTGCTGACTGACTTACTAACTTACTTACTTAAATACCTACTTACTGACTTACTTACTGAATGACTGACTTACTAACTTACTTACTTACATACCTACGTACTGACTTACTCATTTACTGACTTACTTACTGACTGACTTACTAACTTACTTACTTACATAGTTACGTACTGACTTACTTACTGACTTACTAACTTACTTACATACCTACTTACTGACTTACTCATTTACTGACTCACTCACTCACTCACTTACTGACTTACTGACTTACTGACTGACTCACTTACTGACTGAGTTGCTTCCTCACTCACTTCTTCATCATCATCATGATGAGTATCTTCTGAACGGCGGGCTGCTTCCTCCCACAGACTGGCGGTTCTTCGGCGCGGCCCTGGAGCTGTACCACAGCGAGCACCAGCAGGCCGCCGCCGTCCCCCCGCGGCGTCCTCTGGGCCTCCTGCTGGTGGACATGACGCGGCTCCGGGAGCAGCTGGTGTTCGCCCCGCTCCACTGCCTGCAGGCGAGGACGCGCACACACACACACACACCACACACCAGGTGTACGGCGGGAGGGTGACGGAGCTTTTACACCGCGATGAACGAGCGATGTCAACGGGCCGCTCCGCATTGATCAAATCTCACCGGAGTGAAAACATAAGCGAGGTCCAGGGCCGGAGCGAGGACACCTGGGAGGAAATACCGGATATTTCAATTGGCGTGACTGCAACCTTTTTTTTTTTTTTTTTTTTAAAGGCATGTAGGACTCATTGCTCTGCTCTGAATCTCTCTCTCCAGGTCATCTACCAGATGCTGACTCAGCAGGCGAGGATGAAGCTGGACGCCATCATCGCTGAGGTTTCTGAAGCCCGGTATCAGCTGGAGGCCAGCCCCGCCACCACAGCGGAGCTGGCCAACTCCCTCACTTTCCAGGATGAGATGCAGAAGAGGGTCAGATGCACATTTAACATTAAAAGCTGTTTCTGCAGCTAAATCAAATATTCATCAGCGTAGAAAATGTACATATTGTTTAGGGGGCAGTTTTTTTTTGCCCCCAATGACTGAAATACAGGAGTATTTAAAAAGAAATTGGAGGCACTTTTTGAAACTTCTGAAATAACATTTAACCTGTGTAAAAAAATAATACATGTACTTATTTAGGCAGATTACAGAGTTTTTTTTAGATGTTTTGAACAAAAGACAAACAGAAAACACAAATCAGACAATTTTATTCAATTTTATTCTTTGTTTATATTTATTATTACAGTGTTTTGTTTAAACTCTTAATAATTATAACTTATTTCTTAGTTTTTTTATAATTCAAATAATATAATTTGTGTACCTATAATACAGATAGGACACACACACATCAAAGAACAAAAACAAAACGCTATTAAATTATTGAAAATTATTGAGGCTTTTTTCTGTGCCTCTCCTTGTGATAACAGGGGCAACAATATATTTCTTTGAGACAGTTTACCCTTTGCCCTTATTACTTTATTTATTACGTTATTACTACATTGATTGTTATTACTGTGTGTCGTTCGGACCTCTTGTTGAGCTGCTCTCGTTAACTCTCCGGACACGCACACACATACACACACACACACACACACACACACACACACACACACACACACACACACACACACACACACACACACACACACACCATATACAATCCTCTCTGAGAAGCATATATAGCACATACAATACTAGTGGATAATTACTATTTAAATTATTAATTTTATTTGTATTATTTGTATTTAATACTTTTGTATGCAATCAAATTATTATTATTATCTTCTTGTTTTTTATTTTTCTTAGAATGAGCACCATTTGTTGTTTGTTGTCCTTTATTTTTGTACACTGTACCTGCATATCAGGTGTACCAATACATTGTTGATCTGCACTTCACACATACACACACTTTGCATTTTGCACACTATCTATATATATATTATTTTATTTGACATTGCTGTGTTTACATATATGTTGTGTATATATACATATATATATATATTTTATTTTGTATTTTTATATTTCACTTTGCATACTATACTTTATGCACAGTCACTTTCTTTCTTTCTTATATTTATATTTTATTGTGTTTAGTTTATCGGTGCTACTGTGTCAACAAATTTCCCCTTGGGGATTAATAAAGTATATTTCTATTCTATTCTATACAACTGACACATTGACAAAGAAAGTACCTTTATGAAAATACATATTGTTAACAAGCTGTTTCTCTAGCAATCACGAGAGTTTGTAACAAAACCAACACAGTTTTAGTTTCCTAGTATGACCTCCTCATCAAGTATCCTCTCGCCTCCCCTCTTCTCCCATTTGACTTCTCCTCTCTCTCTCTCTCTCTCTCTCTCTCTCTCTCTCTCTCTCTCTCTCTCCTTCTTATCCAGATTCCGGTGCTGGAAGCGGAGCAGGAGACGGTGTGTCAGATGTACGGTCTGATTACCTTGTACTCGGTTCCCCTGCCCCCCGAGGATCTGGTTGTGTTTGCCACCATGCAACCCTCCATCAGCTCCTTGCAACACACCGTCACCGAGGCAGCCTTCGAGAGGGAATCCAGCATGAGCCGACTGACCGGCTCCTTGCAGAAGGACATCAAGGAGCTGAACAACAAGGTCCGGAAGGTCAAGATTGATTCAATGGTACGTGGAAACCAGGGAAGGAAATTCACATATTTTTTTAAGGGGGAATTTTTTTTTCCCCACTGACTGAAATCCAGGGGCATTTAAAAACAAATTGGGGGCAATTTTTTAAACTTGTGAAATAACATTTTACATTTGTTCAAATATAATAAATATACTTATTTATGAGCAATCGTCATAAAAAAATGGCAATAAGTGTTTTCTTCGATTTTTTTTTTTTAACCAAAAACAAACAAAAAAGAAACATAAATCATATTTTATGTTATTCTTATTTATTTGTGGTTATTTATTAGTATTAAACCATTTTAAACAACTATTAACATTTATAACATATTTCTTATTTTCTTTTATAATAATAAAAAGTTCTAAATATTTTTAGATTGTTTGTGTGTACGTACCTAGTACAGGTAACACAGATAGGACACACAACAAATAACCAAAATAAACGCTATTAAATTATCAAAATTACGGGGACATTTCTTTGTCCCTCTCCTAATCAAAGTCAAAGTAGCTTTATTGTCAATTACTTTGAATGTTAAGACATACAAGGAATCGAAAAAATGATATCAAGGGCAACATTATATTTCTTAGGGGCAGTTTTGCCCTTTGCCCTCGTGTATTTCTGTGATTTTTTGTTTACTCAGATTGCTTCGATATGTCTTTGATTAATTTTTTTCTTTGTGCTTTCTCTTTGCGAAGGATTCACAAATCTTCGACGTCAATACGGATCCCTCCAAAGTGCGTCTGCTGCTGGAGGGAATCCAATTGTCCGTACACGAGCTGCAGGCCGAGGCCCAGGCCTGCACCTCCTGCCAGAAGAAATTCCAGGTGCTGTAATTTCAGTAATTCAAAAATGATTCTGATCGTCCACAATATGTATTTAGTGTTGGAAAAAGAAAACTGGGTCCAAAACAGAAACAGTCGTTTTATTGAAACCGTACAATCCGATTTACCCAGCCAGCACTTGTTTACCCTTCTCCAACTTCTGATGAATACAGCTGGAGGTCACCAAATTTGACACCCTGGAGGAGTTTACGGCAGAGTTCAGGCTGAAGCAGCTGCTGTGGGACTCGCTAGAGAACTGGGACTCTTTATCAGATGGATGGAGGCAGGTGAGTTGGACTCAAGATAACTGTATCTAAAGGCCTGGACATATACATATATATATATATATATATATATATATATATATATATATATATATATATATATATATATATATATATATATATATACATACACTACCGTTCAAAAGTTAGTGGTCACCAAGACAATTTTGTGTTTTCCATGAAAACTCACACTTTTATTTATTAAATGAATACAAGATTAATACTAAATATAGTCAAGACATTGACGAGGTTAGAAATAATGATTTTCATTGTAAATATTAATGTTGTTCTTCAGACTTGTGGCTCAAAGTAAGGCCAGTTTTAGAGCTTCTCTCACCAGCATAACTGTTTTCAGCTGCGCTCACATAAAAAGGGTTTCAATGTCAAGGAATAATCTGTTTGTGGAAAATGCAAAATAAAAAGTTATGAAAAAAAAAAAAAAAAAGGGTTTCAAGGGGGTTCTAACACTCCGTTAGTCTTCTAAGGCAATAACACAATGTACCACTAGAACATGGAGATGGGCCTCTACACATGTAGAGACTTCATTAAAAAACAGAGCATAGCCATTTACTACATTAACTATGTATAGAGTGTATTTCTGATTAATTTAATGTCATTTTCATTGGAAAAAACAGTGCTTTTTTTCTTTTTTCTAAGTGACCCCAAACTTTTGAACGGTATATATATATATATATATATATATATATATATATATATATATATATATATATATACACACAGACACATGTATTGACTGTGTCCTTACTTGCTCCGTCCACAGAGCACTCTGGAGCAGCTGGACCTGGAGCAGTTCGGCTCACAGCTCACAAAATATAGCAAATACATCCATCAGCTGGAAAAGGGCCTGCCACGCAACAACGTGGTGTCCAGTCTTAAGGAGAAGGTGGAGGTCATGAAACAGAGGGTGAGTAGGACTGTAGTGTGTGTGTGTGTGTCTGTTGGTTGTAGTGCGTGGAATACATTTGAATGTTAACACAAACATGTTTTTGAAACAATGTAATGTTTAAAATGTGGACTGCAGTAATTGTATTGGTTAATGACCATCTAAATAAACACTGGAGCGTTTCCCCTCCAGCTGCCGGTGATCACTGATCTCCGTAACCCGACGATGAAGCCGGAGCACTGGGAGGCTCTGGAGTCTGACGTGGGGATCTTTCTGAATAGGAAGGGGCTTACCGTGGCGGCTCTGGAGGAGCTCAAAGTCTTCTCCCATGGCATGAAGATACAGGAGGTGACACGTCTCTTGCTATAGTTACTGCTGACTACTGAGGCTATTACAGGGGACTTTAACTTCGTGTTTACTTTGGCGCCCCCTTTGGACAAAATCGGTAGTGTTTCCAAAGTCTTTTTTTGCAGGGAATCGGACCAGATGACATTCATCAAGAACACACACACATATATATATATATATATATATATATATATATATATATATATATATATATATATATATATATATATATACTACCGTTCAAAAGTTTTGGGTCACCCAAACAATTTTGTGTTTGCCATGAAAAGAATATTTATTTTTATTATATTTATTTAAAATATTTATTTTGCTCTTCAAGCTCAAAGTAAGTCCATTTTATTAGCTTCTCTCACCAGTATAACTAATTTCAGCTGTGCTCAGATAAGATGGGTTTTCAAGGGTTTTTCAAGGGAGAATAGTCATTTACCACATTAAATATGTAGAGAGTATTTATGATTAATTTAAAACCGAGCTTTTACTTTGAAAAATAAGGACATTTCTAAGTGACCCCAAACTGTTGAAGCCAGTATTCTGATGGTCTTGTTTGCTTATAGCGACACGTATAGGCGTCTGTATTAAATTGATTTAATAACCAGTTAAATTTAGTCGTTAAATAAAGGGTAAACATATACTACCACTTGCCCTTACCTCATCTAACCTTTATTTACTTGCGCTAAACTGATCTCTTTTTGTTGTACTTTGACCTCAAACGGAGGTGAAGGACAGAAAGCGGCTCATACTTGGTATCTCATCCGGTCTGGATGAACAGGACTAACACGTGCGTTGACTTCCAGATGTCAGGCCAGGCGTCGGGAGAGGCGTCCGTGGAGACCGTCATCACAAGGGTGCGTGAAAAGGAAACCACCTTCCAACTACCTGAACATGTTTACCCAATAGAAGTGTTTGTGTGTCTCGCTTCCTGTTTTATTTTGAAGGCTCGGTCTCTGGCGTCATCTGTTCCCCTTCACTTCCTGTCCCTGTGATTGGCTGCCCTGACCCTGATTGTTTCCACCTGTGTCTAATCACCTGCAGCTGTGTATTTAAACCTGTCGGTCTCAGGGTTGTTTGTACCGTTTAGATCGTGTGTCGTCGACCTGTTATTATGTATAAATTAAGAAGATTTAAAGTTTTTTGTAACGTTGTCGCCATTTGGGTCCTCTCTCTCTCTCTCTCTCTCTCTCTCTGTCTCTCTGTCATTGGCTCGTGTCCCTGCAGGGGGGCGGGGCCAAGGGTCATCAGAAGAGTGGAAACACCTCTCTCTCGTCCTCTCTCTCTTCCCCTCTTTCCCTCCCTCTCCCCTTCTCCCTCTCCCCTTCTCCCTCTCTCCCTTTTCCCTCTTCCTCACTCTCTCACTCTCTTTCTCTCTCTTTCCCTCTCTCTCTCTATCTCTCTCTCTCCCCCTTGTCCTTCTCTCTCTCCCTACCTCTCCCCTCTTTCCCTCTTTCTATTCCTCTCTCTCTCTCCCCCTTTTCCTTCTCTCTCTCCCTACATCTCCCCCTCTCTTTTCCTATCTCTCTTCCTCTCTTTCCCTCTCTCTCTATCTCTCTCTTTCCCTCTCCCCCTCTCTCTCGCCCTTATTCCTTCTCTCTCTCTCCCTACCTCCCCCTTCTCTCTCTCTCTCTCTCTCTCTCTCTCTCCTGTGTGTTGACTGTGATTTCATTCTCCACATGTTGATGCTCACTCGGCCAACCTGATGACTCATCGTGAATCACTCAACGGCATCTTTGCTTACGGAGAATTTATCTCTCTCTACGTTTGGAAAACTCTCCTTAGAGTCGTATGACGCTTAATCCACACGTGTTTACGAGCTGACGCCCGTGGGCGTGTTATCGTAACTCCGGATGTTTTCTATGGCGCGTGCCTCGTGGCACGTTATGAGCACATGGGGGCAACACATGGGGATTTGGAGTCAGTGGATGTGTGATGTTTGGGATGAAGAGAATTCGATTCAAATGAATCGAATTCTCTTCATCCTCTCTACTTGAACTCTCACCTTTACCCTCTCGCAGGTGGAGGAGGTCTGGAAGAACACCGAGTTCACGGTGCTGTCTCACGGCGACTCCAAAGACGGCTTCATCCTGGGAGGCACGGACGACATCCAGGTGGTCCAGTGTAGCGCGCCGGCGTTCTCGGCGTTCCAGTTGTGTTTCTGTTTTCCGTGGTGTTGGTTCTCATGCCGGGTTTTTTTTTTTTACTGTGAAAGGTGCTCCTGGACGACAGCATCATCAATGTGGGCACGGTGGCGTCTTCTCGCTACGTCGCTCCCATCAAGACGAAGGTGGACGAACTGCTCGGACACCTGACGCTCTTCAACCAAACACTGGTAACGCTTTAGAAGAGTATAAAAGAACAGAGCGAGCTTCCATCCGCCTCCCAGTGACTCTTCTCTGGGTAGAAATGGCTTCTCTCCAGTTGAAATGCAGACTTTTTTCTTTTTTTTTTTACTCTGAATTTGGTCTCTAATGTTACACAGTAGCGCCCCCAAGTGGCTGCAAATGAGAAGACACTTGAAAAAAAAGTTTTGCTTTGATCATATTTACAGGTGCTATATTCTGGTTCATATAAGGCAATACAAACAGTATTGATTTTATTCATATCAAGAGCTTCTTTTACATTTTTAATAAACTTCTTAAAACCCATTTTTTCTAGAACTGCTTATAAGTGATGTCATCCTTTTATGTGGTTCTTTGCTTGCCCTAATTTAGTTTGTCTGTTCTTATATTCTTTATTTTACATATTTTTATTCCATTTTTGTGTTCATTGCCTATATGGACTTCTCTCTTTTTCCTCCTGTATTCTGAAATGTTTACTAGTATTGACGTTAGCATTTTTGCCTTGCCCTGTTTTTAAAGGTGCTATATAAATAAAGTTATTCTTATAATTATTGTAATGACTATACTCGCCCTAAATTCTCTTTCCTCTTCATTTCCCTTCTGCTCTCTCTCTCTCCCCCTCTATTTCTCTGTTGTCGCCCCCCCTCTCCCTCCACCGTTGCCAGGAGGAGTGGCTCACATGTCAAAGGAACTGGCTTTATCTGGAGAGCATCTTCCTGGCCCCGGACATCAAGAGGCAGCTGCCCGCCGAGTCCAAGATGTTTCTCAAGGTGGACAAGTCTTGGAAGGAGATCATGGCAAAGGTCAATAGGATGCCTAATGCCCTTAGAGCAGCCACGCAGCCAGGTAGGTGTATATATGGTATATAATAAGACAAGTAAACATGTATATGTGGTAGGGAAGACGGAGTAACACGTTTGGATTTGCACTTTTTCTTTTATGCTACGCAGCTCTGTTGGAGACTTTTCTAGAAAACAACATTCTGTTGGATGAGATTCAGAAGTGTCTGGAGGACTACCTGGAGTCCAAGAGAGTAATCTTCCCCAGGTATGCACACACGTTTGTAACATACTAGGACGAGACTTTCACATCATACTCCATCTTCTTTTTTAAATCCTATGCTTTTCTCCCCTCTTCTGGTTATCTTCCCTTGTGTATGTATGTATATATATATTTTGTATATATATTTTGTGTATATATATTTATATGTATTGAATGTATATATATTTGTATATATATTGTATATTTTTATATATATGTATCTATTGTATGTATATATATGTATTGTATATATATATATATATATATATATTGTATTTTTATATATATTGTATATATATAGTATGTATATAAATATAGT
>CM070110.1:22550916-22585916 GCA_036178185.1 Liparis tanakae | reverse complement strand
GGCTTAATCTCACTCTCACTGCACCTGCTAAAAGATGCCACTAGATGGCGCTGTTGCAAAAGCAGAAAAGTTCTGGTGCCAATTAAAGTGCATCCACAGCCTTGTGTGCTATGAAAACACTTCAATTAGTTCCTCTGTGTTATTAAAGTACTTATTCCTCATTTATACTGCCCCATCAGTAACATATGACAGTTACATGCAATATCATGATAATAGGTATCATACTATATCTGACTGATAACCTAAAAGGTGTTATCTGAGTGTGTTTTTATTGCATTAACAATCTAGTAAAAGGCACATTAAGTGTTTCATAGGTGAGTAAAAAAAGATGCCTCGTCAAAATTGATTAAAAAAGATTGGAATCTGCCTTCACGTTCACATTGAGACGATGTCTTTTAAACCGAGTTATTAATTGTTTGTTTGTTTACATCAGTCATTTTGCAATCAGTATGATCAGTTGACAAATATATATATATATATATATATATATATATATATATATATATATATATATATAAATACATATGTATATATTTATATATTCATATACATATAATAAATATATATATATATATATATATATATATATATATATATATATATATATATATGACTTTGAAGAGAGCATCGATTTATGTCGCCACTTCAGTAACGACTCAAAGCTACATTTTTGTTTTACCATATCTTTGTCTCTCTCTTTCTTTGTCTTTCTCTTTCTTTCTTTCTTTCTCTCTTTCTTTGTTTCTCTCTCTCTCTCCAGATGATGGGGCGCTTCTTCAGCGGTCTCGCTCAATCGGGCGCTTGGTGTTGTTTTGATGAATTCAACCGGATTGACATTGAAGTGCTGTCTGTCATCGCACAGCAGCTCATCACCATCCGCAACGCCAAAGCACACACACACACACACACACACACACACACACACACACACACACACACACACACATTACATACACACAACATAATTGAATCTGTGTGGGTTTTCTAACCGTGACATTATGTACACAATCTGGTATTCAAAGGGTAAATCTCTGATGATGAATGAATATTGGGAAGTGATTATCACGGTTAGATGACGATCAAATGATACTGATGTGTCATTGATAGCAATCGCTTTGAGACACAGACACAAACAGCTTTATTGACCATACAGGTGTGCACATACCTGGAGCTTGACTCTTGACTTCGTACGTACATATAAATATATACATCTATCCAGTTTTTATTGAAATGTACACAGCTTTGCATTTCTCAGAAAATTAAAGCATAGAACAAATAATTGGAAATAATATTAATAAAATTAATAATTGTAGATGTAATCTACATGTTTGACTCATCAAAGTATCGCCACCTTTTGCAGATATAAAAGCCAAACTCACTCGTATTGCATTCTTTCTATAATGTAAATATAACAGTGTTAACATTGTTAACCCTTAATTACTTGTTCCCTGATCCCTATGTAGATCTCTGAAATGTACATTATTTTTCAGTTTTTGGTAACCTAAATATTTTAGTTTAACCTCTGACCTTTGGACCATTCCAGGTTATTCACTTGAACCGCCTGCAATGTCAATAAAAACGGAAAAAAAGTTTTTTTTAAACTTTAGACCGGCATTGTATGTCAGAATCAGAATCAGAATGTAGTTTATTGCCAAGTAGGTTTACACCTACCTGGAGTTTTCTCTGGTGTGTATGGTGCATACAGAACATACAGGACATAAAAAACACAAAAGATACTGTCCAGTAAGTCAAATAAGTAAAATATACAATCACAATATGTACAAACAAAAAAGTATGTGCAATATAATCCACAACAACAGTGACAATGAACTGGGCGATATTAAAGAAAGTGGTGGTAGTGAAAGTATTTGGATGTTTCTGATGAAGTCTTCACGTATCCGTGGAAAGAAGCTGTTCCTGTGTCCGCTGGCTTTCGGCTCATAAACGAGTTTCTCGCCAAACTGTCCCGCAGCGGTCGAGGTTTCAGTTCGAGGGCCGCGAGATCAAGCTGGTGAGGACGTGCGCCGCGTTCATCACCATGAACCCGGGCTACGCCGGCAGGACGGAGCTGCCCGACAACCTCAAAGCTCTCTTCAGACCCATCGCCATGATGGTGCCCAACTACGCGCTCATCGCCGAGGTAACCGGCTCTCCGTGCGTCTGCGACATGGTTTATTTACCCGCTTATCGAATCTTGTTATCATTCTCTCTCTCTCTCTCTCTCTCTTCTCTCTCTCTCTCCCTCTCTCTCTCCCTGCAGGTGATCCTGTACTCGGAGGGGTTCGAGTCCAGCATGATCCTCGCCAGGAAGATGACCCAGATGTACAAGCTGTGCTCGGAGCAGCTGTCGCAGCAGGACCACTACGACTTTGGCATGAGGGCCGTCAAGTCCGTCCTGGTCATGGCCGGGTCAGAGAACACACACACACACACACACACATACTGACACACAGTCAAGAACGAACCACTAGACAATGACACGTATTTGTAAATATAACTATGTGTAAATACTGATGTGCTCAATGGACGTGTGTGTGTGTTCTCAGGTCTCTGAAGAGAAGGAACCCCGACCTCAGTGAGGACGTGGTTCTCATCCGAGCCCTGAGGGACTCCAACCTCCCGAAGTTCCTCACTGACGACGCTCTGTTATTTGGGTATGCCGATCACACCTTTCACTTCTGGTGCATACAGAACAATAAGGACATCTATACATCTCTATCATTTTATTCAAAACTCACCTCAAAACTCACCTTTTCAGGCAGGCCTCTGCCTGACGTGTTCCCCTCTTGTTTGCTCTTCTGCAGACTGTTATGATTCTTAACTGTTCTGCTTTTTAATTGTGTCCATTTTTAAATATGTTGTACGGCGACCTTGAGTGCCTTGAAAGGCGCCTTATAAAATGAATGTATTATTATTATTGTTATTATTATATTATTATTATTGTATCTATTACTAAACACTGCCTGCACCAATACCATAAGATTCAATGAGAATTATTATTATTATTATTATTATTATTATTATTATTATTATTATTGTTGTTGTTATTATTATTATTATTATTATTATTATTATTATTATATCTATTACTAAAGCCTGCCTGCACCAATACCATAAGATTCAATGAGAATTATTATTATTATTATTATTATTATTATTATTATTATTATTATATCTATTACTAAAGCCTGCCTGCACCAATACCATAAGATTCAATGAGAATTATTATTATTATTATTATTATTATTGTTGTTGTTGTTGTTGTTGTCATTATTATTGTTATTGTTATTATTATTATTATTATTATTATTATTATTATTATTATTATTATTATATCTATTACTAAAGCCTGCCTGCACCAATACCATAAGATTCAATGAGACGACTTATTATTATTATTATTATTATTATTATTATTATTATTATTATTATTATTATTACTAAACCCTGCCTGCACCAGTACCATAAGATTCAATGAGACATTTTTTTAACAAATATTTACGTTGCTCCGTGTGAAATCTGTTTGTGTTCCAGTGGCATCTTATCCGACCTCTTCCCCGGTGTCAGCATCCCGGATCACGACTACGGAGTCCTCCACACCACCATCCTGGAGTCGCTGGTGAAGAGAAACCTGCAGCCGCTGGCCAGCATGACCAAGAAGGTACAGTCGGGGGGCAAGGGATGTCCCTTTATTTACTTTTCCTTTTTACAACTCCTCAACCAGAGGGTCAGAGGGTCAGAGGGTGGAGCCGGTCATCAACAGGGAGACGCTGAGCCCCGATTGGTCGTTGGCCAGTGCGTGATAGCTTGCCACCACTGGTCTAACAAGTCCAGTACAAATCTATGCATATTATACAGGGTTCGCACGGTCATGGAAGTCATGGAATTTATAAATGGTTTATTTCCAGGCCTGGAGAAAAGAAAATCCACAAAGTTTTGTAAAAGTCATGAAAATCCATATGTGCGCTATTTAGGCTGAGTTTTACATAATAAAAAATAATGATGCTCAAAAAATGTATCGCCATACGCTCTTTCATACTTACACATTTTTCGCGCTGCAAGTGAACGCACCTTAACTGAAAAGACATGCATGTTTATTCTTTTAATCTAAACTATTATCTCATTCATTTGCGTCATTTAAGGTTTTATACTGTCCGATTTGGAAGTGTCATTGTTAGTTTAAATACAACATTTTCATGCATAAACCAAGATTCAAAAATATATTTTTGTCATGAACCCTGATTATATATAATTTTATTTATATATATAAATAATATTAGTTTGACAGCATCTGAAGTCGTTGGCACAGGGGACTCAAGCTTTGGCCTCACAGGCGATATCCATGTGATCAATTCTTTAGTCTTTGTATTATTCACCATAATGATAAATGATAGATTATGGCCAACCATCCTCCTCCTCTTCCTCCTCCTCCTCTTCTCTTCTTCTACGCTCCCAGGTGATCCAGCTGTACGAGACCATGCTGGTGCGTCACGGAGTCATGCTGGTCGGGCCGACCGGCGGAGGCAAGACGTCCGTCTACCGCGTCCTGGCCGACACGCTGGAGACCCTCCATCGCACGGAGCACGCGGCCGACAACCCCTTCTACCAACTCGTCAAGACCTACATCCTCAACCCCAAATCCGTCACGATGGGAGAGCTCTACGGGGAGGTGCGAGGAAAGAAAACCCCCTCCACTCTCTCTCTCTCTCTCTCTCTCTCTCTCTACATTCATTATCCCCCCTCAACCCTTCAGATCAACACGCTGACGCTGGAGTGGCGCGACGGCCTGATGGCGCTGAGCGTCCGCGACGCCGTCGCCGACACCACCGACGACCACAAGTGGGTGGTGTGCGACGGGCCGGTGGACGCCCTGTGGATCGAGAACATGAACACGGTGCTGGACGACAACAAGATGCTGTGTCTGGCCAACAGCGAGCGCATCAAACTCACCCCCTCCATACACATGCTGTTTGAGGTTGGTTTCTCCTTTCGTCTGCTCCAGTGGTTTTCTATGGAGGACTCAGAATGACTAAATGTATAAATAAATAAATGCATGAATAAATATAGGAATAAATAAATAAATAAATGCTTAAATAAATGTATAAATAAATGTATAAATGCTTAGACAGAGGTTCGGACCGCCCAGCTCATTTGAATGAACGGACACGTAAATGTCACACATAAATAAATGAAGAAATACGTGTGGACACATAGAGAAATAAATAAATGAAGAAATACAGAAATGTAGAAATATATTTATTTAATGATGTCCTGTTTATTTATAACTTATATTCATTCATTCCTGTATTTATTTCTTTATTTATTTATGTATACACTCTGTGGTGAAGAACGGCGGTGGAGAAATGTCTCAAAAGAAAAATGCAGACTGAATTGACATTTTGTAATAGTTTTTTTAAAAACACTGGTCTATTCAATAAGCAATAATATTGACATGCCTCCACGTAATGCCGTGGTCCTTTTGACCATCTTATTCAGGTCCAGGACTTAGCCGTAGCCTCTCCGGCCACCGTCAGCCGCTGTGGGATGGTGTACATCGACCCAAACGAGCTCAAGTGGATGCCCTACGTCCAGACGTGGATCAGCGGTCTCGCCGACAAGGTTGTACACGTTGTGTCTCTGTCATCTTTATTTACAGTATTAGAAAAGTGCAAAAATACATACACTACCGTTCAAAAGTTTGGGGTCACATAGGAAAAAGAAAAGAAAACACTGTTTTTTCAAATGAAAATGACATCAAATTCATCAGAAATGCACTCTATACATTGTGTTATTGCCTTAGAAGACGAGCAGAGGGGTATAACCCCCTTGAAACTTTTTTTTTTAAATAACTTTTTTTTTTAAATTTTCCACAAACAGATTATTCCTTGACATTGAAACCATTTTTATGTGAGCGCAGCTGAAATCAGTTATGCTGGTGAGAGAAGATCTAAAACTGGCCTTCCTTTGAGCCACAAGTCTGAAGAACAACATTAATATTTACAATGAAAATCATTATTTCTAACCTTGTCAATGTCTTGACTATATTTTGTATTAATCTTGTATTAATTTAATAAATAAAAGTGTGAGTTTTCATGGAAAACACAAAATTTTCTCGGTGACCCCAAACTCTTGAACGGTAGTGTATATAATTTTTTTTATCTGAGATATATCTGATATGTTGCCTTCTCCTGTTCTCTCTCTCCACATTCATCTCCCACCTTTTGAGTATTCAAACCCCTTCACTAGGAGACCAGTGACCTCCTTTTGTGTTTGTACCATTTGATTGTGGATTTGTTAAGAGTTAGAGTTTATTAGAGTTTCTAATTGGTTTTGTATTGATCTCCACTCCGATACTCTAAATGAGGGAGTCTGTTCCTCTGTGTCTCTTGGGTTCAGGCAGAGAGCATCGTCCATCTTCTCTCTCTCAGCAATCTGCTACACATCGGCAGCTTGTAGTCGGTACTCGCTCCAGTGATAGTTAGAGACGTTTTTATTTAATTGGCTCATTCCTATTTCATGTTCATAGACGAGGAGATTATCATCGCTCTCATGTCTGGCATTTTGGTGTGAATCTACGGCCAGTTATTTAGTTTAACTTTGCATTAAAAAAATGAAAACAGCTGCTGAGGTCAGGGATAATCATGTTCTCATCTATTTCTATATATATATATATATATATATATATTGTTGATGAACATGTATATATATACTGTATAATATACAGTATATATATACACATACATATAAATATATATACATATATATATGGATATATATAGATATGGATATATATAGATATATATACAGTGTATATATATCTATATATATCCATATATATATATATATATATATATATATTGTTGATGAACATGTGTATATATATATACTGTATAATATACAGTATATATATATATACACATACATATAAATATATATATCCATATATATATATGGATATATATAGATATGGATATATATAGATATATACAGTGTATATCTATCTACATCTATATATATATATATATCCATATCCATATCCATATCTATATATATATATATATATATATATATATCCATATATATATATATATATATATATATATATATATATATATATATATATATATATATATATATATATATATATAAAACAATCAAATCAGCTAATCAAATCCCCTCGTCAAGGAAGTGAACTAATATTTCCCCAACGTGTCAAACTAACCACCGTACCCTCCTCTCATCTCTCAGCTCCCGGACCCGGTGAGATCATACCTGCTGGAGCTGTTTGAGCAATACGTGGAGAAGGGTCTTCAGTTCGTGCTGAAGCATTGCACTCAGGCCATCCGGCAGGTGGACATCAGTAAGGTGACCACTCTGTGCTGCCTGTTGGAGGCGCTGCTGCTGGGCACCGGGGGGCCGGACCTCCACATGGTGCGTCAAACACACGGGTTACCTACCACTGTCAGTCGGTTGCTATTGTATCCACACAGTGCCATTCATCCACATGAGGAATATTTCAGCACAATACACTCAACACTAATGAGAAAGATTCAGTGTATTGTTGTTGGTCAGATGATGAAGGCAAACCACACAATACACCTTCAGGGGAGGACATTTACATATTTCTTCGTGAGCAATTTTTGCCCCCACTGACTGAAATCCAGGGGCATTTAAAAATAAATGTAAAGTACAAAGAATCTGAAACATTTGAATATGTGTATGTGAGAAGTTGAACACTAATACAATACAAATTAAAATAAATGTAAGACTTGTTAAATAACATTTAACCTTTGTTCAAAAATAATAAATATACTTATTTATCTTTACAGTATATGAGGAATTGTCATACAAATGGCAATTATAAGACTATTAGGCAGTAGTCTACACATTCAAAGTGTTTTCTTAGGTTTTTCTAACAAAAAACAAACAGAAAATATAAATCACACAATTATATTCAATTTTATTTTTATTTATTTGTTATTATGTTGTTTTTAAACAACTTTTAACAATTATAACTTCTTTTTTTCTTCAATAAAAGCGATTTTATTTATGTGTGTACCTACCTAGTCCCGGCAATACAGGACACACACACACAACAAAGAACACAGACAAACCGCTATTTAATTATCAGAATTATGAGAGGAAATCCTGGGGGCATTTTTTGCCTCTCCTCGTGATATCAGGGCAACATTATATTTCTTAGGGGCAGTTTTGCCCTTTGCCCTCGTGTATTTCTGACACTGAATACCTTACAGAGTTGACCCCACACATACATACAGTACAGGGTTCGTACGGTCATGAAAAACCTGGAAAAGTCTTGAAATGTTGCCTATATGTTGCACTATATGTTGCACAAATCACCTTATCACTTTATGTTGCACAATCACTTTATGTTGGACAGAAGAGAAACGCAATTTCAATCTTCTGTATGTTTGCACGTATGAAAAATTGACAAATAAAACTGACTTTGACTTTGAAACTCCTTATTAACATGCAGTTTCTCCCCTTGTTATATGTTCCTGTGTGTGTGTGTGTGTGTGTGTGTTGGTGCCAGGAGTCCAAACAGCTCAACAGTTTATTATGCCACACCTTCATATTTTGCTACCTGTGGGCGATCGGAGGAAACCTGACCATCCGTCACTGGGACGCTTTCGACACCTTCATTCAAAAGCAGTTTGAAGCCAACGACAATGCAAAGGTAAATATACCTCAAATACCTGTAATATATACATATATACACACCTGTATAATACCTGTGCACACACCCACAGACACATACTGATATAGATTGACAAGATGAAGGGGTTTTGGCCCTATACATATAACACAACAACATATTTTAATATTTTAAATCTATTGATAATTCTTTATGATCTGCTTATAAGATAAGATAAGATAGTCCTTTATTAGTCCCTCAGTGGGGAAATTACAGGATTACAGTAGCATTGCTCACAAGAGAATACAAAACGAATAATAATAGAAACAAGTAATAGAAGTAATATAAATAAGCATTAAAAAAACAGTAGAATATTAATGTACAGGATAGAAAGGTATATATAAACAAAAAGTACTTAAACGTATTGCACATGACATTGCACATGATATTGCATGTGCAATATCATGTGCAATACATTTATAGTACTATATAATTATAGAACTATATAATTATAGATGTAAGTACTCTTGTATATTCCTAATAAAGCCATTTATATGACCGATAAGGTGAAATATCAATTCTTCATAATTCCCTGTCACTCATTGACATTTGTACAAGTATAGTGTATTATAATTTCCATAGTTGTAATAATATGTTCACAAGGCATCTTAATTGCTGTTATAATGCATTATAATGAGATTATAATTCATCATTGTTGCATTAAGTTAAGTGAAAAATTAGTTTTCTTCTAAATGTCGTCAAATTAATTTTACTTGAAGCAAACAACGACCACTTAGGGACATTAGGCAAGCAGCTAGGCAAGGAAGGAAGGATACGAGTTGAAGGAGACTGGAGAGCACAGAGGACGGAAGGTGGGTGTGGAAGGAAGCTAGGCAGGAAGGAAAGGAAGCAAGGAGGGAAGGAAAGAAAGGAAAGGAGGCAAGGAAAGAAAGAAGGAAATGAAGCGAGGAAAGGAGGAAGAAAGAGTAGGAAGGAAAGGAGGCAAGGAAGGAAGGATGTAAGAAATGAAGGCAGGAAAGTAAGGAATTAAAGGAGGCAAGGAAAGGAAGAACAAAGGGTAGGATCATAGGATGCCATTTGAATGGCGCTTTAAAGTGAAGCACGAGAGGATCCTGACAAAGTGGCCTGATGAACGAGCCGGAGGCCGAAGTGAGACAGGCAGGACGATGTTCAGCAGCTCCCTCTCCTCCAGGCAGTTTGTTATAGTATTATGGGAGGGGAGGGGGGGGTGTTATGAGTCCCAGAGTGTCAAGTTAATAGTTTGAGAGGTTTGTCGTTGAGGGTAGGAGTGGAAGAGGGTGATGGGAACATGACTCACTTACCTGGAGGTGATGTAAGTACCAATCCCACACACACTTCCACATGGTGCTCGTCTCTCTGTGATGATGTCGTCGTCGTCGTTGTTGTTGTTGTTGTTGTTGTTGTTGTTGTTTTTCCAGTGGTGGCATTGTTAAGCTAGTTCAGGTCCGCGAGCTGCTTTGTTCACCATGAACTCCCAGCTGTTGGCTCCATGAGAAACAAAATGGAGCTCACACATCTGGAACAGCAGGATGCAGCAAGAACCAACGGGGCGGAGGGCTCCTCGTTCACACGCCCCGCGGGGCGACTTCCCAAATACCAAAACACGACAGAGGAAACGAGTTTCTCCAATGCGTGTTGTGTGTAGCTAATGACACACACTCTCACTTTTATATGTTTTTTTGCGCGAGTCATTACACTGTATATATTTTCCATTAATGTGCTTTTTTACATTCGCATTGAAAATGCGGAAGGTGACGTTTTGATCGCCGCGTATTTGTATGCGTGTTATTCGCATAAGTCAAAAAGTATTAAACCGAATCCCATGAGATTTGGTGGGATGATTGGTTATTATCCGGGGACCAATTGATTATATTTTGGCATTGATCGGGTCAAAGGTCAAGGTCATGAAAAGGTCAACATCTTCTTGAATCGCATGAAATTTGGTGGGATGATTGGTAATTATCCGGGGACCATTTGAGTAGATGTTGGGATCGATTGGGTCAAAGGTCAAGGTAAAATGTCAATATGTTCTTGAATCGCATGAAATTTGGTGGGATGATTGGTTATTATCAGGGGACCATCTGATTTATATTTTGGGATCGATCAGGTCAAAGGTCAAGGTCATAAAAATGTTCAATCTTCTTGAATCGCATGCAATTTGGTGGGATGATTGGTTATTATCCGGGGATCATTTGGCTAGATTTTGGGATCGATCGGGTCAAAGGTCAAAGGTCATAAAAAGGGTGAAATCTTCTTTTTACCATAGCGCGGTCAATTTTTATTCAATTGCCAACATGTTCATAATTCAATGCCCAATCTTGTGATATGCGAAGGTCTGCGCTCTACCGAGTGCCCGTTGTAGTTTCTTCTTCTCTTCGTGTGCCTCGCAGCTCCAGCAGCACGAGACCTTGTGGAGTTTGTACGTGAACTTCAACAACGAGCGCCTGGAGCCGTGGGACAACATGGTGCCGCCGTTCAGGTACAACCGGGAGCAGCCCTTCTTCGAGATGCTGGTGCCCACCGCCGACACCGTCCGCTACGGGTACCTGATGGAGAAGCTGCTGTCGGTGCGGCGGTCGGTGCTCTTCACCGGCAGCACCGGAGTGGGGAAGGTACGGTCGCTATGGAGACGGGAATCCGACTGACGGGCGGCGTGTCAATCTGTAACACACCGAGATGATTATATTATTTCATTTAAATAATTTGAATACGCGTTCGCCTCACTCCAGGTTCGCTGATGACCTCCGAGGACGAACACGTCATTGAAAACAATGGAAAACAATATAAACAATACCGCCATGACGTTATATATCAGTGTTAGTTAGTTAGTAAGTTCAATGTTTTGAACAACTGTGAGTCCTGGTTATTAATACCAAATATCAGAATCAGACACATGTATGAGCTACGTGTGTTAGACACAGGAAGAATTTGAGTTGGCGGCAGACAAACATTAGATAGACAAACAAAACAACAACAATTAACAGTCAACATATAAGATTAAATAAACTATAATATATAATAATAAATCAAATAAATCAGGTTCAGAACATACATTCATTTTCAGAAGTTTTACCCTTTTTTTGGGCCAGTTTGTTTAAATAATTGCACTGTATAAAAAAAAAACCAATATAAAACACAAACACTTTATTGTTGTCGGTATAATGCAAGATTTATTGATGCAAAGACTGTTTAAGGGCCTCAGTGAAGACATTTTTAAAGAAACAATATTTATTCTTAGGTGAAATTAACACACATAAAATGACCACAAACAAATGTATACAAAACACAAACACTTTGATATTTTCTGTGTAATGCAAGATTTATTTTTCGACGAAGACAGTTTTAGGGCTTGAGTATAAAGACATGTTTAAAGAAACAATATATACTTTTAATGAGGTAAAATGTACACACATTTTTAAAATCAAATTAATACAAACAAATGTATACAAAACACAAACACTTTGATGTTTTTGGTATAATGCAAGATTTATTCATGCAAAGACTGTTTTAGGGCCTCAGTATGAAGACATTTTTAAAGAAAAAATATATTTTTTTAGGTGAAATTAACACAAAAGAACTTTATAAAATGACCACAAATAAATGTGTACAAAACACCAACACTTTGATATTTTCTGTATAATGCAAAAAACTGTCTTTATTTCGACAAAGACAGTTTTAAAGAAGCAATTTCTTTTAAGGTGAAATTAACACCAAAACAACTTTATAAAATGACCACAAACAAATGTATACAAAACATTCATTATGAAGAAATATTGATTGAAACTAGATTTTTCTAATGAGGTCAAATCAACTCATTTATATTACAAGCAAACTCAGGCATTGGCTTTAAGATTTAATCTATAATACTCTTAATGCTGTATCATTGTGCTAAACCATAGCTCCACACAGTCTGGTGAAAAGCTTTTGAAGTGTGTGTGTGTGTGTGTGTGTGTGTGTGTGTGTGTGTGTGTGTGTGTGTGTGTGTGTGTGTGTGTGTGTGTGTGTGTGTGTGTGTGTGTGTGTGTGTGTGTGTGTGTGTGTGTGTGTGTGTGTGTGTGTGTGTGTGTGTGTGTGTGTGTGTGTGTGTGTGTGTGTGTGTGTCCTCCCTGCCAGTCGGTGGTGGCTCGCGGCCTCCTGAACAGCATCCAGGAGAAGGCGGACTACCTCCCGGTCTACATCAACTTCTCGGCGCAGACCTCCTCGGCCCGCACGCAGGAGATCATCGAGTCCAAGCTGGAGAAAAGGAGGAAGAACGTGATGGGTACCGACTCGCTCTCACACAACTCTCGTCTCGTCTCTTTCCATCCGCCCATCTTCCAACGCATGCCTCTAATACGTCTGTTCTCCCCCCTCTCCTCCCCTCCCCTCCCTGCAGGCGCTCCAGGAAACAGGAAGCTGGTGGTCTTCGTGGATGACCTGAACATGCCCAAACTGGACAGTTACGGCTCTCAGCCCCCGATTGAACTCTTGCGCCAATTCCAGGACTTCTCTGGCTTCTATGACAGAACCAAGTTCTTCTGGAAGGAGATCCAGGTATGGACGTACTGCGTGTATACATATAAATCAGATGAGGTACAGTTATGAGTTATGCAGTTCAGTCGAAGGGTGTTAAAGAGTCATACGTGTAACGTATGGCTGGGTGTGAGTCTGATTACAGACCAGTAAACACGCCCTTCAGTTTCCACTTGAGAAAACGTGTTGCTGTAGGTGAGATGGCAAAACAGTTAACCCTCCTGTGACCTTTAGGGTCAATTTGACCACATTCAATGTTTAACCTCGATGTTCTTTGGGGTCAATTTGACCCCAGGCTGTTTTACACTGTGTCAAACATATAAGAAATATCAACTTTTTTATATATTTAAAGGGCTATTTAGGTAGTCAACAAACAAACATAAAGTACCTCACACTTAAACTTGGGAAACAATATTAATTCTAATAATTTTCTGGAGGTTTTAATTGCTGGGGTCAAATTGACCCCGAGGGTAAAATATGTTAGTAAATGTAAAGATAACAGGAGGGTTATGTAAACAACAAAGTGTAGATACATCTCTTTAGTTGTATTTTTTTTAGTCAGCATCAACTTGTTTTCTAGTTGGACTTTTAATGAAGTTAGTTTATTTATATATAAGAAACCAAAAACTGACAACATGTTTCTTTTTTTTGTTTTGCCCATATGTATTTTGTTATCTAAAGAAATGATAATATAATCATTTCTGTATTTTCATCCGCACAGTTTACTAGAAGGGAATTCATTTATTTTAATCAGTTCAAAAACAATACTGGACAGTTGCCTCTAATCTTTAATAAGTTGATGCTACAACGTGCACTCAGTAAATATTTCTGTTGTGCTGAAACAATTAATCAATGAACAAGTTATTAAAAAAAAAATGTAATGAAGAAAAAAATGCTGATAATCGTTAAATGGCTTTTCAAACAATATTCTGGTTTGCATATTTTTTTACGTTTCACGACATTTTGGCTTTACAGTATATGAGTAATTGTCATACAAATGGCAATAATAAGACTATTAGGCTTTTCTTCAATAAAAAAATACATTTAGCGATTTAACTTGTTTTGGTTTAAAAAAAGTTTTCCGACTGTTGGATAAAACAAGCGGTATGACGATGTCACCTTAGGCTTTAGAATATTTGTTCACAAATATCTGACTTATTATGTATATAGAAATGAAAAACAACTTTTTACTTTAGAGACATTTTTTTCTTCTTCTTCGAATATTTGCCGATCCTGCAGAATCCCGGCTCTGCTTCCCGTCTGTAGCAACGAGACATGTCTTCTCTTTTCTCTTTCCACTCCAGGACATGACCATCGCCGCGGCGTGCGCTCCTCCGGGAGGCGGGCGCAATCACGTGACCCCCCGATTCATCCGCCACTTCAGCATGCTGTGTCTGCCCACGCCGTCGGAACACAGCCTCAAGCTGATCTTCAAAGTGAGGACACACACACACACACACACACACACACACACACACACACACACACACACACACACACACACACACACACACACACACACACACACACACACAGTGATGATCGGTCGCAGTGTGTCCCACTTTGTTGGAACTCGACTTTTATGGCACGTTCAACCGGCAGCTGACATCCTCGCTGAGATAAATCCCGTTGATTGCATTATCGGCTTAAACGAAACGGTTGACGTGTGGAAGGGGATGCAACGTTCTTCATCGTCTTCATCGTCGTATTCCAGGACTGAAATACGTTCACAGCAATCTGCGATGAAGCCAACCGGTGATCCAGGGTGTTGTGAAAATGGCAGATAAACGCCGCTTTGTTGCTTTTTTAATCTTTCCACTTCTACGTCTTCCAGTTTCCCTTTTTAAAATGACGGATTACTGACGGAGAGTCGTTTCCCCTCTCGTCGGCTGAGAACGGTCGTGTACTATTTGGCCGTTGGTTTTCAGCGTAAAAGCCCTTCGTCGCTGCTGGTTTTGGCGTGTCTGGCCCTTTAAACGTTCTGCTAGGGCTTAAAATTACAAACAAAATGTAATGCTGAAAAACTTACCTTATCTTTTCTGAAATATATATATATATATATATATATATATATATATATATATATATATATATATATATATATATGTATATGTGTGTGTGTGTGTGTGTGTGTGAGATGATTACCTCAGGTGTTTCCACTCTTCTGATGACCCTTGGCCCCGCCCCCCTGCAGGGACACAAGGCAATGAGAGAGAGAGAGAGAGAGAGAGAGAGAGGACCCAAAGGCGACAATGTTACACAAAACTTTCAATCTTGTTAATTTATACAAAACAACAGGTCGACGACACACGATCTAAACGGTACAAACAACACTGAGACCGACAGGTTTAAATACACAGCTGCAGGTGATTAGACACAGGTGGAAACAATCAGGGTCAGGGCAGCCAATCACAGGGACAGGAAGAGGAACAGAGGAAGCCAGAGACTTCAAAATAAAACAGGAAGCGAGACACACAAACTCCAGATCCTGACACTAGCCCTCTCTCACAACGTCCGACTCACCCGACTCCCCGCCGTTATTCACTTTGACCTCGTGTCCCCTCCCTCCTCGTCCTCTCAGTCCATCCTCAGTGGTTTCCTCGGTGACTTCTCCCAAGCGGTGAAGGACTGCGCCGGTCAGATCGTGTCCGCCGCCGTGGAGATTTACAACCGCCTGAGTGTCGACCTGCTGCCCACGCCGGCCAAGTCCCACTATGTCTTCAACCTCCGGGACCTCTCCAAGTGTGTCCAAGGTACACACACACACACACACACACACACACACACACACACACACACACACTCATAATCGTGTGCAGATCGTTGAACTCTCTCTCAGGGCTCAAAAAATGTGCCAAAATGTCCATTGTCCATCTTCTCTGGACTAAAAGCTCTCTAACTTTGTTCTGCTTCACTTTTTGAAAGTCAAGCTTTGCAGAGAGAATGTTCACATATTTTAATATGATTCATGAGCGTTTTAAACTTTTAAATGTCCTCGTTCCAAAAATTATAATCATCCTGGAAGAGCGTTTTTTTTTCAATTCAAGCATGATTTTTTTTTTTTCTTTTTTCTGTGTACCATCTTTATTTACTTTTACCCAGTAACATAAGGACTAACATGTACACATCTGAACAAGAGAAATGCATGTTTAAAAAGGTGAAAATATTAATAATAATATATATTTTTTATTAATAATACAAATAGAATAAAAAAATGATTAATAATAATAAAAAAAAATTAAATAATTAAAATAGCCCTATTGGTTGCAGAGATAAAGCCTTTTTAGTTTAGGTATGCAGTTTTCAAAGTAGAGATCTAAAAAAAAAAAGCTTGGTGCTTAAAAGCAACATAAATATAAGGAGCAAAAAACAAACATGCAGAGAACTGAAACACTGGAAGAAGCACACGGTGTATTTAAATATGAGCTCTGCTCACTTCTCTCTTTTCCTCAACAGACAGACATACAGAGAGTTAAACCCCCAAAATCAAGTCGTTGTGCCTCCACAGCTGGAGGGCTCTGCTCTGATGTGTCTCTTCAAGCCACATTAGCAGCGTTCGCGATCTCCGCCTCAGCCTCACGCTCCCACATCATCACCCCTCCCCCTCTCTCTTTACCCAGAAGGCATCATTACGGCGCGCAGAGGAGCTGAAGGGCTTTCTGTACACAACTTGTTCAGCGTTGCTCGTGTGCTCAAACTCACAGTTCTCCACGTTTTATTGTTTTTGGAGTTATAGCAAGTAAAGAAATGCACCGTACTCAGAGATGTACTTGCTTTTAAGGTTTTAAGGGATTAAGAAGTAATTATATCTCCAACCTCATTGGGCAATACGGTTATCACCTGTGTTCTCCACTAAGACCCTACACGTTTTGCTCCTGTGCATTGGAGATAAGTGTAACAGAACAATTATCAATTCCTTTTTTTTATTCTTTTAATTTTTTTTTATTAAAATTCTTTATACTTAGTATTTTATCTCGGTATTTTTACAGTTTGACAATAAATAAATCCTTTAAAAGTAAGGAAGGATAAAATAAATGGAGCATGCATCCGGCCAAGTCTGGCCATAAGGAACAACATTATATAAAGTAAATGTTTAAGCAAGTAAATAAGTAAAAATTATAAGAAAAACACAACTAAGATCAAATCAACCGTGCAACACGTCAACACTGTGTCAGTCCATCGTGTCAACCATCATGTTTAAAATATATACTCAAAGAGTTCTAGTCACAGGGTTTCTTATACTTGGATCAATGATATGTATCTATAGAGTTACATCTTAGTTGAGAATAGTGTCTATTTATGACATAATGAGTCCAGCCACCTGCCGGTGCTCTTATTCTGACATGCATTGGTCCATTTAGTCCATCTGGCTCTGTTTTTGACTTAGTCTCAGAGAAATACGTTGACCTCTCTCTCTCTCTCTCTCTCTCTCTCTCTCTCTCTCTCTCCCCCCTCTCTCTCTCTCTCTCTCCCCCTCTCTCTCTCTCTCTCCAGGTATCCTGCAGTGTGAGTCGAGTCAAGTCCGAGACAAGAACCAGATCTTCCGTCTCTTCTGCCACGAGTGTCAGCGCGTGTTCCACGACCGTCTGATCAACAACCAGGACAAGAGCTACTTCAACACCATCGTCACGGAGATGGCCAGTGAGGAGTCTCCTCTTCTTCTTCTTCTTCTTCTTCTTCTTCTTCTTCTTCTTCTTCTTCTTCTTCTTCTTCTTCTTCTTCTTCTTCTTTGACTCCTCCTTCTTATTTTCCTCCTTCCTCTTCTTCTCCTCCTCCTCATCCCTCTCCTTCTTCTTCTTCCTGATTTCCCCTTCTTTTCTTCCTTCGTCCTCCCCCTTCTTCTTCTTCCTGCTCTTTCCTCCTTCTTCTTCTCATTCCTGCTTTTCCTCCTCCTCCTTTTTCTTCCTGCTCTCTCCTCCTCCTTCTTTTTCTTTTCTTTTTCCTTCTGCTCCCCCTCTTCCTTCTTCTTCTTCCTCCTCTTCCTTCTTCTTCCTCCTCTTCCTCCTTCTTCTTCTTCTTCTTCTTCTTCTTCTTCTTCTTCTTCTTCTTCTTCTTCTTCTTCTTCTTCTTCTTCTTCTTCTTCTAGTTAAAACATAAATGTCACCATTTGATGCACTGTAACATATTGTATCTTCAGATAATTAGCATCTGTTGACCCCTGACAGACCATAACAAACGTAAACAATAACCAATAATAAACATAAAACAGTAACAAACATAAACAATAACAAACAGTCCAGGATAAGACGCACTACGACAGTTTGTGTGGTAAGAAGAACACAAAACACACAATGAGAAGCTCCAGTACAGCACATTAAAAGTAAGTAAAACATACTATTAAAAGTAAGTCATAAAAACTTTAAAAGTAAGTCATAAAATCCATTAAAAATAAGTCATAAAAACAATTAAAAGTAAGTAATATATACTATTAAAAGTAAGTAATAAAAAAGATTAAAAGTAAGTAATAAAATCATTAAAAACGAGTAATAAAACCCATTAAAAGTAATTGGTGCCCGTGCTGGACCGCTGCGTGTCACTCTCCCCGTTTCCCGCTCACGAGGCATCGTTCGTGACGGCCCTCCGTTGACCCTCTCTTCCTTTCTGCCAGGCAAATACTTTAGCATCACCTTGGAGCCCTCGTACTTTGTGACTCAGCCCATCATATTTGGGGACTTCATCAAGGTCAGGTCCTCTATTAAAAACAAAAAGCCTTTACATTCATAAATGATTTACTCCTGAATCCCCTAACGACCTGTATCTGTACTCCCGTTGTTCTCCGTCTGTGGATCCGCGCAGATGGGTGCGGACAAAGAGGAGCGTCTGTACGAGGATCTGACGGACAAGGACAAGATTCAGGCCGTTCTCCTGGACTACCTGGACGATTACAACATGGCCTTCTCCAAGGAGACCAAGCTGGTGTTCTTCCAGGATGCCGTGGAGCACGTTTCCAGGTGTGTTTATGCGTCGGCTCGCACCACTGGATTACCAGATTGTTGCAACAAGGCTATTTAGTAGGTGGTTAATGTATTTTAGATGTAGGTGGGAGAGACGGTGAGAAGTTACACTCGAAGAAAGACAAGAAGATAGATAGATGGATAGATAGATAGATACTTTATTAATCCCCAAGGGGAAATTTGTCGACACAGTAGCACCAATGAACTACACACGAGAATAAAATATAAATAAAAGAAAGAAACAGTGACTGTGCATAAAGTATACAAAGTGAAATATAAAATACCAAATAAAATAAAATATATATGTATATATATATACATACTTTATTAATCCCCAAGGGGAAATTTGTCGACACAGTAGCACCAATAAATTCAACACACAAGAATAAAATATTAATATTAGAAAGAAACAGTGACTGTGCATACAAAGTGAAGTATACAAAGTGAAATATAAAATACAGAATCAAATAAAATATATAGGGGTATATATATATATATATATATATATATATATATATATATATATATATATATATATATATATATATATATACACCACATATATGCAAATACAGCAGTGTAAAATAAAATTAAATATAGTCAGAAAAGAAGAAGCTGCTAATCAGTAGTTCAGTATCACTGTATATCACTCCACACACATCTGTTCTTCTACACGGTTCATACGGTCATGGAAAACCTAGAATTTTAAATTATTTATTTCCAGGCCGGGAAAAATGTTTGAGGGGAAAAAAATACTACAAAAGTTCTGGAAAAGTTCTGGAAAAATCATGAAAATGTGTTATATCATTCACGCTGAGTTTGAATAATTAATATTCTTTTAAAAGTAAGACGCTCTAAATATAAGCTGCCAGACGCTCTCTCATACTCCCACATATTTCACAAGGTCATGGAAAACCTGGAAAAGTCCTGGAATTTGTAAATGGTTTATTTCCAGTCCTGGAAAATTCTTAAGAAAACAAATCTGAATTAATTTTTTTAAATCATGGAATTTGTTATATTCATATGTGCATTATTTACGCTGAGTTAGAAATAATTAATATGCTTTTAAAGGAATGACGCTCATAATATAAGCCGGCATACGCTCTTTCTTACTCGCTGCAAGTGAACGCACCGTAACTGAAAAGACGTAACTGTTTATTCTTTTAATCAAACTATTGTCTCATTCATTTGAGTCATTTAAGGTTTTATACTGTATGCTTTGGAATTCTCATTATTAGTTTAAATACGACATTTTGTCACTTTTTCATGTATACATTGAAACTTCAAGTCCTGGACACCCATTGGTCAACATGTGTATGAACCCTGAATAAAGTGTGTTGAGTGTACTTCCATTTCCCCAACTTACCAAACTTGAAATGTCATAACGTCTATTAACCTGTCCGTTTCATCCGGGCCTGTGACCTGTAAACATCTTTACGATACACGGAACACAACATTCCCACTTTTTGACAAGCGATGACTTCTTCTGGTCTCCTAGGATTTCCCGGATGATTCGCCAGGAGCGAGGCAACGCGCTGCTGGTCGGGGTGGGCGGGACGGGCAAGCAGTCGCTCACTCGCTTGGCGTCCCACATGTGCGGCTACTGCTGCTTCGAGATCGAACTGAGCCGAGGGTACAACTACGACAGCTTCCACGAGGACCTGAGGAGGCTCTACAAGATGGCGGGCGTGGAGGGCAAGGACATGGTGTTCCTCTTCACGGACACTCAGGTGTGATATGATATGATATGATATGATATATTCCTTTATTCGTCCCACAGTGGGGACATTTCAAAAATCACAGCAGCTGTATGACTTCCATTATAGGAAAATAATAAACATTTGAATCCAGTGGCGGCTGGCCCCACCCACCCTGAGCCAGAAAAATAATAATAATATATATATATTTATACATTATACAAATTGTCAATATTTGTTTTTTTGTCCATATGGAATATACCCAGCAATATTTGTAAAATAGAATATCTGCACAAAATATATGTTTTTCCTGCAGTTTCTCTCTGCACACTCTAACCCTAACAAAGTTCATAGAGGAATATTAATATATAAACATGGTCTATTATATGTTTTGTATGTATATACAAATATTTGCCTCCGGTCAACCCTCGCACATCTTTTAATTATTCATTTAAATACACTTTAACACACTTAAATACACTTAAATACACCTTAAATACACTTACACTTGTTACATTTCTGAAACCTGCCCGTCTGTGCACTTAACCTCACACTTATATTTATATTTGTAATTATCGCACTGTGTTTATTATTGTTAATATCATTGTGTATTGTTGCACCATCCACCATGACAAATTCCTTGTGTATACAAATATACAAAGTTTGTGATTGTGATTCATATTATATACAATATTTATGTTACATGTTATTTACATATCATATTATACTGAATATTATTATATGATATATATATATATATATATATATATATATATATATATATATATATACATACATATACTGATTTTTATGAATAAGATGTCCCGGTCAGTGTTGGAATAAATGTTAAATATTTAACTATAGAGTAGAAATGCATTGCATCATACTGGGATGTTTACTGACATTGATTGGATCGCTCTACCAAAAAAACATATTCCACCAGCCGCCACTGTTTAATTCCCTGCAGATTGTTCTTTATGTTGTGTACTCCTGTGTTCCCTGTGGTAGATCGTGGTGGAAGGCTTTCTGGAGGACATCAACAACATGCTGAACTCTGGAGAAGTGCCCAACCTCTTTGAGAAAGATGAGCTGGAACAGGTTCTCGTGGCCATGCGCCCGAAAGCCAAAGAAGTGGGAATCAGTGAGGAGAACCGGGACGAGGTACACACAGGGACACACAGACACACACACAGGGACACACGGGGACACACAGAGACACACACACAGGGACAGGGAAGAAATCCCATTTTTCTTTTTTCTCTTGCCATTGTTTTGTCCCCTGCACATAAACAAAAAGGGTTCTTTCAGATAGATATGAATGAACTGATCTAAAACAATATTGGCTACACCCATCTAATGTTGAAGATGTTCAGATAAAATAAAGAGAGCATCCGCATGAAAATCCCCCCCCCCCCCCAAATAAAGATAATTTCCTTTAGTCTGAGTTAAAGTCGGCGCCCCTGAGGGAGCTGTAAGAAAACTCCGGCCTCTTAACGCGTCTGTTCTGCCCGACGACACCCAACCCTGCGGAGATGATGGACTGTGTGCGCGTCCGTGTTGCCTTCAGGTGTTCCAGTATTTCATCTCCTGCGTACGGGAGAAGCTGCACATCGTGCTGTGCATGAGTCCCGTGGGCGACGCCTTCAGGTCCCGATGCCGCATGTTTCCCTCGCTGGTGAACTGCTGCACCATCGACTGGTTCGTGCAGGTAGGTGTTGGGATTATATATGATGAGGTCATTAAATATGATGAGGTCATTATTATCCATAGAAAGCCATACAATATGAATCCAATGATTCTAACTGGTACACACAAGGTTAAAGGGATCATCTCTTTTCTTTTTTTTATAACTTTTTATTTAGCATTTTCCACAAACAGACATAGAGAAAAATAAATAAATAATATCAATAAATTAATAAAATAAATAAATAAAATAAATAAAATAAATAAAATAAATAAAATATATATCTACAACAACATAAAATCAGCACACCCTCCAGGAGTAGGACCGAATGAGAGAATGAGGAGGGAGGGAAGGACCAAACAATCACACTAAATACAACCAAATAATAAGCATTCAATACAAAATTAAATAACTAAAGAAAGGTAAAAGACATTAATGTGAAAAATAAAATAATAATAAAATGTTAGGGTTGGCTGGAGCTCATGGGGGGGGGGAGCGGTCTTCCCATAACCACAAGGTTGCTGGTGTTGATCCCCGCTCTCTCCATTAGTTGCATGTCAAAGTGTCCTTGAGCAAGGCACTGAACCCTCACGCTGCGCCCTGCGTGCTTCACTCCTTGATAACGGAGGACGGGTCAAATGCAGAGAAGAATTTCCCCACAGGGATGAATAAAAGTGTTGATTTCTTACTTTCCTTCGTAAAATATATGCCTTTCCCTGTATTGATTTAATCTAATGCACCATTCTTCTTTTAATCTTTGCAGCTGGTCCGACGCCCAAAATGTAATTTATTCTTTTCCTAATGCGTCCTTCTAGTTTTACGACTATCCTCTCTCATCCTCCATTCTGTTCACCTGCGGTATCGCAGTTCATCGCTTCCTGTACATATCGTTAAATTCATGTTATTATTGCATTCTGGGAATTTTTCTATGACTTTCATTTTTTGCCGTTGTGTTGAATCACAGTGCCGGTAAACAAAAACTCCCATAAAAAGGTTTATACCTGTAGTTCCGGCTGCGGTCCTCCTCTGACTTATCTCCTCTTTTGCCAGTGGCCTCGCGAGGCCCTGCTCTCCGTCTCGCAGGCTTTCTTCCAGAACGTGGATTTCGGCAGCGAGGAGCTGAAGCGGAGCTTCTCCGCCATCTGCGTGGAGATCCACGTCAGCGTCACGGACATGGCGGAGCGCTTCTACTCGGAGCTGAGGCGCCGGTACTACACCACGCCCACCTCCTACCTGGAGCTCATCAACCTGTACCTGTCCATGCTGGAGGAGAAGAGACAGCAGCTGGTTATCGTAAGTCCGACCGACACGGGGCTACGAGCGATTATTAATGCGTTATTACATCATCGTTCCCTGACTTTGAAGAGTAAATGGCGAGTTCAGGGCTGGTACGGTCATGGAAAAGTCCTGGAGAAGCGTTTTTTTTAAAAGGGTTGTTTCCAGGCGTTGAGAAGTTTTGGAAAAGTCATGGAAATTTGAATTTTTAATAATTAATATGCTTTTAAAAGAATGACGCTCAAAATTTATGCCGGCATACGCCGCGCTCATACTCGCACATATAACAAAAAATACATACATTTTTTATTGTTTTAATACAAATCTAGTCTCTCATTCATTTGTGTCATTTAAGGTGATTTACTGTATGCTTTGGAATTCTCATTGTTAGTTTAATACAACATTTTCTCACTTTTTCATATATGCACTGAGCTTTAAAAACATTTTTGTCATGGACATTTTTATTTTTATTTTTATTAAAGTCCTAGAAAATTCCGGGAAAATTGCTGGAAAAGTCCCGGGAGTCCATTGGTCAATGCACCCTGCTAGCTGCTCTAGCTTCCTACTTACTACCCATTATTAATTTGTTCCTCAGTGTTTAGTTTCTTTGTTCTTGTGGCACTGAAATGCTCTTTTTTCTTTTTGTTGATAATATCCCGTATGTAAAATATAGACAACAAAGCTGTGTGTGTGTGTGTGTGTGTGTGTGTGTGTGTGTGTGTGTGTGTGTGTGTGTGTGTGTGTGTGTGTGTGTGTGTGTGTGTGTGTGTGTGTGTGTGTGTGTGTGTGTGTGTGTGTGTGTGTGTGTGTGTGTGTGTGTGTGTGTGTGTGTGTGTTCGTTCAGGCCCGGGACCGCGTGAAGAACGGCATGACCAAACTGCTGGAGACCAACGAGCTGGTGGACACCATGAAGGTGGAGCTGTCCGCCCTGGAGCCGGTGCTGAAACAGAAGTCCATCGACGTGGACGCCCTGATGGAGAAACTGGCGGTGGACCAGGAGAGCGCCGACGAGGTCCGCAGACCGTTAAAAACATCACCGTGGTTACATGCATCCGAATAACTGGCTCAGTCGGACTGAAATCGAATTATCCGTTTCACGTAAACACCTTTGTTCGACTACGTGCGGTCCGACTACGATCCGATTAACACCCCTGGATAACTCGATCCGATCCGGTTGATAATCCGACTATCGCTGCATGTAACGGTGAACTGGATTAGGAACCGGATTTTGCGTCTTTGCTCACGCAAGAGGAAATGGCCGCATCACCACGAGTTGTAATGAAAACAGCGCCACCTGTCGTATCGGAGGTGACATGCTTTCGGCCAATGATTCAAATTACCCACTGCCGTGTACAGTGGGGTAATAAACAGGGTTCGTACGGTCATGGAAAACCTGGAGATGTCATGGCATTTTAAAATGGTCATTTCCAGGCCTGGAAAAGTCATGGAAAAAACTCAAATCATAAAAGTTTTGGAAAAATCATGGAAATGTGTTATATTCACGTATTCATTTACGCCGAGTTTGAAATAATTGATGTGTTTTTTTTTAAAGAAAGACGCTGAAAAACGCACAACATTCAATTAATTCTTTAAAAATCAGACAAAGGGATTTTCTGGATTTTTCTTCCTCATTTTGTCTCTCATGGTCGAGCTCGACCATGGACAATTCCAGGCCTCTCTCATCTTTTTAAGTGGGAGAACTTGAAAAATTGGTGGCTGACTAGATCCTTTTTTTCCCCCACTGTATATTGGGATAATAGCAAATCCCCCAAAAGATAGCACAGTCCGACTGAAGCAAGATTTGAAATCCACCATCATGTAAACGCACTGAGTGTGTGAGTGTCGTCTCCTAAGCTCGCGACCCTTTTCCTCTCCGCCCCATAGGTGCGTAAAGTGGTGTCGGAGGATGAGTCTCTGGCCAAGGTGAAGGCGGAGGACACCCAGGCCATCGCGGCCGACGCCCAGCGGGACCTGGATGAAGCTCTGCCGGCCCTGAACGTGGCCAACGAGGCCCTCAGCTCCCTGGACAAGGCGGACATCTCTGAGATCAAAGTGTTCACCAAACCTCCGGACCTCGTCATGACCGTCATGGAGGCCGTCTGCATCCTGCTCAGCTGCAAGTCAGTGGGCCTTTTTTTTAATTATTCCTAAAATATGCTTGAATAAGTCGGTATCTCTGTCTCTCTCATCGTTCCGTTCCATTATCACTAACTGTGACTAATTATGTCACATCCTAATATTCAATTTAAGAAGTAAAGGGTGCCATTTAATCCGGCCAGTTCATATTAAAGTGATAAGAGCATGGATTAGATTAGATTAGATTAGATATTCCTTTATTAGTCCCACAGTGGGGAAATTGCAGGGTCACAGCAGTAGGTGCACATTAGAGCAGTAATAAAAGATAAAATACAATAAGAAATAGGAGTACAAATATATATATATATATATATATATATATATATATATATATGTACATGTATATACACACACACATATATATATATATATATATATATATATGTACAGTATATGTATGTGTATATATCGACATATATGTATATATATATATATATATATATATATATATATATATATATACAGATCAGACATTAAAGGGAATATTTTATTAAATACCATCTATGAAATACTTAAAATCTACAGTCAGTTTTTTACTACAGTAACAAAAAAGACACTAAATAAATAAATGTACTGCGATGATTAATGCGTCCGTATATTTTAGACACTACCAAGAAAGACCCACCGGAAAAACAACATCAGTTTTAGTGTATGCTAAATTAAAAGGTATTTATTTTCACTGCGTCTTACCGGTATTAGTAAACCAGTAATCTCATGCCGAGCCAGGCTGAGAAAGAAAGACGAATCAACCCAAAGAGACTGATCTCATCCCGTAGATGGAGCTCGATGATCCATCATTATGACGTCGCCGCCGTACAGCCGCCTTCATCGACCTGGCAACGTGCGATAACTTCGGCGTAGTTTTTACGCCCATCGTGACGATCGTCGTCTCCATAAGCAAAATTATTCTCAGGTTGATTTGCAGTCACTCTGTCAAATATGTAATGCCACATATTTTATAGTCGTTGTCTCACGACTGTCTCATCGTCCCTGTGTCAATCCTCAAATGTCATCAGTTATTAATCTGCAGAATTGCTGCATTGAGCCTTTTGAATATCTCATCTACCTCTCACTATTTAGCACAATGACAAGTTACGTGATCATGATTGTGTAATATGTGCGATGGGAGAACACACACTGGGCTCATCCTTTTTAAATGTGATTTATAACCACGGTGTGTATATGTCAACGTGGAATTCACACATTTTACTTACAGCATCGTTGATATTAAAATGTGCTTCTGATTATTTTAAATCTGTGTTTTTCATTCTTGAATATTGACAGTTCCAGGTTGGGTTTTGCTAACTCATGCATCATTTCTAACACGTGTATTTTGTCACCAGGTAAATTACACATGAAACGCACACATGTGCATTGTTATGATGCGTCGTCTGACTTCCTTACAGACCGGACTGGCAAGGCGCCCGGCAGCTGCTCGGCGATTCCAATTTCCTCCGCCGCCTGACGGATTACGACAAGGACAACATCAAGACTCAGATCCTCCAGAAGTTGCAGAAATACATCAACAACCCCGATTTCATCCCCGAGAAGGTCTGTTTGGATCCCGAGAACAAAGACTCCACGATAACACGGGATGCTTCGATACCTGCGGCTGAGATTCATGATTTGTGCTGCTGCTGTCAAGGTGGAGAAGGTGTCCAGAGCCTGCACGTCCATGTGCATGTGGGTCAGAGCCATGGACCGGTACTCCAGAGTCCTCAAAGAAGTCGGACCCAAGAGGGAGAAGCTGTCTCAGGCGCAGGTCGGTACCGATACGCACACAGGTGGCAATCATGTGACAATTTAATGTGCGCTTTATATGTACGCTACCGTTCAAAAGTTTGGGGTCACCTAGGAAAAAGAAAAAAAAGCACTGTTTTTTCCAATGAAAATGACATTAAATTAATCATAAATACACTCTATACATAGTTAATGTGGTAAATGGCTATGCTCTGTTTTTTAATGAAGTCTCTACATGTGTAGAGGCCCATCTCCATGTTCTAGTGGTACATTGTGTTATTGCCTTAGAAGACGAGCAGAGGGGTAGAACCCCCTTGAAACCCTTTTTTTTTTTAAATAACTTTTTCTTTTGCATTTTCCACAAACAGATTATTCGTTGACATTGAAACCCTTTTTATGTGAGCGCAGCTGAAAACATTTATGCTGGTGAGAGAAGCTCTAAAACTGGCCTTCCTTTGAGCCACAAGTCTGAAGAACATCATTAATATTTACAATGAAAATCATTATTTCTAACCTCGTCAATGTCTTGACTATATTTCATATTAATCTTGTATTTATTTAATAAATAAAAGTGTGAGTTTTTATGGAAAACACAACATTTTCTCGGTGACCCCAAACTTTTTAATTTTAGTGTCCATGTGGCCTTCCACTAAACAACCTGTTCAATAATCTCTTACAATGTCACAGAGGATGTTCCTGCCTACATTGGACCAAATAATAATAATAAAAAAAAAAAAACTAAATTCTATCAATAATAAAAGTAATCCATTCATTTTTCTCTGTTCCCCTTTTCTCCCTCTATTCCAACCAATACAGGGGGAGCTGGATGTGACCATGGCAACCCTGAGGGAGAAGCAACAACAGCTTCAGGAGGTGGAGAGCCAGATCAACGTCCTGCAGGAGCAGTTTGACAGCAGCATTAAGGAGAAGCAGGATTTGGGTAAAGGGGGGGGGGGGGGGTGCTCAGTATATGTTACTACTTAAAGAACGCTCCCTGAGTTGTAAAACTGCCCGACAACTGTATATTTTGAATGGATTAATATGTTGAAAATATCTAGAGGATGGGGGGGGGGGAATTCTACCAGGAAGGAAATGCTCTAATTTAAATATCTCTCAGTTTTTAAGGCAGTTTTATTACCCATTTTAATTGAAAGAAATACGATTATGGAAAACCTGGAAAAGTCATGGACATTTAAAATGGTTATTTCTAGGCCTGAAAAAGTCCTTTAAAAAACTTAAATCGCCAATGTTTTTGAAATTTCATGGATATGTGTCGTATTCATGTGTTCATTTATGCTGAGTTTTAAATAATTAAAGGAATGACACTCATAATATAAGCCGGCATACATACGCTCTTTCATACTCGCACATTTTTCGCGCTGCAAGTGAACGCACCTTGACTGAAAATACTTTTTTTTAAATCAAACTATTGTCTTTCATTCATTTGAGTCATTTAATGTTATACTGTATTCTTTGGAATTCTCATTGTTGGTTTAAATACGACATTTTCGCACTTTTTCATGCATAAACCGGGATTAAAAAAATATATATTTAGTCATGCAAATGTGGTTTGAAGTCATCGAAAAGTCCTGGAGACCCATTGGTCAACATGTGCATGAACCCTGGACATAGAATTCACCTTTCTAATATTATTTTCCTCTCTCTCTCTCTCTCTCTCTCTTAAATTCCCCCCTTTTTTCCCTCCCCCAAAGTGAACACCATGGCTCTGACGCAGGTTCGGCTGACCCGGGCGGGGAAGCTCACGTCCGCTCTGGGCGACGAGCAGGTGCGCTGGGAGGAGAGCGTGGCGCTGTTCGAGCAGGAGATCGTGAACGTGGTGGGGAACGTCTTCATCGCGGCCGCGTGCGTGGCGTACTACGGAGCGTTCACTGCCCACTACAGGCAGCTGGTAGGTACTGCGTCATCATTACTCTGGGACGCAGAATGGACGGTTTGTAGGAGACCTTCAAAAGAATCAGGCCCTATTGTTTCTGAATATTGCACTTCTGCTTCCAGGCATATTCCCCCTCCTCTATTTATTTATTTTTTAATTTGTATTTTATTAGTGTTCAAAATCTCACATAAACATATTTCAATTTTTCAGATTTGTTGTATAAAGAGAAGTAAAAGACAAAAATAAACACCTATGCAAATAAAGAAACAAAACTATAAATAAATAAAGCAGGGAGGAATATATATATATATATATATATATATATATATATATATATTAATTTGTATTTTATTAGTGTTCAAAATCTCACATAAACATATTTCAATTTTTCAGATTCGTTGTATAAAGAGAAGTAAAAGACAAAAATAAACACCTATGCAAATAAAGAAACAAAACTATAAATAAATAAAGCAGGGAGGAATATATATATATATATATATATATATATATATATATATATATATATATATATATATATATATATATATATATATATATATTTTAATTTGTATTTTATTAGTGTTCAAAATCTCACATAAACATATTTAAATTTTTCAGATTCGTTGTATAAAGAGAAGTAAAAGACAAAAATAAACACATATGCAAATAAAGAAACAAAACTATAAATAAATAAAGCAGGGAGGAATATATATATATATTTTTTTTAATTTGTATTTTATTAGTGTTCAAAATCTCACATATAAATATTTCAGATTCTTTGTATAAAGAGCAAAATTAATTATGCCAATCATTTTATTTAGAGAGGTCAAATGTTGAATGGGGTCAAATTGACCCCAAAGGTAACAGGAGGGCTAAGAAAGAAAAACAGGAAATGGTCATCACAATAAAGTCCTTCTCTACACACGTGGGTGGATGTTATAATGGACGTTTACAACATGGAGGAGACGACGGCATCCGTCACAAATTACTACAAAGTGGAACAGTTTCTGACATATTGGGAGAAATGGGTTGCATGCGTAACACCTCATAGACCTGATTGTATTTTCTTAAATTAATGAATTTACAATAGAGAATAGATCACTCCCTAGTTTATACATTGTTTTGTTTTTTAATTTTTTTAAAATTGAGTTTGTTATTTATCCTATGTTTTACACTTTTTTCTATAAATATGTATTTAAAGGAGATTTATAATCTCAATGAAGCATTTCCTGGTTGAACAATTTAACATTTTAAAATGAAAAATAAATGTGAGTATCATCTCAAAATCTGCACATGTAATGTCAAATTTTCTGAAAGACATCTGTAAATGTCTAATTGATGCTTACTTTAAATAAAAAAAAATAACAAAAAAAAGAAAGGAGAAGAAAAATACAAAAGATAATACAAAAAACACCTCAAACCAAATCATCTTTTAAATAATAATGAAAACTAAAAACAAAGACAAAATGAATGCACTCATGCATATCTGTGTGTGTGTGTGTGTGTGTTCCTTTCCCCCAGTTGATTGACCAGTGGATAACACATTGCCAGAAGCTGAACATCCCCATCAGCGCCAGCTTCAGCCTCATCAACATCCTGGGCGACGCGTTCGTGATCCGCCAGTGGAACACGGAGGGTCTGCCCCGCGACGCCGTGTCCACGGAGAACGGCATCCTGGTGACCGAGGGCCGGCGCTGGCCTCTGATGATCGACCCGCAGGACCAGGTGACCGGCGCACACCTGGGCGTAGACGGCGCTGAGACGGCGTGCGTTTCGGGGCGCGCGGCGGTTTCTTATTTCGTTGCGATCGGCCAATTAATCCGTTTTAATACCCGAGATCCATTTTTCCATGGATCTAGTGAAGTGATGCGTAGTGTGACGTGTACATATTTCCCCAATGGGTTACAAAAAATTTGACTCATATTTTTCTCCACACATTCCTCGGATCCCTCTGGATCTCTTGTTAATCAACACTATGGTTCAAAAGTTTGATGTCACCGAGAAAATGTTGCGTTTTCCATGAAAACTCACACTTTTATTTATTAAATGAATACAAGATTAATACAAAAGGTTAGAAATAATGATTTCCATTGTAAATATTAATGTTGTTCTTCAAACTTGTGGCTCAAAGGAAGGCCAGTTTTCGAGCTTCTCTCACCAGCATAACTGTTTTCAGCTGCGCTCACATAAAAAGGGTTTCAAGGTCAATGAATAATCTGTTTGTGGAAAATGCAAGAGAAAAAGTTATTTAAAAAAAAGGGGCTCAAGGGGGTTCTACCCCTCTGCTCGTCTTCTAAGGCGATAACACAATGTACCACTAGAACATGGAGATGGGCCTCTATACACCATGTAGAGACTTCATTAAAAACAGAGAATAGTCATTTACCATATTAACTATGTAGAGTGTATTTCTGATTAATTTAATGTCATTTTCATTGGAAAAAACAGTGCTTTTTTTCTAAGTATATTACGGTACATTAAGAAGGTTTATTGTCATTGTAAAAACACACAACGGAATGAAGCTGGCAGCAACAGGTAAAAACATGGTTAAAAACATTAAGAAAGGACATGAACAAATAAAATAAGAATAAATAAAACATAAAACACGGCATCAATGGCTTAAGAGGGAACTAGTGTCGTGTACATGTGTAATAGTGATAACATGGTTGTGGTACAAAGGGAAAAATCAAACTTCTTATTAGACACGACCAGAGAGGAAGTTACAATGCACACACACACACACACACACACACACACACACACACACACACACACACACACACACACACACACACACACTCATTCCCAGCAAACAGACGAGATACACACCAGCTCACTCAGACTTCACGGTTATGTCTTCCCCCCCCCGCAGGCCAACCGATGGATCCGCTCCAAAGAGGCGAAGCACGGCCTCAAGGTCATCAAGCTGACGGACCCCAACTTCCTGCGCACCCTGGAGAACGGCATCCGCACGGGCACGCCCGTGCTGCTGGAGGAGGTCGGAGCACACAGACAACAGCATCATTGACAACTTTTTGCATTTAACTGAACTTTTCATCTCCATTTTGAGACTCTATTGGACGCTCTTGTTGATGAAGTTGTGTTAGCGCGTGCTCATGATTGCCTCCTGTGTGTGTGTGTGTGTGTGTGTGTGTGTGTGTGTGTGTGTTCAGCTGAAGGAGACTCTGGACCCGGCTCTGGAGCCCGTTCTGCTGAAGCAGACGTTTGTTGCCGGCGGACGAACGTTGATCCGACTCGGAGACTCAGATATCGACTACGACAAAAACTTCAGGTTCTATATGACGACCAAGATGGCCAACCCACACTACCTCCCAGAGGCGAGGAGCACACACACACACACACACACACACACACACACACACACACACACACACACACTCACACTCACACGCACTCGCACTCACTCACACACACACACTCCTCTAAATCACCACTTTAGGTCCATCCGGCGTCGCCAGCTGTTCATCAGAGACGAACTCCAACTCACCTCTGATGTTTTTAAAGAATTCATTCTAAGCATCTTTCTTTTTAAGGGAGTGGCCATTTAAAAAATATATATTATAGTTATTTTGTATATCTTCAGTCTGCCTTATCAATATAAACTGTTACCTGAAGGTTGAAGAGGAAAACGTGTTTACAGTTTATAGCATCTTCTGCCTAGATTTCTCAAGGTTTTTAATTTTTTGACAAAACCTCAAAAAGTAGAGAGGATGAACGTCTTGATTCATCCCAAAGTTAAAGATATAACTTTGCATTGTTTGTGTGTTTGTTTTGATCCCGAACTGCATCACATTCTGTAGATTGCAGTTTGACTGCTACTAGGATTTTGTTTCTTTCTTTCAACTAGTTTGTGTGTGTGTGTCTGTGTGTGTGTGTGTGTGTGTGTGTGTGTGTGTGTGTGTGTGTCTGTGTGTCTGTGTCTGTGTCTGTGTCTGTGTGTCTGTGTCTGTGTGTCTGTGTGTGTTGCTTGTTCCCTACAGGTATGCATCAAAGTTACTATAATCAACTTCACTGTTACCAAATCTGGCTTGGAGGACCAACTGCTTAGGTACACACACACACACACACACACACACACACACACACACACACACATTGCAACTTCCCCCAAACCAACATGATCCACCTGTGCAAACGTCCATATATGTCCCCCAATAATCACTCTTTGCACTTTGCACATCCCATAATCTCTTTGTTTACATCTCAGTTGTGTGATGAAGACTGACGAATGGGCTCTGAGTATTATTACAGACAGTCATATACATAACCATGTATTCAGTCAATAACTACCCCCCCCCCCCTCCCCTCCCCCCCAGTGACGTGGTGCGTCTGGAGAGTCCTCACCTGGAGGAGCAGAGGAACGAGCTGATCGTGCGCATCAACGCCGACCGCAACCAGCTGAAAGAGATCGAGGACCGCATCCTCAAGCTGCTCTTCACCTCCGAAGGGAACGTGCTGGACAACAGAGAGCTGGTCCGGACCCTCCAGGAGTCCAAGGTGAACCGACACATGGACGTCTTCTTCGCCTACAAAGACCATTTCCCCTTTTCTTTGGAGATGCACTGTGTATTATGATATTGTCTTATTCCTTCCTCTACCATATCGGCTCTGTTCTTCTCTTGCTTCCCTTCTCTCATCGCTCCTCAGGTGACATCAGAGGCCATAAAGCAGCGTCTGGAGGAGGCCGAGGCCACCGAGCTGATGATCAACTCGGCGCGGGAGCGGTACCGACCCGTGGCCACGCGGGGCTCCGTCTTGTACTTTGTGATCGCCAGTCTCTCTGAGATTGATCCGATGTACCAGTTCTCCCTCAAGTACTTCAAACAGGTGAGTGAGGAGCCGGGCGTTGTTATTGTTACGCCCTCGCCCTCGTGTTGCACATTCACACTACCGTTCAAAAGGTTGGGGTCACTTAGAAATGTTGTTATTCACTTTAAAGATGTACTTATGTCAGACTGGTGCTGTGAGAATGTGGTTATTCTAATTATTTTGTGTGTATTTTTTGTTGTTCTTTAACCTTTTGTTTCTCCTTTCCCTTTGTATTGTATTCTTAAATTCCTGTCTATTTAATTTGTAAAATAAAATTATATATATATATATATATATATATATATATATACAAATAAAGTAAAATAAATGAATACAAATAAATAAAATAAAAAATTTCAAAGTAAAGCTCTGTTTTTTTAAAATGAAGATAACATTAAATTAATCATAAATACACTCTCTACATAGTTAATGTGGTAAATGACTACAGAGGTGTGTAGAGGCCCATCTCCAGTGTTCTAGTGGTACATTGTGTTATCGCCTTAGAAGACTAACAGAGGGGTAGAAAACCCTCGAAAACCTTTCGTATGTGAGCGCAGCTGAAAACAGTTATGCTGCTGAG
>CM070110.1:22540916-22545916 GCA_036178185.1 Liparis tanakae | reverse complement strand
ACACACACACACACTTGCAGACATACACACACACACACACGCACACACACACACATGCAGACACAGACACACATGCAGACACACACACACATGCAGACACAAACACACACATGCAGACACACACACACACATGCAGACACACACACACACACACACACACGTTGCCACTTTCTCATTAGTTTACTTAATTTCCTTTGAAGTCTGTCTGTCAAAGATTGCTTTTTGCAGGATAAAGAAGGATTCACAAAAATAAACAATGAGACCGTTAATGAGATAATTATTCATCCTGCAGATCTTCATCATTGTTCTTCGCGACACCCTCACGGCTTTAAAGTAAATAGTCTAAATATATATACTGAGTTTAAGTTCTATGGGAATCTGATGACGCACATATTGAATCCGTACAAAGGAATATAAATAATGTCAATACTGCCGAGTTTCTATAGATACTAGATTAAAGAAAAGTAATTAATTATAAAAGGATGCTGATGTTAATATTCTACAGCGTTCAACCACGGCTTTGTAGTTGAGTTTGCTTGGATGAGGAAAAGTCTGGAATAAGTACGAAGAACTCTAATTGGATTTACATTCATTTGACTGGAACGTTATGACACTGCATGTTTTTTTTATTAGTTGAAAAAAGGCAGAAGTGATGCTGTCTCTATGAGAGGAAGTGTCCTGACATCAGTTTAAACTTCACACCATGTCAGGTTTGGCCGTGCGGTGGTTAAACAAGCCCTAAAGGAAATAATTATAACTTTAGGATTGCATGTTTTTAATTCCCCTGGTGGTCAGGGTCCCTGGGACCTCCCATCGGCCCCATCTTTCTCGCCTCGTGAAGGCCACGTCTCATTTCATCTTCCGGCTGAACAAAGCCACGCAATTAACATTTAATTTGTTTTTTTCAATGAAAATTAAAAATGAAATGCAATATTCGTCAGAATGACCTCATTCAAAATCCAATCAGACCTTATCTGGGAAAAAAATCACTTTGAAATGATGGTCAACTTGTTGCACTCGATGCTTAATCACTAGAAACGATCTGAGTGTTACGTCATTGTAGGTCTCGAGGGCGAGGTGACGTGTCGCCATGACAACGTGCTTGAACCTCGGTGTGGTCTCCATCGTTGTTATTATGACTCCCACGGTTTCAGGGCTCGACGTCATCGTTAGTCCCGCCCCTGACGCTGATTGGCTTATTTGTCGGTTCGTTCCTCCTCTGCATTTTTTTGGTCGATTACCTTTTAAATTTTAAAAAAGTTTTTTTTTTCTTGATTCGATGGAGCGGGGAAGATTTAAAGGTCTGCAAATAAAAAAATTACATATTTAAAATTCCGTCATAATCAGGAGAGTGAGCCGGGCGGAACCTTCCAGAACTCAACGTTGTTTTTCTCTGCCGCAGCAATCAAGCCTTGTGTCCCACTGAGTTGTTGTTGTTGTTGTTGTTGTGGTTGCCAGGTGACCAACGAGCCTCCCAAAGGCCTCCGAGCCAACATGCGACGCTCCTTCACGGAGATCTCCAGCAACTTCTTCGAAGACCACGTCCTGGGAGGCCAGTGGAGGAAGATCATCTTCGGGATGTGCTTCTTCCACGCCATCCTCCAGGTCTCACACACACACCACACACACACACACACACACACACACACACACACACACACACACACCTCACACATCTGGGGGTCTACACTCTGTCTTTACGTGTTTTGTTGTTGTTGTTGTTTTCCCCGTGTCTTAGGAGAGGAAGAAGTTTGGTCCTCTGGGCTGGAACATCCGCTACGAGTTCAACGACAGCGACCGGGAGTGCGCTCTGCTCAACCTCAACCTCTACTGCAAAGACGGCGCCATCCCCTGGGACGCCCTCGTCTACATCACGGGTAAGACGCGGCCACACGGGGGCGCTAACGGAGCGCCACGTATGGACACCAATGACATGTCAATGTAATGTCCTCTCTCCTGGACCTTCATCAGGGACACAGGGGGAGGGAGGGGGGGGGGGTAATGGATCTCTTTCATTACCAATAACTCATCGTATTCATGAAGTTAAATTAGTTTTCCTAATCTGGTTTTCAATGACACTTCACGTGAAGACGTGCTGTGTTCAGTCTCAGGGGAGCGCAGCGCTCCACCATCACTCCACTGCTCTCCGTTATTAGTGTAATCCTCGATACTAACGCTACTTGTGTGCTCGAGCTACACACACACACACACACACACACACACACACACACGGGAAATCATTTGGGCTAAAGTCAAGCATGATATTGCATTTCCTCTCGTAGAGCTTCGGGTTCCAGTGGTGCACAGGAGGGTTTCCAACTTATTATTATGTTTCCCTCAAAATGCACCTTAATTAATAAAACATTGTAAATACAACCCGTTGGAAACGCCCTAGATGTGCTTCCTTTAGGCCCGTGGTTCTCAACCTTTTTTCAGTGATGACAAAACATAGTTTATTTATAAAATAAATAAATAAATCTAAACAGTTTGGATTTAACTTTTTTCAGAGGTTCGGACCGCCCCAGCTCATTTGAATATACGGACACGTAAATGTCACACATAAATAAATGAAGAAATACGTGTGGACACATAAAAAGAGAAATAAATAAATGAAGAAATGTAGAAATATATTTATTGAATGATGTTCTGTTGATTTATAACTTATATTCATTCATTCCTGTATTTATTTATTTATACATTTATTTAAGCATTTATACATTTATTTAAGTATTTATACATTTATTTATACATTTATTTAAGCATTTATACATTTATTTATACATTTATTTAAGTATTTATACATTTATTTATACATTTATTTAAGCATTTATACATTTATTTAAGCATTTATACATTTATTTATACATTTATTTAAGCATTTATACATTTATTTATACATTTATTTAAGCATTTATACATTTATTTATACATTTATTTAAGCATTTATACATTTATTTATACATTTATTTAAGCATTTATACATTTATTCCTATATTTATTCATGCATTTATTTATTTGTTTATACTTAAGTCATTTTGAGTCCTCCATAGAGACCGGCCTCTCCTCCGGGCTCAGGCTGATCCGTTGCTTTTGTCTTGATCACCGTCATTACACAGAAGGAGGACATTGTAATGGGAGTATAGCCCCCCCCCCCCCCCTCCCCCCTTCCAGAGCCACTGCCTCAGCCCGTGTGCTCTACTGTCCCCGGTGGAGACGCGTGATAACACGGCGTGCCGCTTGTGTCCGTGTAGGCGAGATCACGTACGGGGGCCGCGTGACGGACGCCTGGGACCAGCGCTGCCTCAGGACCATCCTCAAGGGCTTCTTCTCGCCTCAGACCCTGGAGCCCGGCTACGCCTACTCCTCCTCAGGTTTACATTATTATCTTCGCCTCTCTCCTTCTTTTTCTTGGACATAATAACACTTACAATACAACGGCATTCAGTATAAAAGGTGTGTGTGCATGGTGACTTTTCAAGTGTGTGTGTGTGTGTCCTCCCGTGTGTGTTTCAGGGATCTACTACGCCCCCGACTCGGATGAACTGGAGCAATACAAGAAGTTCATCGAGAGTCTTCCCATCATCGACGACCCCGAGGTCTTTGGGATGCATGAGAACGCCAACCTGGCGTTCCAGGTGAGGATCAATTACAGAAAGAGATACGCACGGATCACAATCCATCTCGTATCGGCAGATTGTATACACTAATTGACCAATGTTAGTGTTTTTTGTTGCATTTGGAGTAGTATCAGTCATGTTTCCCTGTGTGTGTCGCGTGTTTGTCTCCCCCAGCGTCAGGAGACCATGACTCTCATCAGCACCATACTGGACGTGAACCCTCGCTCGTCGGCCCAGCACGGAGCGAAAAGCAACGATGACATCGTCTGCGAACTCGCCGAGTCCATCCTGGCCAAGCTGCCAGGTACACACACACACACACACACACACAAAGAGACGCACACAGAGACACACATCACTCGACATCTACAAATAGACTTTTTTCCACTGAAGATGGTATTTAAGTGAGATGTGAGGGCGCTGATCAAACGGAGACAGTCTGCAGTGACTTCCTGCTCTTGCACACACACACACACACACACACACACACACACACACACACACACACACACATACACACACACTCACAATCGGACAAAATCAGAAAGTATATCCAAGAGCCGCCTTATGTTGTGTCTTTGCTGAGAACTCAGTGTTCCGGGTTCGTAAGGTCATAGAAAACCTGGCAAAGTCCTGGAAATTTGTTAATGGTTTATTTCTAAAGAGAAAAAAAGTTTTGGAAAAGTCACGAAAATTTGTTATATCATAGTTTTAAATATATATGCTTTTTTAAGAATGACGCTCATAATAAAAGCCGGCATACGCTCTTTCTTACTCGCTGCAAGTGAACGCACCGTAACTTGAAAAGACATAAATGTTCATTGTTTTTTTCAAACTATTGTCTCTCATTCATTTGAGTCATTTAAGGTTATTTACTTTGAGATTATCATTGTTGGTTTAAATACGACATTTTCCCACTTTTTCGTGTATGCAACGATATTTTAAAAACATGTTGAGTCATGTGAAATTGGTTTAAAGTCCTGGACACCCTTTGGTCAACATCTGCATGAACCCTGAGTGTCCCCCCCCCCCCCCCCCCCCCCCCCCGTGTCCCGCAGAGCGCCTGGACATGGACGAGGCCATGGCGTCGCTGTTCGTGCGTGATGGAAGCGACCGCCTGGACTCCCTGACCACGGTGCTGGGCCAGGAGGCGGACCGCTTCAACCACCTGCTGACGGTCCTCAAGGTGACGCCCGGCTTCCTGTCTGCTTCCTGTCTGCTTCCTGTCTGCTTCCTGTCTGCTTCCTGTCTGCTTCCTGTCTGCTTCCTGTCTTCCTCCATCCCTCAGCAGAGGAGCACAGAGTTCCTGGGAGGCCACTGGAACACACCTGTCTGGTCATCCATCCTCCAGGACCGACCTTTATTGTTCTCTCTGGTCTTTGT
>CM070110.1:22530916-22535916 GCA_036178185.1 Liparis tanakae | reverse complement strand
CGGTGCTGCTGCCCTCCAACCGGCCCAGCGACTACTGGGTCTCCAAGGCAACGGCGCTGCTCTGCCAGCTGGACGACTAGACGACGCGCCAGGCCAACGGACGTTTAAATACGACTGAAACCGCTGAAGCTTTGAGTTATGGTTCTTATTTATGCCGAATGGACAGTTCAAATACGATGTGATGCACACCTCTGAGCTCCAGCTGCTACACACACACACACACACACACACACACACACACACACACACACACACACACACACACACGTCACATCAGTTCCACCAGTGTCCAGCCCGGTGGTCCTGATGCTTAAGGAGGAGACGACGGGGCGTAAACAAGACGGAGAGAAGTCCGTGGTCCACGCCGCCCGCTGAGTCATCGGGTCAACGTTCACATGTCGCCTCGGGGAGAGGAAAGATGGAGGGATGGAGGGATGGAGGGATGGAGAGATGGAGAGATGGAGGGCAGAGGAGAGACGGCCCACGGATGAACAGGGTGAACATTTTAATGGTTCTAAAAAAAATAGAAGCGGGGTCATTTGAAACAGAAGTGATGATCATCAAATGAGGAAATGTTTCCACCACAACACACACACACACACACACACACACACACACACACACACACACACACACACACACACACACACACCCTTACGGCTTAAAGACAACACTCAATGAACATCAACCTGTAGCATGTTATATATAAATAAAAGCTTTAATTTTCCAAACGCTTCATACAGAAAGCTTTATTAATAAATTTGACCACAAATAATTGAGTCAAATTTAAATAAATAATAATATATATATATATATATATATATATATATATATATATATATATATATTCTGCATATACTCTCTGTTCATCATTATCTTTATCTCTGTCCTTCACTTCAGGCTAATACTCAAAGTGCATTGTGGTCCGTACGCCTGGACGGACCACAATGCACTTTGAGTATTAGCCCGAGTTCATCCGTCTGGTGCTCAGGTTCTGATCCGTTGAGGTGAACGGTTCGTTGAGTCGTCACGCGCTTCGGTTCAGAGGGTCAGTTCAACTCAGTCACGAAAACACACACACACACACACACACACACACACACACACACACACACTCAGGAGCCTCTGATGTTGGCGGACAGGAGGTCAGACGGATGATTTCATTTCATGTTTATTAGATGTACAAATTAAGAATAGAATCAAACGACGCCGAGTAAGAAGTCAGTCGTCACAACTTTGAGGAGTGAAAGATTTTTAAATGGATCTCGTCGTCTCAGTTCTGATGAACCACGAAGAAAAAGACCAAAACAACAACGGAGGTATAAAATAATAAAGTAAACCGACATTTGTTCATTTTGAGTACTTTTCAATGTCAGACTTGTTGTGATCGCTCTGATTGATCAGCTGCAGAATGTCAGCAACACTTTGAACAGGATCAATAACATGAAGGCTTCTCACGTGAGGATTGTGTTAAATATGTAAACAACAACAACACAAGTAACAATACAAACAAAGTCTCCACAGGAGTCACGTAGGAGTCGCTGCTCGCTCCACGCGTCTCATGAGCGTTTGTATTATTCCTGATTGAGTAACATTCTGACGGCGACCGAAACAAACAAACAAACAAACAAACAAACAAACAAATCAGCTGTTTTCTCTCACCTGCAGATTATCATCACAATATGTCTGTACGGTACATCTGTATTTATTATTCATTAAATAAAAGATACACATCGGTGTCTGATTTAAGAGAGAATAAATAAGTATTTATGAACTTGAACTTTCAATTTACAGAATATTTATTTATTTAACTATTTATTTTGGAATGGATGCTAAATATTAAATCTGTGTCCCTGTGAGGTCCAGAGCACCAGATGTTATGATCCCAGATGTTGAGCTACAGCTTTAAACAATGTGTCGAATACAACGACTGACCTTGTTTACATGTTCAACCAGGTAAACAATAAACACATCAAAGGAGACGTAAACATGTCAGGTGGAGGTAAACGATGAGGAGCAGCGGGAGGAAGATGGAAAGTGTATTTGTGTGAGTTGTTGGATCGTCAACTACGTCAGTGTGTACGGAGGTGTGAGGAGAGACACATCCCAACAACAACAACAACAACAACAAACATATTGTACTGACACTGATGTGAAGATAGAGGGAAACACTCTCACTGACGTGTGTGTATCTGTTTGTGTGTTTTTGTGTGTGTGTGTGTGTCTGTCTATGTACGTCTGTGTGTGTATGTATATATATATATATATATATATATATATATATATATATATATATATATATATAGTTGCATGTATGTGTGTGTGTGTGTGTGTGTATATATGCATGTGTGTGTGTATATATATATATATATGCATGTCTGTGTGTGCGTGCATGCGTGTGTGTCTGCGTGTGTACGTCCATGTGAGCGCGTGTGTGTGCGTGCATGCATGTGTGTTTGTCCATGTGTGTGTGTGTGTGTGAGTGTGTGAGTGTGTGTGTGTGAGTGTGTGTGTGAGTGTGTGTGTGTGTGCCGCCCCCTCATGTGAAGTCCTTGGACACGGCCTCGATGAAGTTGGGCGCCGACATGAGGATGGTGAAGGTGCAGACGATGGAGAAGAGCGAGAACGCCACGAGGCAGAGCCGGTCCACCACCGCCGCCGCAAACTTCCACTCGCCGGACACGGCGGCGCCCGCGTCGTGCTCCCGGAGGCGCCGGGCGATGTACTGCACCTCCTCCAGGATCCGGGACACGTCGGGCGGCGGCGGCTCCTGGCGGACGGCGTGCGGCGGGGAGGAGGAGGAGGAGGCGGAGCCGTGGAGAAGGCCGGCGACGGCGCCCGCGCCGCACATCACCACGGCGCCCGAATCCACGCCCGGTGGGAACGCCGGGTTGTAGCCGAAGTACAGGTTCATGTGGCCGTTGGCGCCCGTGGACGGCGCCGCGCCCGTCTGGACGCTGCCGGCGCTGGCGTGGTGGGCCGGGTACTTGTGGTCGCCGTGGCAACCGGGTTTATTCTCCTCTCCGGGTTTCTTCATGCGCAGGAACCAAGCGCACCAGTTGAGGAGGATGACTCGCACCTGGAGGAAGAGGGCGCAGGGGGTAGGACACAAGGAGAGGAGAGATCAGATGAGGTCGGAGGAGGTAGGAAGATAGGACACAAGGAAAGATGAGATGAGGTCGTAGGAGGTAGAAGACAGGACACAAGGAAAAGAGAAATCAGATGAGTTCGTAGGAGGTAGGAAGATATGACAGAAGGAAAGGAGAGATCGGATGAGTTTGTAGGAGGTAGGAAGGTAGGACACAAGGAAAGGAGAGATCAGATGAGGTTGTAGGAGGTAGGAAGATATGACAGAAGGAAAGGAGAGATCAGAGAGAAGGAAAGGCACAGGGGGGAAAGAGACGAGGACGAATAAAGAGAAATGTAGAACTTTCACTTTTCTTTTTTTAAAACGTTTTTCTTTGTTCAGTTTTACTGACAAACAAAAACAAAAAAATTAACGCGACAAAACATTATAAATACTTTCAAGATAAAAAAGTATAAGTTAAAAAGAATAATAACACAAATTCAAATAAAGAACAGACAAAGTAGAAAATGCTCTACAATCTTATTTCTGCCAGTCTGACATTATTTTTAGGGTAATGTTACGCAACACCAGAGGATAATCCTTTAATGAGGATTTACTGTTGTGTGTTCAATCCATAATTAGGGGAAATATATATATATATATATATATATATATATGTCTAACTACTGTCGGTGGAGACTACGATGTTATTACAGACGGTCTAGACTCACTCCTGCAGCCTCACACATAAAACGCTGTGTGGCTATTTGAAAATATTCCAGTGGCTTTCGGCTGACTCATAATTATCTGACGATGCATTCTCGGGTTTGAGAGACGAACAGAAACATAATTTACCCATTTGGGCATCTTCCCCCCGTGGGGGTCGTGGTGGTGGAACTGCAGAACCAGGACGGTGACGACCACCGACATGCCCACGATCATCATGGTGCTGGCAAAGTACTGAGCTGGGAACCAACCACAGCAGAGCAGAGCCATCAGGAGGGGGACAATCAATACCAATCAATACCAATCAATATCAATCAATACGTCAATCGACATGCAGGACAGGATGACACACAAGTTCATCCCTTCTGAGAGGATCCTCCACCGCGGGGGGCCGGTGGGGGGGACTCCCACATGGTTACGGTTAGTCTCTAACTTATTGTAAGTGGCTTTGGATAAAAGCGTCTGCTAAATGACATGTGATGTAATGTAATGTAATGTAATGTAATGTGATGTAATGTAATGTGATGTAATGTAATGTAATGTAATGTAATGTAATGTAATGTGATGTAATGTAATGTAATGTAATGTAATGTGATGTAATGTAATGTGATGTAATGTAATGTGATGTGATGTAATGTAATGTGATGTAATGTAATGTGATGTAATGTAATGTGATGTGATGTAATGTAATGTAATGTGATGTAATGTAATGTGATGTGATGTGATGTAATGTAATGTGATGTAATGTAATGTGATGTGATGTAATGTGATGTGATGTAATGTAATGTGATGTGATGTAATGTAATGTGATGTAATGTAATGTGATGTAATGTAATGTGATGTGATGTAATGTAATGTAATGTGATGTAATGTAATGTGATGTGATGTAATGTAATGTAATGTGATGTAATGTGATGTGATGTAATGTGATGTAATGTAATGTAATGTGATGTGATGTGATGTAATGTAATGTAATGTAATGTGATGTGATGTAATGTGATGTAATGTGATGTAATGTGATGTAATGTGATGTGATGTGATGTAATGTAATGTAATGTGATGTAATTAATATGTTGACTAATAAAGGAAAATGTGCCAACGGGTTTATTGACACGAGGAGCTGCCGCACGCCGTCTTGGTGATGTTTGGTGATCCCAAAGGTTCCAAAGGTCCTCAACTCCGAATAAAAAATGTAAAAAATAAAAAA
>CM070110.1:22523416-22525916 GCA_036178185.1 Liparis tanakae | reverse complement strand
AGTTATAAATAGAGACGGGGATGTTGAACACGTCTCTAGTGGGTGATACAACGTCTCTTATTAACGGCACTAAAGCATTTGAATACATTGATGTGGAAGCAGCTGCTTCTAAGAGCAGGTAGCATCAGGTAGCATCAGCAGGTAGCAGCAGCAGGTAGCATCAGCAGGTAGCATCAGGTAGCATCAGCAGGTAGCAGCAGGTAGCAGCAGGTAGCAGCAGCAGGTAGCAGCAGCAGGTAGCATCAGCAGGTAGCAGCAGGTAGCATCAGCAGGTAGCAGCAGGTAGCAGCAGCAGGTAGCAGCAGCAGGTAGCATCAGCAGGTAGCAGCAGGTAGCAGCAGCAGGTAGCATCAGCAGGTAGCAGCAGGTAGCAGCAGCAGGTAGCAGCAGCAGGTAGCATCAGCAGGTAGCAGCAGGTAGCAGCAGCAGGTAGCAGCAGCAGGTAGCATCAGCAGGTAGCAGCAGGTAGCAGCAGCAGGTAGCAGCAGCAGGTAGCAGCAGCAGCAGGTAGCAGCAGCAGGTAGCATCAGCAGGTAGCAGCAGGTAGTGGTGTATTCTGCATTCTTACCGACGAGGTCCCACTCCCCGTTGGGGATGTAGGTGGAGATGTCCACCTCCATCATCTGGAGGTCCAGCAGCCAGCCGTTGTGCGTCCAGGAGCCGAACTTCAGGTCACACTTCTGCACATCGAACGGGAACCAGCGCACGTCGATGTAGCAGGTGCTCTTCAGGATGCCTTGAGGGGCAGGAGGGACGGTTACTTCAGGAGCTTTGAGGCTTCGCAGAGCAACACATCAAAGAGATCTAAAGGTCCCGATACGAGTCTACCTTTCTGTCTCTTTTTTTATTTAAAGAGAGAGATACAAGGTCATTTATTGGGATATCAGACTCTAAAATAACTTTATTTTATATATATATATATATATATATATATATATATATATATATATATATATATATCTTTATATTTATTTATTTCATGATATAAATGATCTAAAATATATATAATATATTTATGTATTAATTATAATTATATATTTTAATTATATTATATATAATTCAATTTATAATATAAATACTTTTTTTTTCTTCTTAAAGTTCTTAATTTTAAAGGAAAAGAGGAACAAGTTGTAAAAGATGAATTAGCCCGACACATTTTAACTTTAATTAATTAATAGTTTTGTGTATTTTATTTTGTTCAGTCAATCTTATCAAATACAATACAATATTATTTTATATAATTACAAAACAGAAAGACTGAAAAGGTATAAGTAGAAGCAAAAAATGCTTTATATTATAATATAATATATTCCTATTATAAATTCATATAAAATAAAGAAAAACTATATAGATATATGCAAGTTTCTAAGAATACATTGAAATGTTGTTTTGTATGTACTGTATGCTGCAGGGAACTTCACCCTATTATTATATTAATAATAGAATGAGAATTCTATATCACATCCTGGCGTGTGTGTGTGTGTGTATATATATATAAAATAATATATTTTGTATATTGAAAATAAAATATATATTTTTTATATATTTAAAACAATATTCTTTTATATATAAATATATAAATTCATACATATATATAATTAAATAATAGAATATATATATATATATATATATATATAAAAAATCATAAATATATATATATATATATATATATATATATATATATATATATATGCACACATACATACAGACATATTTCCACATACATCTTCCATATAAATACGTTTTAATCACATTTATAACTCTCGAGAATTGTTCTGTAAATAATAGTGATAGGAGATATTTTTAATTGGGTTACTGGTGAGATGTAACGCGTGGACGTCTCACCTGGTGGGATGTCTCACCTGGTGGGATGTACTGGCAGGATCCGGAAGAGTTGACGAGGACGTTGGTGTGGAACGTCGCGTCGAACCTCTCGTCAGCGCTGCAGGAGAGACGGAGGAGGATGGGAAGGGTTTGGGAAGCAAGCGCCAAAAAACGAGTAAAAGGGCGAGAGGTTATAAAGTAAAGCAAAGGAAAGACGGATGTAAAGATGAGAAAATAAATAGACGACAAGTAAGAGGAAGGTGACCGACAGAGAGACGGAGACAGAGCGGATCAGTGTCGATCCAGACGGGCAATTTGACTTATTATCCTAAAACAAACATGGCTGTCTGCCAGGTCCTTCAAACAGGGAGGAGTGTGTGCCTCATCACACAACTGGCTCAATGAAATGGGACCATAGCTCTGCTGCAGATGTAAACTCCTTCATGACGTGTCATAACATATGTTATTATTATATTATTATTTTGAGCTTCAGATGTTAAAGTAGGATTTAATCAATGCAACTACAAACAAACCCTCACATAGCAGGTGTATGAACGCAGCAGTATGGGTTGTACTGAGTGGGAGGCAGGACTACAACACAATGCATCATGGGATGAGCTGTGTGCCCTACCTGTTGTAGAGGAGGATGTCTGGGACCCAGACCATGTGGGACGGG
>CM070110.1:22468416-22518416 GCA_036178185.1 Liparis tanakae | reverse complement strand
TAGAATAAAAATTCTATATCACATCCCGGCGTGTGTGTATATATATATATATATATATATATATATATATATATATATATATATATATATATATATATATATATAGAATAATATATTTTGTATATTGAAAATAAAATAAAAAAATATTTATAACAATATTCTTTTTTTATATATATATATATATATATATATATATATATATATATATATATATATATATATATATACACACACATACATATATATATATATATATATATATATATATATATATATATATAATTAAATAAAAGAAGAAAAAAAAAAAAAATATATATATATATATATATATATAATTAAATAAATAAATATCTATGGCTCTTACCACCGGGTAGTTATCATAAGACATACACATCTTGTGACAGGGCCGGCTTAGGGATGGGAAGACGTGTCGGGTTGGTGTTGTTATGGATGATTGCGCCGGTTGTGTGGTGGAGCTCACAGACAAGAGGTTATGTGTGGCTTGGAGAGGTTAGGTGCCCCGAGACGGGAAACAGGAGAAAATAATACACAATGAAGCTTAGGGGGAACAAAGAAGAAACAAAGAAACTCGACCCGCACAAAAGAAGTGTTGATTTAATCGAAAAGTGAGGATTGTGACCACGTTAAGCTAAATTGAGTTCCTGGGTAAACATTGACGTCACTCTAGAGAAGCATTTGTACGACTCAGCAAAGCCAACGTGCCATTTAAAGTTTTAATAGAGATCACCATGAACTTGATCTCATGTACATTTAAACTATAGCTAGTGACCCAGGAGGGACCATCGGAAAGGACCCAACGGAGGACGAGCCTCTAGCGTAGAACATCTCATCATCAGCAAAGGAACGCGTCGGGGGAGAACGCGTCGTCAGAGGACTGAAGCTGCAGCTGCTGCTGTGCCCTGACCTGCGTTAAGTGGACTTACACACGCCTCACTTTTCCCTCGGCTGCGTTATTCGCTTAAAATTGAATGCTGAACCATGTCTGCGGTGTTTATTCAACCCAAAACATCCAACGCAGAAACTCTGGAGCTGGAGCGTCAAACTCATTTCCACCGTGGGCCACATTAGCATCACGGCTGCCTCTTAAAGGGCCGGTGTAACTGTATAAACTACTCAAACATATTGTTTAATAACTCTCTTTGCATTTGATTATTGTTTATTTTAGATTTTAAAATGTTTTGTTCATAAGACCATTTATCTAATTTTACAACATGAATCCATTTAATTTCAAACCTTCAAAATTAAAGCGCAGGATATTTTTCTTCAATTTCTTACAACAGCAAAACATTAGCGTCACGGCTGCCTCTTAAAGGGCCGGTGTAACTGTATAAACTACTCAAACATATTGTTCATCAACGCTCTTTGCATTTGATCATTGCTATTTTGAGTGTGCAAATACTGAACTTAAGAAAAGGTATCTAATATTTTAACGTACACCCATTAAATGTTTTATTTTAATTTTCAAAATAAAAGCACAGGATATTTTTCTTAAATTTCTTTAAGAAAAGGGGGTCATGTTGCATTTTTTTAAGGCCGTCAGGGGCCACGTAAAATGACATGATGGGCCAGATTTGGCCCGCGGGCCTCGTGTTTGACATCCGTGCTCTAGAGTCATCGCACAAGCTCTCAGCCTCTCTTTAGTCGTCCTGCTACTCGAAGCGGTGGCTGCTGCCTTGTGTTTAACCGACACACATGAAGTGGTATTGATCTTCTCATCCAACTCTCAGCAGTAAAGGGAAACACAATAAGCCGTTTTCCAAAAAACTCATCGGAGGAAGAGACTCACTGATCAGGGAGAAGAAAGCTCAAAGCTGGAGGACGACTGTGGAGCAGCTTGGAGAACAAAAAGCGACAAAAAAGTGCGAGAGCATCGCTCAACAGTGAGCTTTAAATGTTCTTATTGCAGGAAATAAAAGGAAATGAGGGCCTGTGGTGCCAGAAAATGAAAGAAAGGGACGGAGGAGAGAGAGATAGAAGTTGCTCTTTCAAAGACGAATAGTCTCAGTGGGTTTGGTGCTGCAAAGAAACAGTTTTAACTTCAGAGGAAGAATTGTGTCGAGTCAGCACAAAGGCTGCGGGAACATCAGCGTGAACCCGAAACGGTTTCATAAAGAGCGTTTCTACATCCTCTTTTTCGCCGTTTAATTTCAAATGAATTCCACACGCTTTCTTTCGTCTATCTTTAAACATTCTCTACAGATTAACTATCCCAAAACACACACACACACACACACGCACACACACTGACCACGTCAATGATCTGCAGCAGCGTGAGGCCGAGCTCCACGACGATGGGCGCCGAGTCGTTGAGGACGGGCCTCTCCAGGCGACTGTAGTTCACCATCAGGTCGCGGTACAGCTTCCTCTGGTACACGCCGCCATGGCAACCTGGACCAACAACGGGACGGAGAGAGTGTGAGGGACGGAGGAGAGGAAGGAGGTTAAAGGACGCAAGGTGGCGAGGGTTGTAAAGGAAAGGGAAGCGTCGTCGACGGCGGCGTTACGGTGAAATCACGAGAGACGTCTCGGGATGTTACGGCGGTAACACTTTATTTTAAGTATTTTAAGACCCACTAACGCTCATAAGCAATAAATATTTGATGAATGGTTATCAACCCACTTAGTGTAATGGTTAGCCGCCATGTTCGGGGATTCATCCCCCGGTGGACTCCTTTAGTGGACGTCTTCATGGGAGGACGTGTTAGAAATACTGTACGTTATTAAACACTTAAAAACATCCATGCATCTGCTTGGATAGTATTATGAAAAAGTGCGAGCGGGCGTCTGACGAGCCGATGAGGGCGAACCGAGCAAAGACAGCTGGGTGTGTGTTCTGGTTAGGAATATGCAACATGGCGGCCAGCAAAGAGCGTCGAGGCGGTGGAGCGAAGCCAATCGAGCCGAATCAAGCTGGACGTTGCCGGGCGGAACAGTCAAGAGCTCGTGGCAAAGAGCTCCCGTAAGAATGAACATCTGACCGCATGGCAACGGGGTTTACACTGATGTTATGTATATATATATATATATATATATATATATATATATATATATATATATATATATATATATATATAAGAATATTTATATAAAATACATATAAAGAAATATATATGTATAAAATATGTAAAGAAATATATCTAAATGACATAAAATATATAAACCATATAAATATAATATATAAATGCATATATAAATAAACATATATATATATATATAAATAAATAAATATATATATATATATATATGATAAAAGAAAGAAATGTGTATATATATATATATAAATAAATATATATATATATATATATATATATATATAAAAAATACAAATATAAAATATATATATAATGTTAAAGAAGCCCAGTCCATTACTTGGGCTACTGAGGCGTCTTTTTGACTCGCTCGTTTGTCAACCGCTGTTTGTTTTTTCCCTTTAATCGCCGACGTGACTCTCCGTGACGTTCTTATATTTCAATATATGTTCATTCATTTACAATCCGGGCTAACAAAAAGCGCAAAAGCGTTTAAAACCTTTTCCTTTCCCGGGGTCCGACACCTGCCGTCACTTATTATTCACCTGATTGATAAAGGTGTGCTTGGGACCCCAGAACAGCGCCACCCAGTGTGAAAATAGAGGACAGACATGCATGCATCACATTGGGCTCTGACATATAATATATATAATAGTGAGTTTCCTTTTAATTGCACGTCATTAGGTCACTGCTGAGCGTTTGCATTGTTTCAGCATATAGAGGGCTCTTAGTGTTCTTGTCCTCTCACTCCAGAGAACTCTGGGTACCTTCAGCCCGACAGACAGAACACGGTTTGTTTTTAGGCCCGAGCCGGGGACACAGAGCCCTCCTTGAACGAGGCGATTGCCATCAGCCATTATCTCGTCCGTCTGGATCTCCAAAAAGCTCCTCTAGCCGAATGAAAAGCAAAGCCCCGTTCTGAGCGTGGCGGGCCGGTCGGCTGGCTGTCATCAGTGTTTTTTCTGCCACATCGTGAGCCTCGCTTCTTCTCCATGGACAGACGGAGCCACCGAGACCCACGGCGTCGGGCCGAGATGTCCCAGTGTGTCCGTGTTGCTGGTCTCTGACGTGCTCGATCATCCCTGCTGTGTCCCAGAAGAGACGCTTCATGTCAGAGGTTACGCAACGTCCCTTACAACTGTTCTTTGTAATATGTTTATCTATTAAGGTTATAATAGTGCACTGCTGCATATACTCATAAATGGCATTGCAATGTCAATAATTACAAATGAACGCCTGGATTAAATGTCTGAAGGATTTCGTGAAAAAATAACATTTTAAACTGTATACTATATTTAAACCAGCTTTCCCTTTTGACCAAGGAACCAAGGAAAATACCTCAAATTCATTATTTTGTTTGTAAAATGTAATGTTCAGTGTGTTTAATGTAATGTCAAATTGTGGTATACATTCTTTACACTATTGTATCGTTTCAAATTATAGCATTTTAATCTGAAACTATATTTATTTGGTGCATTTGCAATATATGTTTAGGAGAGATTTTGTGTTTTCCCAAATGTCCCCAATGGAGGAGGCCAGTGCTAAACGTGCCGTTTCTAAACCCCGTCTATGTTACATGAGCAGTATGTGCACATTTTAAAAGTGTCCCTACAAAAAGGCTCATTAACACTAACTGGTTTGGAGTAAATAAAGTGTAAATGTTCCATGCGCTCCAGAGACCAAGACAACCATTTGCACATTATGTTCATATTTAGGAAAACAGCTGTTTAGTCTCCTGAAATAAATGCCCAACGTCAGAATTTATGTTTCCATAAGTCCAGTCGTGTATAAACTCTGTAAAACAAAAAAAGCACCAAAAGAAACACCTTCAATTGAGCGTAAAAACATGTTTGCACAATTCATGAATTTAGCCTTTTTCTATCCAGATATTTCAAAGTGAAACTTCAAAGTGAGTTCGTACGCAGATGAACGGAAACAGACGCGTCGACAGCTGTGTTGCATCTGGTTGTGGAAAAGTGCCGAACAGATCCCCCCCCTCTCATTGGCCGTATACGCCCCACGCTGTTGCATAAACAATGTTACAGCATCTGGATTTGAGATGCACAGATACACAGATGTTTCGATGATTCATAAATGAGGGGAACGTTCCACCTCGTGACGGAACGCTCGTGTTGAGGGACGACCACAGACAGATCGACAGACAGCTCGTGGGGCGTGGAGAAAGTCACGATATCTGTGTGTGTGTGCCGCGTGCAGCAGGTGATGGATCACGTACCTCATTCTGCAGCCCTACTTACTCACGATTCATGCATTTTTCCCCATTTTATTAATAGACAAATTATCCCATGATTGTTTTCCTCTCATCTTTATTTCTTCAGGAAGAGGATTAATAAACGGTTGTGGTTGTCGGGAGCACCTGTGGACGCGTGGCTGTGCTGAAAACCAATTAGCGGAGTGCCCACAGCATCGGGGCGGGAGGAATTTGAAGATTGATGCAACACACGCGGTTTGGGTTGAGGGGGGGGGGGGAAGTGATTGGTGATTCTCATTAGTCGATAGTAGGGCTGCAACACGCTGATTTTTTCATTATTGCTGGAAAAAAAAAAATCTGATTTAATCATTGTGTATTAAACATCAGACAACGGTGAACAAGCCGAAACGAGGTGACCAAGAGCCCAAGATGTGGTAATGAAATGTGTAATTTAAAAAAATCCAAAGATATTTATTTTCCTCAAGTGTAGGCAAAAAAAAAGAAAAGCAGCAAAAATAAACATTTTTTAATCATCAAAAGGTTGTTTTTGCTTTAGAAATCGCTGAAATGGTAATTAAATATAACCATAATAAAGACAACAAAACATATATATATATATATATATATATATATATATATATATATATATATATATATATATAAAAGTAAAAATTATATATATATTATATATACATAATTTAAAGATATATATATATATATATATATATATATATATATACACGCATATATTAAATATATATATATAAAAACAAAATATATAATATATATAAAAATGATATATATATATATATATATATATATATATATATATATATATATATATATAAGCTATACAATAGTAAATAATTGTTAGTAACAGTTAGCTTAGAACAAAGTTGTATTTTCCAGTCACAGTTGAAAGCCGTTGTCAAACTGTCCCTTTTCTTTTTTTATTCCTCGATGTCCCACTACTCCTCCTCCCTCAGCGCTCCCTCTGACATGCATCATTCCTGCCTAAGTGCTCCACAGCCGAACCATCGTCCTCCTCTTATCGCCTTCTGCGTCTCCTAGCGCTCTGAGGGAACGTCTCCTTGATCCAGATCCTCATTAGAGACCCTGAACACACCGCTGCAGACGAAGGCCTGGAGGCATCTATCAATTTCAAATGAGTACATACATCCCTCTCCCGTGGCATTGGAGACCTCTCATTTACATTCCAGAGCCTCGTGTGATCCTCGACCATTAAAGATCAGCTGTTCTGTACAGAAATAAGAGAAAGGAGTCTATCTTTGCTGTGATGCATATCCAATCTTGGATGTAGCCACTTCCACACAGGTGGTGGACGTGTGAGAGACAGAAGACACCAACAAATGGACAATTGATATGTAGAGGGTGAGATATTTTGACTTTTAGTCCCATTGTCAAATTCGTTTTTTTTGTTTTCAAAAGAGGAAATAACTTAGTTAGGTTTAGGCCAACAAAACTACGGAGTTAGTTTTAGGAAAGAAATTGTGGTTTGGATTAAAAATAACTATAGCAGTGGAGTTCATTAATTAATTAAATTATGAAAAGTCACATCAGAAATAAATCAAACTTTATATTTAGCATTTTCAACAAAACAGAGTAATCATTGACATCCAAATAAATAAACACAACAAAACCAACAGCACCCATTCAACAGAAGGTATATCAGTATCCAGAGTCCAGCCCAACAAGAGTAAAAATTCCAACATCCACCTCAACAAACGCCACACTGTCATTTTCAAGAAGAACGACTTCTCTGGTTCAATGATTGCTTCTGAAAAGGTGCACGAGGGGCAGGTAGAGTACGGTGAGGCTGAAGGCAACGTGTGTGTGTGTGTGTGTGTGTGTGTGTGTGTGTGTGTGTGTGTGTGTGTGTGTGTGTGTGTGTGTGTGTGTGTGTGTGTGTGTGTGTGTGTGTGTGTGTGTGTGTGTGTGTGTGTGCGTGTGTGTGTGTAGCATCCAAAAACATTCACATGCAGTCGATTATAAACAAGAGTAATTATGAACTGTGTGGCCGACCTCAGCGTGCACATCTTGAGCTAAAGTGGTATAAAGTAGAATGACACACCTGGAGGCTTCTCTGCAGGTCAGCAGAGAGCTGCTGCAGGAGGAAAACCTTTAGACCCAGGGGATTAAATGACAATATAGACTAATACTTTTTAAATATTGTTGTCGTAGCTCCTACATTTACTTTGACAGAGCAGGACACCACTCACAACGGCCAGAGGTTATATTGATAACCCGAGTAAAATCACATTAAAACAGCTGGTTCACAGATATCTGTAATAAATAAATGCATATATAATATATTAAAAGCAGTAGAACAGAATACAAACTGATTTCCATCAAGAATATCAAAACAAGCTAAGGAGAGCCAAGGGGGACTGCGAAGTGCATGGATCATACTTCAAGAAAGACACATTATTAATATCAAAATAATGACATGTGCATGTCAAATCAATTATCTGTGTTAATACTTTAGTCTTCATCCCTTTAACAGTCTATAGGAACTTGATGAAGAACAACAAAAAATGAACCAACATCATATTAAAAAGGTGTTTAAATCATTACACCAAATTGTCACCAGGTAATAAAGACGGTTGAATAATAATCTACAACTAATCAAAAACCAGAGAAGAAGAATAGAGTCACCGGGATGCAGATGAGTCATTCATATTTCTTTAATTTTATTATATGCACGGTGACGTAGCCACCAGACAGACATCTACAGGTGTAGATGTTCAGTACATTGGACACCCGGAGACGATGACGCGTCAGGTACACAGGTGTAAACGATAAACAGCTAATTGGAGGGGCAGCGTCAGTTACACACAGGTGCACATGATTAACAGCTAATTGGAGGGTCAGCGTCAGTTACACACAGGTGTACATGATAAACAGCTAATTGTGTGCACGTGCAGTTCACTCACGTGAGCGCATGAGCGACACACTGGTCCACGCGCTGCAAGTAGCACGAAAGTTTCTTAAACTGTAATGTAAACATTTTAATGTAAAGTTTTTTTTTTTTTTTTTTTTAAAGAAGCTTGTCTAATAAAATATATTGTTTCGGACAACTCCAAAGCCCTTGACAGTTGTGGAAACGGCACGTGCAGCTCGAACGCTTTATCGACATGCGCATGACGTTCAAACGACACACATGTATGAAGGCTCCGTCACGTGACCCACCTTCACAGCAGAATGTCGCCCACAGGTACAATCCAATCAATACACATCCGGAACACTTCCGAGGCTCCATCCCTCTGCAGCCCGCCGGGGACGTCAAACTTCCAGGAGGGAGAGCAGCTCTGTCAGACTGCTGGTGTGGGTCTCTCTCTCTCCCTCTCTCTCTCTCTCTCTCTCTCAGCCACCTGTCCGCTGGCTGCGCATGCGCAGTGGCGTCACGGTGTGTCCCTTCCAGCCATGTGGGGTTTCATCCTCATCTGATTCAGAGGGGACGATGAACTAAAATAGGGGACGACGGCGCACTCAGGGATGCGCAACAGACATGACCACACCCCCTCCCGTTTGGAAAAAAGCTTGTTATGCATGCAAATTTTAATTAAACATGTTGTTCAAACCTTGTTCAGTGCATGCTGAACTTCATCTCTATCCTTACTTTTCTTGTTTTGGGAGTGGTGAACATGACCCCTCGTCCTACCCCAAAAATTTGGATACATGGAGTCGACAATAAACAATAATAAACAACAATAAAGAGCTTCCAGTAAAAGCTCAAGTTTAGGGACCCAAAAGGCAGTAATCTCCCTTCTCAGCCTTGTCCTCTTTTCCTTATGTTCCTCCTTTCCTTTTCATTTTCTTCTCCCCTCCATTTTCATAATATACACCTTCTCCCCCGTTCATTTAACTGAGAAGCGTCTGTAAATGATCCAGCCTCCATGACATGAATAGAGTGCTTTATATACACAATTTGGATTTTGAAAGTCATAAACCTCAGCATATGGCAAATAAAGATGTAATCCCAATTCAACTGTATAGGTTACCAGTGTGTTTCATTGTAACAACCCGTGTCTTACATTGGTGGCTTATACTCACATATACTTACATTTATTAAAAAAATGTTGTTTCCTTTTTTTTAGTTTCTGCAGAATCAATGTGGCGGCGATTATTTTCAATAGAGGGGATTTTGGAGCCCGACGGCAGTTGTTGAAGCTTCATTGCGACACGTAATTATCAGCTGTCAGCGGGGAGGGGAACATCTTCAGGGCAGCACACTCACCAAGATGATTGGAGTATTATGGTGTGTGTGTGTGTGTGTGTGAGTGTGTGTGTGTGTGTGTGTGTGTGTGTGTGTGTGTGTGTGTGTGTGTGTCTGTGTGTGTGTGGCAGTCAGTATCTGTTGTTTTTTTGTATAGAGATGATTGAAGTTGTTGGTGTGAAGCAGCGATGATCAACATCCTGAGCTGTCGGCGTTGTGTCACCGTCTCCTCACTCCTCCTGTCCTCCTCATTCACTCACTCTCACTTCCTCCAGTTGTTCTCCTTTCTTTAACCCTTCTGTCCATCTGCCATGCCCACTCACTCCTCCTCCTCCTCCTCCTCCTCCTCCTCCTCCTCCTCCTCCTCCTCCTCCTCCTCCTCCTCCTCCTGTGAGCATCGGGTGCGGTAACGTCCTCCGACCCTTACAGAGCGCCTGCAGTTCTTCCTCACCCCTCACTATGGATCCCCCCCCCCCCTTGTTTCTCCTTCTGCCCCACGGCTTCAACACATGTGCATAAATCAGCTCACGTTAAATGAATGCGCTCTCGCAGTGCGGCTGCATGTGTGTGGATGAGGGTGTGAATGGGTGAATGATGACGTCATGCCGTGTTGTCTGGCGGTGGCGTACGATCAGAGCGGCACAGAGCGCTTTCTTCTCGTGGAACGGCCGAGGAGCGAGCTGAAAGACACCGAAAGACACAATTCTCACATCACTCGCTGTCAATCTTTTGTCTTATTACCTTCGCAGAATGCGGAAGGTAATGTTTTGATCGCTGTGTATTTATTTGTGTTTTTTTTTTTTGTGGTGTTATTCGCATAAGTCAAAAAGTATTAAACCGAATCGCATGACATTTGGTGGGATGATTTGTTATTATCCGGGGACCATTTGATTTGATTTTGGGATTGATCGGGTCAAAGTTCAAGGTCAAGGTCATGAACAGGTCAAAATCTTCTTTTTACCATAGCGCGGTCAATTTGTATCCAATTGGCATGCAACTAGTGCCAAAATATTCACATGACATCAAGCCCCCCACACTAATGATAAATGCCAAGTACCAAAAGAGTGGCTCCGGCGAAGGTACGCGCTCTACCGAGTGCCCGTTCTAGTTTATTATACAAAACTATCGATTACTGTGCCTTCAAAATACAGAGATCAAGCTTTAAAAATCAGCCGCGCTCTATTCAAGAAGGCCGTACTGAACCTTCATAACATCGACCATGAACATGTTCATTTACACAGCGGCATGAGCGAGTAAGCTGTCTTAAAATCCATAACCACGTAGTCGATGAAGCTCTCAGTGTAGCACAAAAGCTATTTGTCCTTCTCTTTGTCTCTTTTGGCCTCGCTATCAATTTCTCCTGCAACAAAAACATGAAGTACAGGTCATGGTCAGAGCAGGCCGTGTTGTTGGGAGTCTGAGTCATGTACAGCGGAAAGTATTCAGACCCCTTTAACATGTTCACTCTTTGTTTCATTGCAGTCATTTGCTAAAATCAAAAAAGTTATTTTTATTTCTCATTAATGTAACTCAGCACCCTATCTGGACAGGAAAAAAATGAAATGTAGAAATGTGTGCAAATTTATTAAAAATTAAAAACTGAAATATGGTCAGCATGTGAGTTAAATATGAGTCACAGCAGAGGGTCTGAATACTTATGACCATGTGATATTTCAGTTTTTCTTTTTTAATAAATTCAGGTTCAGGTATAACTTAGATTTATTTATTGATGTACTTATTTATTTATACATTTATTTAAGCATTTATTCATTTATTCCTGTATTTATTTATTTATGTTTACATTTATTCAAGCATTTATTTATTTATTCCTGTATTTATTTATCCATGCATTCATTTAAGCATTTATTTATGTATTCCTGTATTTATTTAATTATTTATTCCTGTATTTATTTATCCATACATTTATTTAAGCATTTATTTATGTATTCTTGTATTTTTTTATTTATTCCTGTATTTATTTATACTTGAGACATTTTATGTCCTCCATAGTCTAGTGCCATCATTTATATATTTCTTTATTAAAAGCCCTGACATCACGTTGAATCCTGAGGGCTTCACACCCTGCTCTGTCATCGTGTGTTTGTGTCACACACACACACACACACACACACACACACACACACACACACACACACACACACACACACACACACACACACACACACACACCTGCCTGAGTCTGTAGCTGTGAATACTAGCGAGAAGGTTGATCAGACTGTTTAAGTGCAGAGGAGACTCTCCCTTAGGGCATTTTTAATCAGTCTCTGTGAACGGGGCCAGAGCTCACGACGCAGTGACATCACTGGGGACGCACACTTATATTTGGGCTACAGACAAGAACAGCTGGAAGTAACCGGAAGGTTGACAGTGTCAGGCATCGGGGAACATGAGTGTGTGGGAAATGAACACGTCTCTGTCCCCTCTTGTAATTAATATGGTAATGTGGCCTTTACGATAACTCGGGAAGCTTAACTATCAGACTGGGGTTGACAGCGTGATTCTATAGGACCGCTACAGCGCTACGGAGGCGCAGAGTGTGTTCTGTTGTGCCGTCTCTCTGGATGTCTGCTCTGTTGGATATGAATGACTGCAACCTTCTCCCACGCTGTGGGCGAAGAGACATTATTAGTGTCAACATGGCCACGGACACGTGGGCCACGGTGTCCTGGGAGGTGACGGGTTAACTCGTTAGTCGTGTGCGCATAAACGCCACCGGTCAAAAGTTTGAGAACACTTCCTCCAGGATTATAGTTCTTATTGAAATGTAAGAAGTTCAAGTGAATAACCTGAAATGGTACAGAGGTCAAAGGTTAAACTAATAAGTTATCTACGTCTTTTCTTTGTTTGTATTTGTATTTATTTATTTTTATTTTTTCTTCTATTTTTTGTTTTTGTTTTTGTCAATTTACAAAATCAACAAAAATATTTTTTTAAATAACAGTGCAATTTGCCATATATTTTATTGAAATTTGCAAACTTATCCCCACCATAATTGTTATTTAGATTTTTTTGGTACAATAGTTACATTTTTTGCATAAGTAAAAACAGACATAAGTAGAAACGTATCCAGTCGTCTTTTCTTTATTTGTATTTATTTTATTATTATTATTTTCTATTATTTATTTTGAAAAAAGATTATGTAGATTTCAGAGTTCTACATAAAGGCCTCTTCAGGGAACAAGTGATTAGAGGTTAACGACGTGCAGCTGGAGGAACTTTGTAAAAAAATGAGTTTGGCTACATTGATGAGTCAAAAATATAGATTAAATCTTGTTAAACAAAACAACTCCACGATTTATTTTTATCTCCAATTTATTTTGGTTCAATGCTTTTTTTGCAGAGTACATTGAGAAATTAAAAATAAATTAAGAAATGGAGAAATTTAGTTTTAAAAAAATATTTGACCGGTAGTGTATATAAATATATATATATATATATATATATATATATATATATATATATATATATATATATATATCAAATACTTTTAAAGCACATTATTAACGTCTGTAAATTAAAAGCACCTGTTTATACAGGTATTTGGTGCTACCATGTGGCGATACTGTGTCATTACATCATTAAACCCGGAGGAGAAGTAATCAGTGGTCTCCTTTCAGCCGATGTTTCCTGGCCCTCTGTTTGCATTGTGTTTTATTTAGTAATTAGCAAACAGTCGGTACAGAATCCTGGTGATGTGTAAGATGTTTATTTATAGTCATATATTACTCCACGCTGCATCGTTGGAAATTTGATAGTTTTGATTGATTTATTGGACAAATGGCCTCGACAGCTACAGTTCAACTTATTACACAATGCAAAATCATTCTTTACAACTGCTACAAAAGTGTGTGAATAGTTTATTGAGCTCCTGGTTAAGTTGTGTGTATTCATCAAGGCGAGCTGAAGAACAGCGTCAGAGCGGGGGTGAAGATGAGGACCGTTCCCAGTATGGACACCGTGAGGAAAGCCCAAAGGAAGATCCGGTCCAACACCTGAGCCACGAACTTCCAGTCTTGAACAACCTTAAAGAGACAGAGAGAAATGTTAATATATATCCATCTATATATATATATATATATATATATATATATATATATATATATATATATATATATATATAGATAACAGAGCCACAAAAAAGGCCTACAGGTGTGAATCTGTGTCAACCTCAAACCCTTTTGTTGTAAGCAATAACTTTTTATAACAATTATTGAGCAAATAATAAACTGAAATAAACTAGAATTACTCCTCCACCTCTCAGATTTCGTCAATTTTATTATATGTATAAAAAATTCTGAAATTGTCAAAATGAATATAGTAAATCCCCCAAAAATGCTTTAAAAAAAAATCTATATAAGAAGTATGAATGAGATACGTTTGCAAATTGCACTATTATTTTTCATTTTTTTATTTTTTTTATTTAAACTTTTTTCAGTTTCACTGAACAAAAAAACACTTCAAAATATTGTAAATGATAAAAAGAAATCTTAAATAAATAGAAACGAATGATGAAAAAATTATAATTAAAATACAAATAAAGAAAAGGCAGACACGTTTCTGTCTATACTGTCTGTCTTTTCTTTATAGGAAATCCTAAATTTACGTAAAACAACTGTGACCTTAAACTTTTCATCGAATTCTTCTCAGTTCATCGTCGAGTCCACTTCCACTGTTATGACCTATATAAAAAGAACTCCCTCCAGGTATTTGAGATATTGTGTTCAAATAAATGGGAAAAGACAGAATGACAACCACGAAAACACACAGACATATAAAGCCTCAGGCCACAAATTAAAAACAACACCACTTTCATCCTGTGTCTGCCACCCCTCCCCCCCCCCCCCCCACACACACACACACACACACACACACACACACACACCTCTCGTATGAAATGCTCCTTTTTGATGTGGCGGCTGATGTAGCGGACTGAGCTGGTGGCTTTCTCCAGCATGGCCGCCCAGGCGTGGTTCTGGTCCTCCCTCCCTCGGGGCGGGGCGCCCCCCCTCCTCCCCCCCACACCTTTACGGGTCTTCAGCTCGGGGCTGCGCATCTCCATGTCCGCAAAGTGGAACCTGAGGGGAATGTTTTTAATTTTGCATAGTTATTATTATCAAAAGAAGAGTTTGACGACATTTTTGTGATATATATTTATTTGCTCTCTTCGCTAAAAGTTAGATTGATACCACGAGATAGGAAGCTGCCATCGGGAGACTGTTAGCTTAGCATGGATGGAGACTGGAACAGGTGTATCTGCTCACCTGGCTCATGTCACACGTTATATCTGGTTTAGAAAATATTTAAAAAATGTAGATTTTCTTTATAATGAAGGCTGTATTTCTTGGCCAGGGCCAGTAACTTCTTTGGCTTATGCTAAGCTACGCTAATCTTCTATCCGCTATATTCTGCCCCCTCTGGAACTCTCTCCCCAAACTCATCCCAGACTGCACCGAACTTTGCTTTTTCATAAATCACAAATCAAAACCCATTTTATTTATTTATTTAATTTGTGTTATTTTTATTGTACATATTTTGGGATGTTTTAAATATAATTGAGCAACATTATGAAGGCTTGTATTACTTACTTTTAATGTTTTTTATCACTTACTTTTAATAGTATGTATTATTTAATTACTTATAATATGTCATGTAAAGTGTCTTTTAGTATATCAATTAAATGAATTATTATTATTATTATTATTATTATTGTTAACTCTTGGACTGAAAGCAAATAATCATTTTTTCTCAAAATGTTGAACCATTCCAGTTGGCCCTATCTTATAATAATAATAATAATAATAATAATAATAATAATTATTATTATTATTATGATTATTATTATCATTATTATTATTGTTATTGTTATTGTTATTTTATCATCATCATCATCATTACCTGTCGGTGTGGCCCCTCATACACAGCAGTCGGGGCAGCCTCTGGAGGAAGAGGCTCTTTACCCAGGGGGCCATGGGGTGGTACGTGGCGGAGGACCGGTGGTGCACATTAATGACGAAGACGGTGACGATGATGGAGAAAGTGACGAAGATCATAATGAAGAGCAGGTATTCTCCAATCAGTGGGATCACCTGGAGGATGAACAATGTAAAATGTTACTATATCATGACCAGGAAGTTTGGATGAGGTGGTCATGACTGTACAAGGATACATTGGTCTATTTTTTAATTATACACATTGACTGCATGTGAATGATTCAATTAAAATACGCCCTCTACAGAACTACCCACAATGCATCATGGTAGTTGAGGTTTCTGCATTGAACCAGACGTCATTAGCTTCTCACATTCTGAAAAAATGACGGCTTTCTTCCAAAGAAAAATCTATAAATACATTTTTAATGAATCTTAATAAATAAATAAGAAATATGGTGGAGATTAGTTTTAAAATTTCCATAAAATATATGGCAAATTGCACTATTATTATTTATTTTTTACTTTTTATTCATTCATATTTTTTTTACTTTTTCAGTTTCACAAAAACAATCTAAATAAGAAATATGGTGGAGATAACTTAGCAAATTTCCATCAAATATATGGAAAATTGCACTATTATTATTAATTTTGTAACTTTTTATCCGTTCATATTTTTCAGTTTCACTGAACAAAAAAGAACACGATAAAATATTGCAAATGACGAAAATAAATATAAATAATAAAAAATAATAATACAAAAATTATAATACAAATACAAATAAAGAAAAGACAGTCATGCGTAGATACATTTCTACTTATGTCTGTTTTTTCTTTATAGGAAATCCTACATTTACGTACAAAAACTGTGACCTTGAACTGTTCATCAAATTATTCTCAGTTCATCCTGAGAAGAGTTGAGATGCAGTTGAAGTTGCAGTAATTAAGCGGGCTGTGGACATAATGCAATCAATATCACACATTATAAGATAGATTGAAGAAATGAAAGCCCCTTAATAAAAACTTTAAAGTGAAAATAGGCTTTTATTAGCCCACCTTTGAAGAAGAAGGGATGATCTCCTCGATGACGAGGAGGAACACGGTGAGCGACACCAGCACCGAGGTGGACAGCGACAGCTTCTCGCCTTCGTCGGACGGCAGATAAAACACCAGCACGGTGAGGAAGGAGAGGCCGAGGCACGGGATGATGAGGAAGAGGGTGTAGAACAGAGGCAGCCTCTTGAGGATGAAGGAGTAGGTGACGAACGGGTACCAGTACACCTCGTCCCGCCTGCTCCCCCGCCGCCCCGTGGCGTTCAGGATCTCCCACTCCCCGTTATCGAAGAAGTCCGAGCGGTCCACGTAGCGGTCCACCAGCACCAGGTCCACCATGTCGCCGTCGTACGTCCAGGAGCCGAACTTCATGGAGCAGTTCTGCCGGTCGAAGGGGAAGAAGGTGACGTCCATGGTGCAGGACGACTTGTAGCTGGCCGGAGGCTTCCACGTGATGGTGCCGTCCCAACGCACGATGGCTTTGGTCATCAGGGAGCCCTCGAAGCGACCGTCCGCACTGCGCGAAGACGAGGGGAAACAGAGGAGGGATGAGGTCAGAAGGTCATTAACACACGTCGATTTGTCTATATGATGACACCATGGACACAGGGAGAAGTGTCTTGCTCAAGGTCACATAGACTAGGGTGGGGATCGAACCACCAACCTCCTGATTGGAGGACGGACCTGCTAACCACTGACTCAGAGTCATTTTGTCTTTCAAATAGAGAGTTGATGTGGGACAGTGAGGACACACACACACACACACACACACACACACACACACACACACACACACACACACACACACACACACACACACACACACACACACACACACACACACACACACACACACACACACACACACACACATACACATACACATACACACACACACACACACACACGTTACCCTGCAATCATCACGGCGTGAATGTACATGAGCGAAATATCAAAGAAATTATTAATGCAATTTATTAGCTTTGTATTGTTTAGTTGAGAATATTTTGACAAAAAAATCTATATAAAAATATGGTTGGGATGAATTAGCAAATTTCAATAAGATTTAAGGTAAATTGCCCCATTATAGTGGTTACATTTTTGTTTTGTTTTTGTTTCACTGAACAAAAAAGAACCCTAAAAGAGATTTCATAAAATTTGAAAATGTAAAAAGTTGCACAATTTTTCAAGTAAATACACAGAAATAGTTTAGATTATTTTACAAAAAATGTAAATGTAAAAATTTCACAATTATTATTTTTACTTTTTTTGCAGTTTCAGTGATCAAAAAGGAACGTGACAAAATATTGTAAATAACAAAAAGGAAAACTCAAATAATATGAAAAAATCTTTTTTACGTTACACATTTTTAATTAAATACACAGAAATAGTTTAGACTATTTTACAAAAAATATATAAATGACAAAATATGGTGGAGATAAGTTTTCCATTTCAATAAAATATATGGCATATTATTCTTATTATTTTTACTTTTCACTGAACAAAAAAGAACGCGACAAAAATAAATAAATAAATAAAAACTTGAATAAAAATTCAAATAAAATTGCACCATCATTTAAGTAAACACTACATTGTTTTTTCACAAACGTGTTTCCTATAGCTGGCAATCCGAATCACCTTAAAAGCTCTTCACTCATCACATTGATGGAGGCCCCCCGTCTCTATGGGCCCCCTCACCCCACAGCCCCCCGTATATATATTTACACCCCTGCATAGTAAGACATTGAAGAAACATAAAAGAGGAAAATGTATATAAAGCATCAGAGTCACCAGCCCGCCCCTCTGAATGCGCGGCTGATGTTGCGTAACTCACTTCTCATAGAGGACGATGTCGGGCAGCCAGATGGTCTCTGACGGCACTCTGATGGAGGTGATGCCCCCGTAGTCGTCTGGGTTCCACTTCAGCTTCAAGTCGACCCACTCCTCCAGAAAAATAAACAACACCACATGACGTTCAGCTTAAGACGTCTTTAAGTGCATCTATTTTCATGGCATTTATTCGCTTTTTATAGTTTAATTTAGACTATTTTACAACAAATCTAAATCCAAAATATGGTAAAGATAAGTTTGCCATTTCAAAATAATATAAGTAAAAACTAAATAGTTTTTTCACAGGTATAATTCCTTGGGTGTCCCATGTTTTCTTTTGCTTTGTCCATATATGTCTTGCTTTAATATCTTATTGTTGATACCCTTCAACGCTATATGTTTAGATTTTATATACTTTTTAAATAACAAGGATGACAGTTAGGAATGATGTAAAGAATAGACGTGCAGAACAAAGTTACTTGATGAAAGTGAAGAATAACACTCATTTAACAAGCATCCTATATGCTTATAGAACGTAGACAATAATATAATATAAAATATACATATGATAATATAGATAATCACAGACAAGGATGTCCCCTACATCTGCTGTTAGAATTTATTTGAAATATTACATTTTAATTCATGAATATCTACAAAAGAAATATATCATTTAATTTAGATTTTTACAAATCGTCTGTCATTGCCCTTATAGAAATATGTGTGTATAAAAAAAAGATATTTGCATAAAAAAATGCTAAAATAATTTGGACTTTAATTAATTATCTTTCAATAAAAGTATACACAACAAAATATGTGACATTAAATCCTGTATTGGCTATACCAGAGCATATTTAAATTCATGAATCTCACCAAACAAAACCTCTCCACCTCAAATGCTGCACACTCACAGATATTAAAATATCCATTAACAATTTTAAATATGCAGTTTTTAAAGACGTGTACCTGCCAGAGCCAGACGTTTGTCGTCATCAGTTGGTTCTTTTCATCCTGCAGGAAAGAAGACAAAGAGGAGGCTGAGTTCACTCTTAATTCATCTTTGTGTTGCTCTATGAACGATAAGAGGGGCGGATGAAGGAGGGGAGGAGCAAACCACAACGTGGGAACGAAGATAGAGTGGGAGGAAAGAGAAAACTTGAATTTGAAGAAACAGAACTTTTTGGGGGGTTAATTGCTTCTCTCGCTTGCCGCTAAGGAAACCCACTGAAACCGCCGGGGGGGTTAAGTGCCTCGCTTCAGGAGCGTCTACAGACATTAATGAGCGAGACAAGCACCAGATACTCAGCGGCTATTTACAGTATCTTTATATATCTGTGAATTGTTCTGTGTGCAGTTGTAAAACGAATATATTTGTGAATTATTCGCATTTGTAAATCGAATATATTTGTGAATTATTTGCATTTGTAAATCGAATATATTTGTGAATTATTCGCATTTGTAAATCGAACATATTTGTGAATTATTCTGTATGCATTTTTGAGTGAAATATATATATTTTAATTGTTCTGTTCACATTTGTAAGTTGAATATATATTTTAATTATTCTGTATGCATTTGTGAATTAAATATGTATTTTTGAATTGTTCTGTTCACATTTGTAAGTTGAATATATTTGTGAATTGTTCTATTCGCATCTGTAAGTCAAATATAATTTTGAATTGTCCTGTTCACATTTTTAAATCGCATATATTTGTGAATTGTTCTGTGCACATTTGTGAGTTAAATACATATTTTTGAATTGGTCTGTTCGCATTTGTAAGTCAAATATAATTTCGAATTATTCTGTGCGCATTTGTAAATCGAATATATTTGTGAATTATTCTGTAGGCATTTGTGAGTTAAATATATATTTTTTAATTATTCTGTTCACATTTGTAAGTTGAATATATTTGTGAATTGTTCTGTTTACATCTATAAGTCAAATATAAGTTGGGATTATTCTGTGCGCATTTTTAAATCAAATATATTTGTGAATTATTCTGTGCACATTTGTGAGTTAAATAATTATTTTTGAATTGTTCTGTTTTTATTTGTAAATCGAATATATTTGTGAAGTGTATCTGACCTCACAGGTATCTGATCTGACCTCACAGGTATCTGACCTCACAGGTATCTGATCTGACCTCACAGGTATCACTGGCAATACTTGCACAGGCACAGCGGCCTCATTTTCTCACTACGTTCAGACATAGAAAGTAAAAGAAAGGCATGAAAAGGGAAGAAGAGGAAGACAAAGACAGTGACACATTTCTGGAAACCAGATATGTTCAAAGCAAGTTGTTGAGCTTCTGTAAAGAAAAAAGTTAAAGAACAGAAGAGAGAAACTCCATGGATACTCTGAAATAGTTTATCTGCTAAGTTAGCGAGAAGACCACAAGATGGCGCTCTAACTCATACATGTTGACTCTTAGTGGCAAAACGTGACCTTCTGTGTAATTGCGGAAGCAGCTTTGTGTGTGTGCGTGTGTGTGTGTGTGTGTGTGTGTGTGTGTGTGTGTGTGTGTGTGTGTGTGTGTGTGTGTGTGTGTGTGTGTGTGTGTCTAAATAATACATGCGATCTGGTTCCTCTCAGCCTGATGGCCTCGTTGCTCTGCTCCTATTAGACCACGATGGACAAACTCTTTATAACCTTCCTCCCTCGATCTTTTTTTTATTCTCTCTTCTGCCCGTCTGGATCTATCATGCATCCTTATTCACTCATTGTGAAATTTAAAAGAAATCCATAAAAATCCATTAAAAAAATCCATAGAAATAATAGCATGAATAGGTTTACTCACAAATTACAAAAATGTGGTATATTTAAATTCTGTAGTTATTAAATGTGATTTAAATACACAGTTTCCATTCTGATTTAGAGCATACATTTTGAAATAGAAAAATTAATAAAAAGTATATAAAAAATATATATGTAAAGAAGTACATTTACGTAATTGCACAGAACTTACACTTAAAGTATATTTTACTGAAAATACATTTCTCAAAAGTTATACTACAGTACAATTATTTGGAATGTGTTTTTAAAGTTGAATTTTTTTAAATAGGTGAAAGGTTAACTTTAGTATACTTTTTATATATTTGGAGAATTTTTAATATATATATATATATATATATATATATATATATTTGAAATGTACTATTGTCATTTTAAGTATATTTTAAACAAATGAATGTCTTTTTTTACGCATTAAATTCTTTCTATAACTTTCCACGACTTTTTCCAAATAATCCCCGTTCTGCATATTCCTATGTGTCTTAGTGAAGATGAGTTTCCCTTCATCTCTTCCATCTTCATCTCTCATTACTAAAAAAACATAACGACTATATCCTGAGAAAACTCTAACAGGATTTCATTAACCATGTTACCGGCGGTAATGTTATTTTCTCCGGGTAGCTTCAGACTGTTTACTGCGCCGCCCTCCTGGAAGCATCCGAGCCTCCATGTCTGGTCCCACTTTGCTCAAGGGCACTCGGGATGCGATCAATGCAGAGTCTGTTTAAGATACCCCTCCATCTATCTAATATTAATAAAACACATAATGCACGGCATGGATGGAGCCAGAGCCTTTCAGGACAACGAGGTCGCGTCCTCAGCATCCTGCTTTATTTATCTCTCCGATTGGCTTTCCAAAGGTCAGCCTTCCCATATGGATTTTCCTGAAGTCGTTCCGCCTTTAAAATGCAAAGTAATGTCAAAGGCTGCATACAAATAAGGTGGAGAATCATAATATGTTGAGTACTCCACACAAATGAAAAGAACTTCCGTATTTATTTTGATGAGATCATATCCTTTGTTCTTCACTTTTGCTTTGTTATGTATTTCATATAAACCTACGTCTCTTTCCCATTTAATTAAAATAAAGGAACCTCAACAGCAAGAACTGGCCTTCACGAGGACAGTACAGTTGAAAAGGGTATTTTCTTTAAAGGTTTTAGGTTTAAAAAATAATAACTTTATTTATATAGGACCTTTAAAAACAGAGTTTACAAAGGTTTTAGGTTTAAAGGGGTTTTAGATTGTTAGAGGGGTTTTAGGTTTAAATAATAGTAGTAACTTTATTTATATAGCACCTTTAAAAACAGAGTTCAGAAAGTTTAAAGAGGTTTTAGGTTTAAATGGGGTTTTAGGTTTAAAGGAGTATTAAGTTTAAAGGGGGGTTTAGGTTTAAAGGAGTATAGGTTTTAAAGGGTTTCTTTTTTAGATATAAATGTTTGTTTTAGGTTTAAATGGGTTTTAAATTTAAAGAGGTTTTAGGTTTAAATGGGTTTATTTTGAAAGGTATTTTCTGTTTAAATAATAATAATAACTTCATTTATATAGCAAACAGAGTTTACAAAGATGTTATGTTTAAAGGGGTTTTAGATTTAAAGGAGTATTAGGTTTTAAAGTTTTTTGTTGTTGATATAAATGGGTTTTAGGTTTAAATGGGTTTTACGTTTAAAGTTGTTTTTTTAGATATAAATGGGTTTTGGGTTTAAAGGGTTTTGGGTTTTCATCTCTTGTTGCTTGGAATAGCTGCAGACTGATTGGGTACCGGTTCTATTTAGGTGTTTTTTCAAAATGGATTCAAAGAGTTGACGGAAGGTTCATCTGGTTGTAGGTGTTTTTTTGACTGAGGTTTGTGCACCTGTTGTAACAGTTCAGCTCCACACCTTCATTTTATTATTAGTTTTCATCCTGTCTCTCTAATTATCACGTCACTCCAGATCCTGCTTCCCATCTCGTTAGTCCAGCTCCCTTCACCTGCCTCTGATCACCTCGTTAGTCCCTCATTACCTTCACCTGGTCCTCATGCCCGTCTCACCTGTTGTCCATTCCCTCGTTAGTCCCTGTCTACTCAGGTTCCCTCACTTGTCCTCTACCAGATTGTCTTGTGTTTTTCAGACCAAGCCCTCCAGTGTTCCACAGTGTGTTGATTATTCTGTCTGTTCTGATCCTGACGACGCTCTCAGTAAAGGATCTTTATTTGCATTATTGTCTCCTGAGTCGTGCATTTGGGTCCACCCTAATCCCACTGTGACACCTGTGTGAAATGGGATAAGATGACTTGAGTCTTAGTTTGGGTTTTTACTCATGCTGTGATCTTTTGTTAACATTTTCATTTGTTTTGTCTGTCACTATTGTATGTTGTAGTTTTATGTTATAGTTTTATGTTTAACACTTTGTTTAATGTGCTTTGCGTTTCTCGGCCAGGACACTTTTCTAAAGGAGATTTTTAATTTCAATGAGGCGTTGATGACAAAAAATGACAAAAAAAACATAAATTAGATCCGGATAATTTCCCCAGAGATATTGGTGCAGAAGACCAGAACACGAAGACGCGGAGTGTGCTTCACAAAGCAGAGTGTGTGTTTCCTGCCGTTGTTTCCTCACCACGTCGACCAGCTGCGAGATCTTGAGCCCAAAGCACACGGTGATGGTGTCGTTGGCGTGCAGCACGGGCCGCACCCACTTCTGGTAACCCCGGAACAGGTTCCTCAACAAGGAGTCCTCCGTCTGGGCCAGAGACGCCACGTCTTCCTGCGCTGGAGAGAGCCAGAGGAAGGAAATAGAGATGATGGACTAAGTGAGGAAGAGTTCACAGGAATATAGAGATATGAGTATGATTATAGGCTGGAATACAGTTTGTCTGAAGCTAACGCTACCGCTAAGCTAACATGCTGCTTTAGCTACATGAGCTGAATGTCTGAATGAATCCTGTGTAGACGCTGAAGGAGGACTGATATATATATATATATATATATATATATATATATATATATATATATATTCATGTTTATATATTTATATATATAAACATGAATATATAAATATATATATACATTTATATATTCATGTTTTTATATATATATATATATATATATATATATATATAAACATGAACATATATATATATAAATGTGAATTTATATATATATATATATTTATATATATATATATATAAACATGAATATATATAAACATGAATATAATATATATATATATATATATATATATATATATATTTATATATATATATATATAAACATGAATATATATAAACATTAATATAATATATATATATATATATATATATATATATATATATATATATATATATATATTTATATTCATGTTTTAGTCCTGCTTGGCTTTCCATACTTCCATACGCTGTGTGGACATTGCATAATTCAACACAGCGCTAGCCGCTCGATGAGGTCGTAAAAAGGCTAACGTGCTAAAGTTGAGCAATTCATGGTCGTCTGGGGGAGGGGGGCGTTCAATAAGTCTGGAATTGGGATCCTAAAATATTTACCATAGTATTTCACTGTCTTATTTTTCGCAGTGGTATTATATTACAATATTACAACAACAAAAAGGGACACTACTACAGATTTATTGGGTCTACATATGAATGGTAATGAGTTATAGACCTGTATGTGTTAGCCTGCTCTATAATGTAAATAACATGCGTCAATAGCTACACCATTGTGAGGGAACGGTACATACTAGACCTCAGAGAAAAGAATAACTAGAACATGTTTCTTACACTTTATCTGCATGAGTGTAATATTCATGAGCACCAGATGTTTGCACACATGTCAGCTACTTGTTTAAGAACATGTAAAGACACTTTTAGTCGTGCACGAACAAAGTTAACCACCTCCCCGGAGTCTGAGGAGCAAGCGGAGGGAAAAATGCACACACACGCACACACACACACACACACACACACACACACACACACACACACACACATATACACACTGTCAACCCTGGACTGTCAGCTGCCCATGGCCGGGTGGATTCATGTGAGCTCCCCGAGGCTGACGTAATGATGGCGCTGACATGACCACCTCAGACAGAACCGTCGCCAGGGGAGACGAGCTGAGCCCAGAGCGCCGTGTGCATCCAGGCACGAGGCGTAGAGTCAGTTAGGAGAGCGACGCAAAGGAGACGTAAAGGACATGGCAGGAGAGACAGAGACAGAACACACACTTTAAATTCATTTTTTTATATTTTGTGGTTTCCTATTTAGAGTTAAATTAACATGAAGCTGGCTCCTGGTCTACTACAGATTCTCCTCAACTTTCTGGTACAGAATCTTTTCTGCTCGACTTCTGTCTCTTACAACAATGTTGAGTCATTAAATATTGTTGTATTTTGTCCTGGTGTGCACTATAATTTACATTCATAAAAGTACTATTATACTTCTTTTTTTTTCTTAAAGAACTGAAATGTTTTTAGAACTAAATATATAATTAGTGACATGTTAATAAACAAAGAAATATACACAAATATCATCGTAAAAAAATAAATAATTAAGCAATATTTGACCTTGACTTTCCCTACTATATATATATATATATATATATATATATATATATATATATATATTCATGTTTATATATATATATATATATATATATATATATATATATATGTTATTGATTATAGATAAATATAAATAAATACAATAAAAAATATATATATTATAGATACATGTATATATATATATATATATATATAGAAATATATATAGAAATGTCCATATTTTTCAAAGAAAAGCCCTTCTTTTAAATGAAGTTAACATTAAATTAATCATAAATACAATATATAAATTGTTAATGTGCTAAATGAAAATTCTCGGTGGACTCATCTGTTTTTTAATGTAATATCTATACGATCTACAAAGTGTTTGCAATTCATTGGAGATGCAAAACCACAGAGGTCACGAGTGACTGGGCCGAGTCTCCGGAGGACATCGTCAGAGACCGATGATGACGAACACCAGGAGACCTTCATCCTGTCAGCGCGTCCCGGAGCGGGACACCTCACCGCCTCCCGTTACTCATCACAGCTCACGGAGGACGCGGAGGGCGGCGTCATCGGCTCAGAGCGTTATTTCGGGTATTTATACTCGAGCTCCGCAGCGGAGCGTCCCCTCGGGAACTCCTCTGAGCACTCGACGGCTTCGAGGGTCTATTTTAATAAGAAGAGTAAGAGTTAAAGGTCAAGGATTGAATTTTTTTATTATGCACAAGGACATATTTAAGCAAGTATTTAACTTTTATGGCACAATTATTTGTTTGATACAAGGTTGTACATTAGAAAACACCTGTTTATGTTTTTCCTACTGTACTAAATAGTAGAAACTGTTAATAGAGTTTTCTTCTGATCCGATATGAGAGCGCAGGATGTGAAAAACATATCATATATTTGTAGTTCTTGAAACAAACAAAAAAAGACTCCAAGAACTACTTCTGTTAGGTTTAGTTTTTTTTGTTGTTGTTTGTTTTAAGTTTCATAGTTTGGCTGATGTATGTTTTATTATGTAACTTAAAAATCTGCGTTGATTTCATCCAGATAAGTTCACAGACGGCGTTCTCCTGGGTGAAATGTGTGTTTCATACACTCTGTCATACTCAGTGTGTTCATGAAACTCTGGTCACATGACGTCTATTATTCTCTCCATCCTGGATCCTCCTCTCTTCCTCTCATGAAGGTTTCTTCCCTTTTTCCCCTTTGAAAGGGTTTTGTCTATTTATTCATTTTCCTGATCCGATGTGAAAAATCAAAGGTCAGGGATGTCGTATGTGTCGTAATTTGTGATATCGGGCTTATATGAATAAACTGAGTTGAATAGTTATTTTAATGCATTTGTCCCCCCCCATCATTTTTAAGAGATCTTACGCAAAAAAAACAATAAAACGAGCGCTTAAAAGTGTGTGTGCATGGACACAAATGTACTTCTTCGGTCTACTCCTGCTCGCTGTTGGAGTCTGAAGGTACTCAGAAGACCTCCCGCTGCAAGCCCCCCCCCCCCCCCCCGTGGAGGACAGAGTGTGAGGGCCTTAAACGGCCCCTCAGTCCACTCAGCCGCCCTCCACCAGCTCTGCAGGAAGCGACTCAACACACGGGGGCCGGACCGGTTACACACCGCGGGGGGGGGGATCGGCTGATTGACTCGGTGTGTGTGTGTGTGAGAAAGAGTGTGTGTGTGTGCGTGTAGTGGTGATGGGGGTTGATTGAGCGGAGGTGAAGCGCGTACTATTGATTTGAACGTGCAGTAGCAAGACATTGAACCCACCTACACTGTATATGTGTGTGTGTGTGTGTGTGTGTGTGTGTGTGTGTGTGTGTGTGTGTGTGTGTGTGTGTGTGTGTAACACACGACATACAGCGTGCTGATTGTTGACACGGACACAAGCTGGTGGTACAATCACCTTTTTCCCATCCATCTGTCCTCTGCAGGATGTACCATTGAGGCTGGGGGGTGGGGGGGTATCACACTACTTAAGTGTAACTTTGTGGTGTCGTCGATTCATAGTGATATTCCTCCCAAAAAAAGGTTATTTTAAATTCAATAATCGAGAGATCTTACAGAGGGAAGCATGCTTTACCCATAATGCAACAGGACATTATCATGAATCCCCCCCAATGATTTATGTGTTGCACTCAAGCACACTAAGATACATCCATTGATATCTATGAGGTACCAATAACCAATGTGTCGAGGTGATGTATAAGGTCAATGTCCAGCCTCAACCAATCAGCTCAGCCTGAACCAGTGAAGGGGGCGTGTCTTATCAGGAATGGAGAGGATGTATAATTGTGACTGTTGGGAGTCGAGACTTTTCACACCGGTTCAGCCCGCCAGTCGTTGTGCCCTCGAGGCGCGTGGTGCAGAGCACACACACACACACACACACACACACACACACACACACACACACACACACACACACGGACACACACACACACGGACACGCTCACACTGGTCATTGGATGTCACAGACGTTCAGCGTCACGTGACCAGAGGTGTGTGTGTGTGTGTGTGTGTGTGTGTGTGTGTGTGTGTGTGTGTGTGTGTGTGTGTGTGTGTGACGCTGTATCGCTGCACACATGCACCTGCCGCTTCCTTTGGTAACTGTTGTCTAGCTGTTGCATAACCCCCCCCCCCCCCCCCAAAAAAAAAAGCAAGCATTGTTGGCATGGCATGTCAACAATGCTTGCTTAGATTATTATTTATATTTATTTATGCCGACCTAGGTGACATAATTCCCCTGCAGGAAGCTGCAGCGTCAGTTAAAAATGTGATTTATCAATAACTCAGATGTCTCTGATGCTGGTGGATTCATCGTTATCATACATTTCCATTAATTCTCTTGTCTTGCTCCCTGTCACACACAAACAAACACACAAAACACACACACACACGCACACACACACACACACACGCACACACAGTTAAAAAGGAGAGACAATATACTGACTTTCTGTAACTCAAACACGATATCTGATTCTTCACTTGTCATAACACCACACCTGAGTCCTATAGCTATATGACGTCATCTACTTATTTCCCACATTCCTCGCGTCGTGTGTTCTATTGTGCCACGCTGTCCTCTTGCAGCGTGACGTACAGCCACGCGCTCGGCCACGCGCCCCACGGGGGGCGCTGCGCTCCCATTCTTTAATAAATCATAAGCTCCTCTCAACTGAAACTATCAACTACTAAAAGTGCAATTGCATCATATGTTTACAACATGTTTATGACACTTTTGTCAGGACGGAGCACATTGACCAACAACTCCTCTGATGAGACCATCAGGCAACAGGATGCTGGGTTTGGATTACGCAATATGCTTAACAAAAAAACACCAACATATATGATATATGTATATTCCAAGTCCATTTTATCCTCATTTTAGTCAACAATGTGTATTAATTTATAATAGCTGCAGCATCACCGGTCATAAGCCGTCTCACCTCCCGCAGCAGACTCCCGGAGAGAGAGGAACATCCACAGCATCCCGAACGCCAACTTCACGCCGCCTCCCGTCATCCCAGCTCCGGCCCGGGGACTGAGTCCGGTCCCGAGATCAGATCATGGTCCCGGTGCTCTGCAGACAGTCCTGCAGCGCGCGGAGGAGGAGGAGGAGGAGGAGGAGGAGGAGGAGGAGGAGGAGGAGGAGGAGGAGGAGGAGGAGGAGGAGGAGGAGGAGGAGGAGGAGGAGGAGGAGGAGGAGGAGGAGGAACACCGTCGGTTGTTGCTTTGGCCAAACACGGTGTCACAACGTCGAGGAGCAACACTTTTTGTTTGTTTGTGTCACACCTTCTGTCGCCTGGTCTGGTTCCCCGTAGCCTCTTTTCGCGCGCGCGCGCCCGTGTGTGTACGTGTATAAGTGCGTGTATAAGTGCGCGCGTGTGTGTGTGGGTGTGTGTGTGTGTGTGTGTGTGTGTGTGTGTGCGTGTGTGTGTAAGTGATCCAGAGCGGAGATGGATGCTAGCTAGATAGATAGATAGATAGATAGATAGATAGAGAGATCGATATGTATATATATATATATATATATATATATATATATATATATATATATATATATATATATATATATATATATATATATATATATAGATAGAGAGATAGATACAAAGATAGATGGATAGATATAGATATATTTAGATAGATATAATGTGAGACCTTATAGATCCAAGGCCAGTCGGTTGTAGCTCAAATCCAAGGCAATACAAAATATTTAAAAACTACGAAACAGCTTGCCTCATATAAAATAGCATCATTTAAGAGCAGTGTAGTTACATTACATCACGTCATTTAGCAGACGCTTTTATCCAAAGCGACTTACAATAAGTACAAGAATACAGAAAGTAACATTTCCTCATCATAGACAAACTACAAAAGTACCACAATAAGAGCCATTCAAGTGCTACTAAAGTAGTATCCTCTTGAGTTAAAAGCAGCTCGGTGCATATAATCTTTACACAATAAACTTACTTCAGTCAACCTGGACCCTAGTTCTGGGTTTCAGGATCTGACACTTTACTTTAAGTGAAACAGTTTCTGAGAATTAACTTGAAATCATCTTACAGGAAGCGTGACGGTCCTGTGTGTTTCCACTCATCACACTGGTTAATTGAGTCTGCACATTACTGTAAAACTAGTGCAATTAAATGCATCATTCACTCAGCCTGCACACGCATCATATACACACATGGCATAACATAACATCCCTATATAAAGATGAGGAAACATGTACAACACATGATTAAAGCTAAACTAAATGCATCCGGTTAATTTGGATCTCCGATGACTGGAAGAATATCTGTGATTAGATCTCTTGATGCATGTGGGCCTCCTGCACCCTGATTGGACCCTGATTCCAGCACAACGAGTGGGAGTGGTTGTGCACTCATTTGACATGTTCCTCCAACGCTGTATCACCTTTCGCTGACCCAAGCTGAAGTGACGAAGACGAGCACTTACTACGCCACAACCGATCGATGACGACCACGCCGTACGAGCCGAGCGGACGAGGTGATCTATACAGTCATCGATCCGGAAGAGAGTTTTCCAAACACACACTGATGGCACATGTGATAAATACGCATCTCCTCCAGTTTAGTTTACTACGATAAGACGAGCGGGAGAGGATTTATGGAGCGCTGACAGCCAGAGCGTCTCGCGGAGAACAGTTGGCTCGGATTAATTTGAATTGTGTAATTTATTCAAGCTCATACGCTGCTGGTGGACTCGTAAAGAACTGGAGGCGAGGAGATGCTCTCTCTCTCTCTCTCTCTCTCTCACTTTCTCTCTCTCTCTCTCTCTCTCTACCCGCGTAATTAATTTTCAGCTATCAGCAGCTGGAAGAAGAACTGCAAGGTGAATCATTCTGCGCCCACGCACAAACACGCAAACACACGCACAAACACGCAAACACACGCACAAACACGCGAACACACGCACAAACACGCGAACACACGCACAAACACGCAAACACACGCACAAACACGCAAACACACGCACAAACACGCAAACACACGCACAAACACGCAAACACACGCACAAACACGCAAACACGCGCACAAACACGCAAACACACGCACAAACACGCAAACACACGCACAAACACGCAAACACACGCACAAACACGCAAACACACGCACAAACACGCAAACACACGCACAAACACGCAAACACACGCACAAACACGCAAACACGCGCACAAACACGCAAACACACGCACAAACACGCAAACACACGCACAAACACGCAAACACACGCACAAACACGCGCACAAACACGCGCACAAACACGCAAACACGCGCACAAACACGCAAACACGCGCACAAACACGCAAACACGCGCACAAACACGCAAACACGCGCACAAACACGCAAACACGCGCACAAACACGCAAACACGCGCACAAACACGCAAACACGCGCACAAACACGCGAACACGCGCACAAACACGCAAACACGCGCACAAACACGCGAACACGCGCACAAACACGCGAACACGCGCACAAACACACGTCCGTATCCTTCTAGACCTTCCTGCCCTCTTTGACACAGTGAAGCACTAGATCCTTGTCTCCTCCCTTCAGGATCTGGGTACCTCAGGCACTGCACTCTCCCTTTTCTCCTCCTACCTCAAAGACCACACAGGGAAGCTTGGAGAGGATTTGTGTCTGATTCTTGCCCTCTCACTACTGGGGTTCCTCAAGGCTCAGTCCTGGGTCCCCTCCTCTTCTCCCCGTACACTAAATCTCTCGGCTATGTCATTCGTTTGCATGGCTTTTCCTACAAACTGATCCTCTTGTTTCCCCAATCAGGACGGCAGAAAGTCTCTACATCTTCCACTGGAAACTAAAAGAACATCTTCTCTGACTATATCTGGATTAAAACACAGATTAGCACTTCAGTGGCTCTTAAATGGCTCTTATTACCGTCACATTGAAAATGCGGAAGGTAATGTTTTGATCGCCGTGTATTTCTATGCGTGCGTGTTATTCGCATAAGTCAAAAAGTATTAAACCGAATCGCATGAAATTTGGTGGGATGATTGGTTATTATCTGGGGACCATTGGATTAGATTTAGGTATCGATCGGGTTAAAGGTCAAGGTCATGAAAAAGGTTGAAATCTTCTTGAATAGTATGAAATTTGGTGGGATGATTGGTTATTATCCGGGGACCATTTCATTAGATTTTGGTATCGATCAGGTCAAAGGTCAAGGTCATGAAAAGGTCAAAATCTTGTTTTTACTATAGCGTGGTCAATTTTTATCCAATTGGCATGCAACTAATCCCAACATTTTCATAAGTCAATGCCCAATCTTGTGATATGAGAAGGTATGCGCTCTACCGAGTGCCCGTTTTAGTTTATGGTACTTTGGTAGTTCAACTTTCTTGAAGAAATTTTACTTTCTGTATTCTTGTTGTTCTCAGTTTGTACTCTTGATGCACTTATTGTAAGTTGCTTTGGATAAAAGCAACTTAATGTAATGTCATGTAATACAACACACACACAAACACACTTGATGGTTTAATCCCCATTTAACATGGACACATTCACCTCTCAGCTGCACACACACACACACGCAGCTCGGCTGCTTGAATCACCACAACACCGAGATGCCTCAAGGCACAACAACACAACGACACAACAACACGACCACGGTTTACACAACGGAGGGCTGGAGTCAGGGTCCGAGTTTGGAGTCATATGGTTGATAACTATAGAGGATACCAAATAAATCACAATAAAGTCCTTTAGCGTAGTCATAATCATGAGAACCAGATGTTTTCTATTCCATAAATATAATCCAGCTATGTTCGGTACAGTGGAAACACGAGGATGAAATGTCCAGAGATGAAAAGAGGACATGCTGTTGGCTTCATTACCGAGCCGGCTCATGCATGAAAATGCAAGAGGATTGGTTGATTTATATCTGTGTGTGCATGTGTGTGTGTGGGGGGGGGGGGGGCAGACATGTAACTATCAGGAACACTTCAAGAGATGAACAGATTTTCTTTGTCGAGCATTTTGTTTGTTGTCTGATGACAGCTGAAGGACCGTGAAAAGGCCAACACACACACACACACACACACACACACACACACACACACACACACACACACACCAGAGGGGCAGACAGGAGTTGGCATTAAGTGAAACCAAGTCTGTCATTTCCACTCTACTTCTTCTTTTTCTGCTGAAGCCGTCACAAAAATATTCTGACGGGAGAGACGGAGATCTGAGTGAGAGCGACGCGTTGTCGGCACTCGTGGATCCCGCGCACATATGCACCATCTGCACACACACCTACACACACATACACACACAATCTACACACACTCCTCGTGCTCCACCACTGAAGTTGTCACAAAAATGTTCTGGACCCTGAGTCAAAGGTATGACTCAATCAGACTCTTTCTCTCCTACTTATTTACACACACACACACACACACACACACACACACACACACACACACACACACACACACACACACACACACACCCTGTGATCTACTGTATAATGCCACCCTGGAACAGACCAGTATCTGAAGCTCAGTGTCCTGGGGCGTGTGGCTGTGGCAGCTATCAAAGAATAATGATTCACCCAGCCATGCCTTAATATGGAATATGTTTTTCTCTAATATGCTTACACACACACACACACACACGCACACACACACACACACACACACACACACACACACACATTGTTCTTGCTGTATTAGTCTATCCAGACTAAAAATAGAAACATGTGCAATGATTCATGCATATTCTTAAAAGCCTTGCATGTGATTTCTTATGAATTTCCGTCTCTGGATCTTCAAATATCTACAAAACGTGTTCATACATCATAACCGTCGATCGATTATTACTCTCTCTCGGGTTTCGGCGGGAATAAAAAGTTCAGTTTCCGATAATCTACCAGACTGATTGTGCTGAATGCTTTTGGGAAATCAGACCTGAGACGAGGCAAATCTCACACGCAAACTAACGGAGATGATCGAAGCTAATCGCTCGTGAGCGCTGCTTTTCAACGGCGCATCAAACTGAAAAAGTTGATACTAAAACACGATCGCCGTGTTATTATAAAAACATCTCCGTCGCCGCCCCACTCCTCCGGAGGGCTCCGGCGTCTTTAACGAGATCTCTCTCACGGTCGTTAAAGCTCCGTTATCTCGCCGCGGCGCCGCCACGCTCACGTCGTTTCTACGGCGATACGACGATAGGCAGGAAGGAATATGTCTTTCCGATTGTCTCCGTCAGTCGGATGGGATTGTAGATTGCGTGACTTCCCTGAAACGACGCCCTTTGATATCAGCCATCTGGAGAGAGAGAGAGAGAGAGAGAGAGAGAGAGAGAGAGAGAGAGAGAGAGAGAGAGAGAGAGAGAGAGAGAGAGAGAGAACACTTTAAAACATGGCCGACTAGATGTAATGATATTACCGTTTTTAAACTACTGCACGCCGTCCTCTATGTTTATATTTATGTTTCATTACCGTCGCCTAATCACACTGTGATTATTTCCCCATAAAAACTAATAATAATTTTGACCAATTTCTCAATTTTGTTGTTGTTGCGTTTTCCCCTCCATAGAACCTGTTGATGTTCTTATATTTAAGGAATAATTGAGCATTTTGGGAAATTCTTACTGATTTTTAGATGAGAATATCACGTATCTTCTCTTTTTCCAAGTAAACTATTATTTAGTTTTCCATTTTTTATAAAAAATCTCAAAAGAAAAATACCTCTCTAATTTTATGTTTACGATATTTGCGATGACTAAATGGGATGAAATAGCAGCTGACCGTGAGCTTGCTGTAGTAGCGACCTATACTGGAGGAGGTGTGCATTAGTGGTCAGTTGGCAAAACGTGTTTACAATTTCAAAATAAAAGCTTTTATTTTCAAAATAAAAGGATGGTTGATGCTTGATTTATTAATGTCTCCCTTGTGTAACACTCTACATCTCTATTTCTCTTCTACACCCTGTTTTTACACTGACAAATCTAATTGTCAGGATTAGATTTAAACATATAGGCAACAATATCAAAAGCTAGCTGGCCTTTCTTGAACTTTAAGATAATATAATTATCAAAACACTAAAGCAGAACTGGCATTTTGTTGTAATCTGTAGAAATAAAATTAGAAAACAAATGGCTAGTTTTCCTTCTGCTTCCAGTTGTAATTTTTTTTTTTTCTTCTGCAACTTTGGACTGTACCATTGCAGTCAGAGACGTTTTAAACAAGCCGATCATTATTATCACCACGTTATGGATCACTATTGGCGGCTGGCTTGGTTCTGTGGGGTCTTCAAACCTTTCATGAAGTATTGAGAGGCATATCACCTCTTACTGGTTCCTTCTTTCCTGTCTGGCTGGTTGCCATCATAATGAGGCCTCATATTATCACACTCATCCTGTATACATGAACGATGGAAAACACATTTTTGAGGAATCAACATGTCCCTGCTGAACCAGAAAGAGCCTTTATATGTTAGTTACTGGGCTGGAATGTTAAAGTTAAACCTGTTAACCAATCAGAATTGTCCCGCCATCTTTCCCGATGTTGAATAAATAAATAAAAGTCGCCGAGGTCAGCGGAATGAGGCCGGAAGAGGCAGGGTTGATGCTTCGGGTCTGCCGGTGGGACCTCTGGGAGCGCAGGCATGTGATCCTGAGGCCAGCGCCCTCATGCCAGAAGGATTCAAATCAGGGGTTGTGAAAATATGATGATGACCCAAAAAAAACGGACTAAAACCATGAATAAAGAAGTGGTAGAGCTGCACAGGCTGACGGGTGCTTATAAAAATCTACTTTAGTCAAGCAGGCACAGAAAATAGAGATTCAGACCCCGTTTACACAATGGGAAAACTGTCTCTGCCTGCCCCTATTTGGACATTATGGTTTTTTTTGGAAACTTTTTGGCCTTAATAAAGAGTGTTTTAGTTATTCACGTTGAGTCCTGCCTGTTTCTCTGCGCCTGAGCTTCACCCAGTCACAAGAACCTGACAGCCGTCGCTCCGTCATCAAGATACTATAATGTAAATGTAATCAGTAAAGAGAAAGACACTTTAACCTGCTGGAAATTCACTTTGGTGGCTGCCTTGTGTATGGATTTAATTTCCTCTGTATATTTAGTATTTAGTAGGGTTTGATTTGTATCTTTTTTATCTTTTATTAATGCTCTAATGTGCACCTGCTGTGTGATCCTGCAATGTCCCCACTGTGGGACTAATAAAGGAACATCTAATCTAATCTAATCTGAAGAAGAGGTACAGACTGTAATTTAAACAATGCTATTGTTCCCATTTCCTCTGAACTAAACACAAAGTATTATTCATGTGACTACAGACTGTGGGTTTGGACCCAAAATGCAGACACAGAAAAGAAAGAGTAAATAAATGACAGTTTCATTGCAGGGATAACGGGTGGAGAGAATGACGAGAGGCTGAGATGGAGAGCGGAGGTGAGCATATCGCAGGGTGGGGAAAGAGATGGAGAGGGGGAGTATACAGGGAAGCAATAACACAAGGACAGAGATCAGAATACACAATTTATGAGCGGCCAAGAACAATAACAATCGAGTTGGTGAGAAGACGTGAGAGGTGAATGAGCCAGGAGGCGGCGGACAATTAATAGTGTTTTTCAGAGCATTGACAATCATCATTAACAATCTCTCTCTCGCTCTGTTCTCTTTCATCTTTCTCTCTTTCATGTCGCGGTCGCCAACAACAGCTTCATTATTGTGTGGCGTCACGATTTGAAAAGGTTTGGGAGCCACAGCTCTGAACCCAACGGTCATTAGAATGATCACATCAAAACCACCTGAGCTGCTTTTAATGTGTGACTGCTCTATGTCCTGTGGAAGACCATTTACACCACTAACAAAAGAATTTGAGGGGTAGAAAGTTGAAATTATGAGAACAAAATCATTATATGAGATAGAAAGTTATTATTATGAGATAGAAAAGTCGAAATTATAAGATAGAAGTAATTATTATGAGATAGATAGTCATTAGTATGAGATAGAAAGTCATAATTATCACTGACATAATTATTTTATCTCATAATTTTGACTTTTTATCTCATATAATTACTTCTCATCTCATAATTTCGACTTTCTATTCCTTAATTGTTTTTGTGGCGGAAATGGGCTTCCATAATGTTCTTATTGTTTAATTTTTTTTTTTTATTAAAATTGTTGTTATTACCTTCGCATTCGAGAATGCGGAAGGTTACTTTTTGATCGCTGTGTATTTATTTATTTATTTATTTGTACGCGTGTTATTCGCATAACTAAAAAAGTATTACAACGAATCGCATGAAATTTGGTGGGATGATTGGTTATTATCTGGGGACCAATTGGTTGGATTTGGGGATTAATAGGGTCAAAGGTCAAGGTCATGAAAAGGTTCCAAAAAAGTGTCTGCGGCGAAGGTATGCCCTCTACCGACTGCCCGTTCTAGTTTTTATTGTATAGATTTTAAGATGTTGTAATTATGTTAGGCTATGTAGTGTCTTTAAGTACCTTGAAAAGTGCTGTATAAATGAAATGTGTTATTATAATTATATAACATCAGATCCATGGGACAGAATATTGTGTGTTGATTTTTGCTGGTGTATAATCTGTGGCATACTTGTGTTGTACTTTTGAACTAGGCCTATGTCCCTTGAGCTGAATATCTCCTCTTGTGTTCAACACACAATGGCATTGGAACTATTGCTTATGTAAATATGTAACTCAAATACTAAAAAAAGTAACTCTTTGTCCCTTTGCTTTGCTTCAAGTGTTTTCGCGGCTAGGATTTTATCCTTTGAGCCTCATTTATTTGCGAGGATGCTAAATATTAGGAAGCAGCATGCGATCGTAATACATATATTTTGCGGTAAAATCTCGATATCACGGGCGTGGTTCTACATCTCCCTCCCACCTCTAGCATCGAGCGCTGCGCCGTGTGATTCCCTGCCTCCGCTCGCCATCAAAGAAACACCTCTCTGCTGCTGTGGACCACAGCTCCGTCTTTCTTCTCTTCCTCTATCGCTCTCCCTCCAACAAAATCCCACAAGAATAAAGAGGATGAAAAAAGTCAGAACCGCCCCCATGAGTACGTTTGGAAAAGCTACAGGAAGGATTTCAGTACATAACAAACACTTGACAGCATATGTAGCCTACAGTGTGTTCTCCTCTAGACCAGCCTGCACATCCCTTCTTCTTCTTCTTCTTCTTCTTCTTCTTCTTCTTCTTCTTCTTCTTCTTCTTCTTCTTCTTCTTCTTCTTCTTCTTCTTCTTCTTCTTCTTCTTCTTCTTCTTCTTCTTCTTCTTCTTCTTCTTCCTCCCCCTTCTTCTTCCTGGTCTCTCCTCCTTCTTCTTCTTTCTTTTTCCTCCTTCTTCTTCCTGCTCTCTCTTTCTCTTTCTCTTCTTCTTCTTCTTCTTCTTCTTCTTCTTCTTCTTCTTCTTCTTCTTCTTCTTCTTCTTCTTCTTCTTCTTCTTCTTCCCCCTTCTTCTTCCTGGTCTCTCCTCCTTCTTCTTCTTTCTTTTTCCTCCTTCTTCTTCCTGCTCTCTTTCTTTCTTCTTTCTTCTTCTTCTTCTTCTTCCCTTCTTCTTCCTCCCCTTCTTCTTCTTCTTTCCTTCTTCTTCCTCTCCCTCTTCCTTCTTCTTCTTCCCCCTTCTTCTTCCTGGTCTCTCCTTCTTCTTCTTCTTTCTTTTTGCTCCTTCTTCTTCCTGCTCTCTCTTTCTTTTCTTCTTCTTCTTCTTCTTCTTCTTCTTCTTCTTCTTCTTCTTCTTCTTCCTCCCCCTTCTTCTTCCTGGTCTCTCCTCCTTCTTCTTCTTTCTTTTTCCTCCTTCTTCTTCCTGCTCTCTCTTTCTTCTTCTTCTTCTTCTTCTTCTTCTTCTTCTTCTTCTTCTTCTTCTTCTTCTTCTTCTTCTTCTTCTTCTTCTTCTTCTTCTTCTTCTTCTTCTTCTTCTTCTTCTTCTTCTTCTTCTTCTTCTTCTTCCTCCTCTTCTTCTTCCTGGTCTCTCCTCCTTCTTCTTATTTCTTGTTCCTCCTTTTTCTTCCTGCTCTCTCTTTCTTCTTCTTCTTCTTCTTCTTCTTCTTCTTCTTCTTCTTCTTCTTCTTCTTCTTCTTCTTCTTCTTCTTCTTCTTCTTCTTCTTCTTCTTCTTCTTCTTCTTCTTCTTCTTCTTCCTCCTCCTCCTCCTCCTCCTCCTCCTCCTCCTCCTCCTCCTCCTCCTCCTGGTTGTGATTGGAGTCCCATAGAGTCTATCAGAGGGCTCAGACTGTGCTTATAGGGCTACGGTTACAATAGAAGAACACCTTTTTAGTCTTGGTGCTGGGACATTCATCAAAAATAAAAATAAATTAGTATTTTCTTGTATGAGTAAACGCTTATGTTTTGTAACCATATTTTCATATCCAGGAACTAGTGACTAATTACATCCTGCAACAAACGCCACTCCAACACATCCGTACCCATGAACCGTTCGATGGATACGGTTATGCTGTGCTGTCATGCATAGTGATGCAACTCAAATAGTAATTAGGCTGAATTATACATCTCGTGGCTGTTTTTCTGCATAATGGAAACAAAAATATCCCAGAAACCCCCTGTGTCATCGTGGTAGTGTGTGTGTGTGTGTGTGTGTGTGTGTGTGTGTGTGTGCATGTAAAGTACTCTTGTGTGAAGTCCTCATGGCATATTTAAGAACTTCTCCCAGCAAATATTATGCATTTTATTTGAACAAATATTGTATTTATTTGAGTTCAAAAGAGAAAAGCAAGGTGAAGATCATTTGTACAAACATGAGTTGTGCATTTCCTCTTCATATCATCAAAAAGTATGAGGATAAATCAAAAGGCGTAAAATAAGCAGGACCTTCATACTGATGTAATCCAACAACAATATATTTGTGATCAAAGCAATCAAAAAATATGTCATGCATGTTTTGTTGTGCGTCTGCATGTTTGTCTCTTGATATTAAACTGAAAATAAAATGAATAGGCTTTGGAAAAGGATGATAGAATCCTCTCATAAATTAATAGAAACGCTATTTCAGGGGCAACTAATCAAGTAGCATGTAATCCAATATTTACCACGGCAACCAATTACCTCGTGGAACGTTAATCTGAGAGAACATTTATAAACACGTGGTTTGTAATTAAAAAAAGATAGAAAAAGAACAGCTTGTCCTTATTTGTGAAAAAAAGAGCTGCAGAGTGCTCCTGAAATCTGAACTGTGATTGTAAATGACACAACGAGCAGAGAGCGTGGTCACCAGGCAGATCACTGACAGACAGCCAGATCACTGACAGTCAGTCAGATCACTGACAGTCAGTCAGATCACTGACAACCAGTCAGATCACAGACAATCAGTCAGATCACTCACAACCAGTCAGATCACTCACAACCAGTCAGATCACTCACAACCAGTCAGATCACTGACAACCAGTCAGATCACTCACAACCAGTCAGATCACTCACAATCAGTCAGATCACTGGCAATCAGTCAGATCACTGACAGACAGTCAGATCACTGACAATCAGTCAGATCACTCACAACCAGTCAGATCACTGGCAATCAGTCAGATCACTGACAGACAGTCAGATCACTGACAATCAGTCAGATCACTGACAGACAGTCAGATCACTGACAGACAGTCAGATCACTGACAACCAGTCAGCAATGGTGCCTTAAAGAACCATTTTTTAAAGTTTTTTTGAGACATCATTATAGGTTACTTGAATGACTCTTTAAAGACAAGGTTCTTTAAAGAACCCTGGTTTGAAAGGTCCTTTGTGGAACCAGAAATAGTTCTTTAAAGAACCATTTTGAAGGTTCTTTTAGACACCTTTATATGTTATTTATGGAATCAGAAATGATGCTTTAGACAACCATTTTTTAAAGTTTTTTGAGACGCCATTATCGGTTATTTGAATGGCTATTTGAGGACAAGGTTATTTAAAGAATCCTGGTTTGAAAGGTTCTTTGTGGAACCAGAAATGATTCCTTAAAGAAAATCTTTTTGAAAGTTCTTTAAGATTCCATTAGGTTAATATACACTGTTATTCTTTGTGGAACCAGAAATGGTGCCTTAAAGAAAAAATGATTGAAAGTTCTTTAAGATGCCTTTAGGTTCCAGAAATGGTGCCTTAAATAACCATTTTTTTAAAGGTTCTTTGAGACACCTTTATAGGTTCTTTAAGAACTTTTTAAGGCCATGGTTCTTTAGAGAACCCTGGTTTGAAAGGTTTTCTGAGGAACCAGAAATGGTGCCTTAAAGAACTATTTTTTTAAGGTTCTTTGAAGAACTATTTAAGGACATGGTTCTTTAAAGAAAACGGTGAAAGGTTCTTTGTGAAACCACAAATGGTTCTTCATGGCATCACTCTGAATAACCAATTTTTGGTTCCAGGTGGCACCTTAACTTTTCTGTGGTCAGTCCTGAAGGACGTACTGGATGTTCAACGTTCAGATCACCACCCAAACTCTAATACACATCTTTAGAACCATGCAGGGATGGAGACCGGAAGGCTAGAACGCAGTAAATAAACATGTTGTCAAAATTAAGTTAAGACCTTTTATACAATATCAGTGAAGACAGGATGGAAAATGTTCTTTTTTATAGTTGAAAAGGGGCTTGATAACATGTGATCACACAAACTGACAAAACTAACAAAACATTCAAGAGACATTTAATTCCTGTAAATTGTAAATGATTCATCATTTAAATAAAGTTTTTTTTACGTCTTTAAATGATAAAGAAATTATGAATGAACACATTTTGAGACTACATTATAAAACCTTATTTGTGTGAAGGTTATCAGAAAGGCAGAGTCCAGTTTCTGGTAAAAAATAAAAATAAAAAGCATTCTTAAAGGGCATAAAAATTAAGGCATGATAACCTTTTGTATCTCTTAAGCAGTTTATCAGCCGGTCTGAAAACTTCCACTTCTCTAACGTCACTGCTCTATGCAAAAGGCAAGAAGCAAAACCAGCACACCAATTAGTCCTTTAGGACTACAAATGTCTTCTGATTGGCCAATCCGAGAACCGAGAGTTAGCAGCTCGCTCGGGATTGGTCGACGGCGAACCCTGAATCGGTCTGGCAGTTATGAGAAAAAACTAAGGAGAGGCTGGAAGAAGAGGCCCACGGTTCCCAGGACGCACACCGTCACGAACACCCACAGGAAGATCCGATCGATCACCATGGCAACGTACTTCCAGTCGTCCTCCACCTGTGAGCAAAGGGAGGGGAGAAGAAGACAGGTGTGAGAGTGTCAGCGGTGACGGATGAAAGACGGAGAATTCAGCGAGTGTGGAGAAGGAAATGGATGGGAACAGGATGGGAGGAAAGCCACACCCACAAATGAAGATGAAGAGAAATAGAGTTAAACAATTATTGTGTTGAATCCTTAAAATGAACTGTTAAGATTCTGCGTTGCAACTTTTATTTTAAAAGTTCCCGGTTAAAACAAACATACGTTGTTTTGGTCTTCAGCCTGCTTACTGCACCTCGGCCTTCACACACCCCTCTCTTAAAGAGACAGCGCCCCTCTCTTAAAGAGACAGAGCTCCTCTCTTAAAGATACAGCGCCCCTTTCTTAGAGAGATAGCGCCCCTCTCTTAAAGAGACAGCGCCCCTCTCAGAGACAGCGCCCCCTCTTAAAAAAACAACACCCCTCTCTTAAAGACACAGGGCCCCTCTCTTAAAGAGACAACACGCCTCTTAAAGAGATAGCGATCAACACATGAATTAACCTTAAACATACATTCAAAGTAAATTATAAGAAATGGACAGAGTTGTATTAAATCGGTATGGCATAACATATTTCAGGATGCTACCCTTGCAAGCCCAAAAGAAAAATGTATATACAATTTAAACTGGATGAAAAGTCTACATGTGATAATCAAATTCAAACCACAACTCTAAAAAAGAAGCTGATTGAGCCATAATTATTTGCATATCAAAGACTTGTTCCACCCTTTGGGGAGATACGATTATAAACGTATGGAGGGAGTTAGGATCTGAAACAATGCTGCCCAGAAATCACAGGGAAGCTCTCCAGGGCCAGAGAGCGGTATGGAGTTGTTTTGCATAAATATATTATGCATTGACACACTTGCTGTGTTTTTTTTTTTGCTTTCCATGACCGGCTGGAAGTTTGCGTATAAAGTTTAGAATCCAGAATATTTATATTTCCTATGTTGACGTGTAAAGTTCATCGTCACATTGCATTTTCAATAAGAGGGAATAATGAGCATGTTATTGTGGGATGTGTTTGAATGAACAATACAATAGATAGGGCTTTGTCTTGGGGCTGTTTTGTGTGATTCTGTCATAATTGTGATTAATTACAACTTTGGTTGTATTTCTGTAGTTTGGAAATGTATTATTATGGGACAAAATACAGTGTATACAATTTAAACCATGTTTTCCTGTGGAGTAATTGGGTCCAAATTCATATATAAAATGGTCTGTATGCATTAGTGTTATTTGATTTTTACACTATTATTTAGCCTAGTTTATTATTTCAATGTTTGTTTTTCTTTTGTCAAAAAAATTTAATTTATACAACTTTTTCAAGGCAGACTTTGTGACATAAAGCACAGGTGTAAATAACGCAATTAAGGATAGCTGAAACTACATTCAGCCAATTAGAGTCCTGGTGCTTGAATACAATAGAGCCATTGTTATTGCTATAATCAACACATGTGACAAGTTACAACGTCTGGCTACCTGCGGGTGGTTTACTTCTTTACTTTTCATCTGTCTTTCCGCTTTGATTTTTAATTATATCCTTTTTATGCTTGACTTGCACATGAATTTGACAGTAAATGTAAACAAAACACATTTCTTAGATAACATTTGAGCAGCAACGGCTCGAGATGGAAAAAGTTTTGCATCATTTTTTTTTTACTTTGAAAAATGTCTCAAATACAAAAAAAAAAAAAAAAGAAGAAGGGTGGACTCACTTCTTTGGCCTTGTTGCGACTCCTCATGTTCTCCGCGATGTACTTGACGCTGTCGATCGCCTGTTTGATCTCCGGTGACACCTCGGAGAAGGCCACCACGGTGTTGATGCTCTGAGGACTCAGCTGACGCGTTATCGTGCCCACGGCTGGTGTTTCCGGGGTCTCCTTCCCATGCTTGCAGGGGCAAGGGCATTTCCTTCCCGTGCAGCCGTCCACGGATGAGAACTTACTGTCCCCGAACTCCAGACAGTTGAGAGAGCCTCCTCCGACCTGCTTGGAGCACAAGTCACTTCCTGGGTAGTCAATTAATATAAAAACAGAGGGATCCAGGGATACGTCTATACTAAGTCTATACAGCAAGTGCAACATTAACAAGGTGATATGAAGTCGATGTTTCCAGTGTTTTCGTTATTAAAACGTTCTTGTTTTAATTTACTGTGCTTCCTCTGAGCTGTCAATGTCATGACCCAGAGTTTCTGTCTTCTTTTGTGTCTTATTTTGAAGTCCTTGTGTCGTCTGTCTCCCTGTCTGCCCTGGTCCTGATTGGTTCCTCCTGTGTGATCGCTAAGCCCCGCCCTCATTGTGTCCACCTGTGTCTCGTTCCCCGTTGTCCAATCACCTCCACCTTGCCTGCGTAATTAAACCCTGAAGAATTAACTCTAAAGTTATAGTGTACACTTGCCAAAGCCCACATACCTCTGCCCTATCATTAAGGGAAGCAGAAAGGAAACTGTTGAGCGGAGGAAATAAAGTAACTTTAAATGTGTGGACCTACACAGCCAACTGTTGATGGGGAAATAGCTAGCTAGCTATTTTGTTAGAAACCGTCTCCATTGAGCGAGAGTGGAAACGACCGAATTCGATAAAAAATAAATTGCTATCGACATCTCTCTATCCTTTGCATTAATATATATTATTCTAATATATTTTTCCATTGAAGGATATGTTTGACACTGAACTAGTTCATCTTTATCTCAGTGATAGAGTCCAAATGTGCATAAAATATCACTATGACACTGAAATTCTGTCTCCTGTGTTATCATACACTGAATGAAGCAAAACTACAGCGAAAAATCACTTTCTGATTGAACTAATCTCGGAAACAATGGATATCCGTACCCCCCGCCCCCCCCCCCCCCCCCAACAAAAAAAAAAAAAAAAGAGAAAAAAAACTAAATGCTGCCCGCAAACATATCCAAGCGTCTTACCTGCATCAAGCTATTCTTCCGTTTCTTCCCTCCTTTCCCTCTTTTCCCTCCTTTCCCTCCTCCTCCTCCTCCTCCCCCTCCTCCCGCCTCCCCACTGCCATCCGACCCCTCCGGCTTGCCGTCTTGGTCGATCGGCCTCCGCATCAGCATGATCCTCGGCAGCGTCCGGAGGAACACGGAGCGCACCCACTCCGGCATGGTGTGGGTCATCGGCGTGCGGTAGTGCACGTTGAGCACGAACACGGTGATGACGATGCTGAGCGTGACGAAGATCATGGTGAAGAGCAGGTACTCGCCGATGAGCGGGATGACCAGCGAGGTGGAGGGGATGGTCTCGGTGATGACGAGCAGGAAGACGGTGAGGGAGAGCAGGACGGAGATGCAGAGCGTGACCTTCCCTCCGCAGTCGGACGGGAGGTAGAAGACCAGCACCGTGAGGAAGGAGATGAGGAGGCAGGGGATGATGAGGTTGATGGTGTAGAAGAGGGGCAGGCGCCGGATGTAGAAGGAGTAGGTGATGTCCGGGTAGATCTCCTCGCAGCAGTTGTACTTGATGTCGTGCTTGTAGCCCGGGGCGTCGATGATCTCCCACTCGCCGCTCTCCCAGAAGTCTTTCAGATTCACCTAGGTGATGGACGAAGAGGTTAGGAATAAAAAACGTGCGTTGATTTAACACCAGAACAACATTCAGGGTCTGCTCATCATTCGTTATTATCACCTTTCGGTCAGGACGCTACGTATCAATAAGGCTTGTGGATTTGGTTTTTACAGGTTTTTTTTTTTAAACTTTCTGCTGATGATTATGGATTTTGTTGAATTAACACAGATTTTTTGCTGAGTTTCATGTCCAAATGCATCTGGAATATTGTAGAAGAAGACGCTGATCGCTGTAGTTTACAGTGAATATAGCCGTATTGTTATGTAACAACAAAATCGTACAATATCGGGAGCACATGCTGTTCATATATATTTGTATATTTTCACTGTTGACCATATCTGCATTGCATTTTAGATTTTTAAAATGTATTTTTATGGTATACTGCTTCTTTGCACTCTGGTCAGATGTAAAACGACATTGCGTTGCCCCAGTAACTTTACTGTGTGCATTGACAATAAAGTTGAATCTGAAGTGAAGAGGAACAATATGTACACTAAAACATAAACTACATTTTGGCAACATTAACCTAGTTTATTATTTTACAATTTTGGTCTTTCTTTGGTCAAAATACTTTAAAAAAAAATTGAGATTGGTGCATTTCCAATCTTACTTTTATACCAACATTGTATTCTCTTCTTGCCGCATCTATATTTAAAACTCACAATGTTAAAGATGTGAGAGTCCAGCCCGGACCAGAGCTCCACAACCTCCTCCATCTTAACCCCGCCCTGCAGCCTATATTAGATTGATTTGATTTGCGGCTCGGCCGGTCTGCTGTTCATCATTTTGATTTCATGCGATGGTTTTCGTCATCATGGCAAATTCCGGGAAAGGGAAAATGTTGCTGAGATCAGCAACCGGCGCCGGTGGAGTCGTGGCACTAAATCCAGCCGGTATCGGATCAGTAATAAGAAATATGACGACATGGTTAACAGAGAATCATGTTTGTTTGTAAAAACTAAACTATCAGAGACTCTGCTGCCCAAAATCTACTGCCATGAGAAACATGAAACGGATTCTAGGAAATTCATGTTTAGGTTTTTTTTGGAGCAACGAGACGAGTGTGTGCCAGTCAGAGTTTCGGGAGCCCGGCAGGAACATCGTTTTCACAAGTGTAAAGTTCAGAGAAAGAGAGAGAGAGAGATGAAATACAGAGAGAGAGATGAAATAGAGAGAGCGATAAAGAGAGAGATGATAAAAGAGAGAGAAGAGAGGGAGATGAAAGAGAGAAAGCTAAGAGACAGAGAGACAGAGAGATGACAGAGAGAGAGAAGAAGATGTAAGAGAGAAGAGAGAGGTTGATGAAAGAGAAAGATAATAGAGTGAGAGAGATGAAAGAGAGAGAGGGGTAGATGAAAAGGAGAGACAGGTGAAAGAGAGAGAGATGATAGAGAGATAAAAGAGATAGATTGAGAGATAGATGAAAGAGAGAGAGATTAAAGAGAGTAATGAAAAAGAGAGAGGTAGATGAAATAGAGAGATGAAAGAGAGAGAGGTAGATGAAAGAGAGAGAAAGATGAAAGAGAGAGAAAGATGATAGAGATAGATTAAAGAGAAAGTGAAAGAAAGATGAAAGAGAGAGAGATAAAAGAGAGAGAGAGCATATGTGTTATGGTGAGTTTAAAGTTAACAGTGACATCAACGCCATGTTTTTAATTAAACGTCCACCCGGCTCACCTAAGTTCGGCTGACCCTAGACGGGCTGGTATTCTCATTTTAATGATAAGCCGATCTTCTGAGTCTCCTAAAGGTAACATTCTGTTTGCCCGTTCATTCCATCATTTTGAATCGCTCGGTCCCGTCTAGAGTTTGGTAGAAATCTATCAAACCGGTTTAAAACTATCGACACTTGTCCGACTTTACCCTAAATACCCACTTCATTCAAACTCCTTGTCCCAAGGTTTATGACGCACGTATTACTAAAGATGATCCCAGTGGGGAACGTTTTAGGATACACTGAGCACCTATCTCCTCTTCTCTCTCTCCTTATGGATTCATTTACATCTCTTCATCATACATTATTAACTCTGCTTGCTCCCCGGAGTCTTAGTGACTTCACGTCTCGTAGGGTCCATTGGCTGATTTTTCTTAAAGGTATACGACAAGACAAGAAAGAAAGAAAAACAATGAAATAGATTTTTAAAAAGCTGAAACTTATAGACAATCACAAACACTGACCTTAGACCCAATAAGTACCAGGTCAATCTTGGCTTTATCATAAGTCCAGGAGCCAAACTTCATGGAGCAGTTCTGATAGTCGAAGGGGAAGTAGGTGATGTCCATGGGGCAGGAGGACTTGAAAATAGCTGGAGGAACCCAGGTAATGGTACCATCAAACTTCAGCAGAGCCTTGGTCTTATCCTCCACCAGGAAATCCCCTACGGCGCTGTGTATGGTTGGTGTGTGTGTGTGTGAGTGTGTGTGTGTGTGTGTGAGTGTGTGTGTGTGTTTGTGTGTGTGTGTGTGTGTTTGTGCAATAAAGACCCCATGGCAGAGAGGATATGAGGAGATAACGATACAAGCATACGTGGGTTTTGATTAGGACACAAAGGTTATAGAAGAAGGAAGAGACGTCAAACAAGAGGAACACAAGAGGGGGGGGGTAAAAAGGTGGAATCACGGAGGTGAGAAAGATATGATCCGGATTAAAAGACAGAAGACAGTGAAACTGCATTATGAGTTATTGTGAAATACAAAATTGCCTTTGATTAACATCACGAGTCACGATTTTTAGCACAAAGACGAGAAGATAAAACTGACCCTTAATAATAGGGTTTTGAGTATTCAGTGTAATTAAATAGTGCAGCAGGTAGCGGTATCACGTAATAATGTCAAGTTGATGATGATACTATAACACAAGTTTCTGTCATCTCTACCGAAAAGCTATAGTTTGATAAGTAGTAGCTAAATAAGGGTTATGCGACCGTAAGAAACAACACTGTCAAACTTTTACCGCTGTTTTTTTATATTATTAATTGCCTATTTACACATATCCAGACACAGAGCAGCATTAGCGGTCATTTGGAGTGACTAAATGAATGTAAATCCAATATTAATTTCCATTTTTGCTCCATTTTGGTCTCTACACCAAAGCCTGAGGGATCAAAATGGCTGCCTCAGCTGCTAAATGCTACGCTATGTACACAAGCTAGTTGTAGATAAAAAGGGGTAACGACAGCGGTGAAAAAGAAGGCGGGGCCATAAAAACCCAAACAATAAGCTGGAAGAAGCTAAAACACTAGGATCGTAATATTCGGTTGAAGCTAAACAACAAGCTAACGGAAAACGCGACGAGCCTCACTTGTTGTAGAGCACGATGTCGGGTCTCCAGATTTTGTTCGACGGAACTCGGATGAACTCGATCCCGTCGAACTCCACCGGCATCCACTGCAGCTTGTAGTCGTTCCAAATCTGAAAGAGACGCCGCGGTCATAACTTCCTTTGATGTATTACAGCGGAGCGAGAGAGAAAAAATGAAATGTTTATTGACCGGAACATTTGTGCTTTCGCTGCTTTTTCCCCAGAAAATCAAGCCGGTGCCTCATTGATGTATTTGCTCCTGGTAAAAGAGCCACAGAGCAAATAATAACACAGCTAGAATACATCCAAGAGGATGGATGTAAGTAAATAGACTGCATTTGAGTCACATACCTGCGGGGTAACATTTCATGAGCCATACGTCAATTAGTCTTGGCTATTTGCATTGCATTCAAGATTAATTAATCCATTAGCGAGGCGGATTAATATCCTGTTATGATCTGGGAGCTGTTTAATTAACCACTTCATGCTACATTGGCCTTTTCATTTATCTACCCAGGGAGCTTTACCATGTGATTGGCTGGAGATGTAATTCCTGATCGGTTGAGGTTTTATGGCTTAGTGTTGACAAAAATAAACGATGCTGCATTTACTTTCTGTGGTCGAGGCGCCATGAGAGGCAAGCAGGGGGAGTTTGTGTTAAGTGTAACAACCTTGAGTTTTCACAAATTAATATATAAGCACAATAACAATAA
>CM070110.1:22400916-22465916 GCA_036178185.1 Liparis tanakae | reverse complement strand
TTGTCTATCTCAGTGTTTTAACTCTTTCAATAACTCTTTGACAAGAGTTCACTTTTTGTTGTTGTTTCTTTTGGGGATTTTTTTCTTTAAATGGACTAGCTGATAAATAAAGAAGCACAACTGAATTATATCATATCATACCATCTGTTTCTGTATATTTACTTTACGTTTAATTAATATCAGTCCAAATAATCAGCGTTATTTCTGGAATAAATGTATACATTCATTGATATACACTCCAAGTTAGGAGTTACGGGCATTATTAAAAGAATAATGTTTCCTCAAGGTGTGAGCAGTTTAAGGTGTTCATTATTTATAATAAAGTATCTAAATATAGATTCATGTTTGGTTGCACTGCGGCTTAAGTGCTGTACACATAACACATTTACGAAGGGTCTTATTTACTAATCATCATCCAGGAAGGAGCCTGGAGGCCCGAGGCACAATATCAGCACGGCCCAGTTGAGGCATTGATTTGTGGGAGGAGCTTCTGCTTATCTCCTGTGCTTTTTGTTGTTGTTTTCCTTTAAAGAAGATATGTCTCAGTTTCATGAAAGCAGAGGCACATATCTAATACCCTAGAGATGTATTCTGAGCAGCTGGCCCCTTAATGCGCTTTATTTCTTGTAAGCTACGAATGCTGGATGAGACTATCCAGAAACCCAGAGAAGGCTAAACACTGACATAAAGTATAGAAACCAGCTGAAACTGAAACACGGTAACACAAAGACTGAATACACACGGAAGAAACTAACTAATGAAAGTCAGATGTGGTGGAAGAAAGGGATGGAAAAAGACAAAAAGAGTCACTTTAAACATTAAAAGCGAGAGAAAAAACTCGAACGGGCACTCGGTAGAGCGCATACCTTCGCATATCACAAGATCGGGTATTGAATTATGAACATTTTGGCATTAGTTGCATGACAATTGGATAGAAATTGACCGCTATGGTAAAAATAAGATGCTGACCTTTTCATGACCTTGACCTTTGACCCGATCGATCCCAAAATCTAATAAGATAGTCCCCGGATAATTACCAATCATCCCGACAAATTGCATGTGATTCAAGAAGATTCTTGACCTTGACGATTCGGTTTAATACTTTTTGACTTATGCGAATAACACTCACGCATACAAATACACGGCGATCAAAACATTACCTTACGCATTTTCAAAGCGAAGGTAACAAGACAACAAAGACAAAGAAATGCGACAAAGACGACGTCTACTATTCCGAACTTTGTGAACGCAGACAGAAGATGTTTTTTTCTTTGAGACGCTTCTGTTGTTTCCCTCTGAAGTCTCTTTTTAAATATAGCTGAGTTTGGGAGAGACGAGAGAAAGACGTCTTAATTAAAACAGAGTTTTTTGGAGAAGGCCTTGACCCTCTAGCGATGAAACGGAGCCGATCTTTTTAAATCAAGATGCTCCACTCGAAGGCAAGCGACGACCCTCTTGATGCAGACGAGGACACCAGAGACTCGGCTGCGTCTGAACCTCTGGTGACAGCCCTCTGGAGAGAATGACAAGGGGAATAAGAAAAGAGCGAGAGGGGAGGGAAGAAGAGAGGAGGCTGGGAAGCAAAGCCTTCTTAAGATGTCGCTCAGAAGATGACGAGCATGCAGATTTCATAGCTTCTGTCTCGTAGCTGCCTAGATGTGCTGAATGGAGTCTAAAGGGAGCATTGGAACTAACGCAAACAATCCATGTTTGGCAACTTGACAAGAGGAAACAGTAGAAGAGATAGAGGTATGGAAAGATGGGGGCAAAAAGGGTCATTTTTATTAGAAGATAAAAATGAATTTGCAGGACTAAAATGGACTTGTGTGGTGCTTATTTAAAAGGCAGAGCTGATCTAAGAGCACTAAAGCAGCTCTTTGATCATAACAGGATCCACACACACACACACACACACACACACACACACACACACACACATGTCCACACATTTAACATGGTCGGATACATTTCATGTTTGAAATCATAAAAGAACCATTATGAAGGAAGATGAGCAAAAGATTTAACCACTTTCGTGTGGATTTGTCACGTCCCCCCCCCCCTCTCTCTCTCTCTCTCTCTCTCTCTCTCTCTCTTATTAGTCAACCAATCTCATGTGGCAGTTTTCCGATGGCTGCTTTCAGGATTATCATATTATGTGGTAAATCAGTGAAAGGATGAGAAACAAAGTTAAAAAAGAAAGAAGAAAAAGAAAGAGACCCATGGAAGACAAAACTATCAATACTAATAATCAATGATAACACCAAATCAGTGGTAAGAGCTTATCTGTAACAGTTTAGCTCCATACCTTCCTTTTAGTATTAGACCCCGTTTACACGATGGGAAAACGCATATATTTTCATGCGTTTTGGCCTTTCATTTACACAAAAACTGAGGTTTTATCACGGAAAACGATCATTTCTAAAAACTCTGGCCAAAGTGGAGATTTCTGAAAACTCTGTTTGTGTGTTTGCGTGTGAGTTTTAGGTTATCAAACGTCACAGTGTGCGACTAAAGATGCTTCACGTCATGTGAGCGTCCTATGGGACGTAAGCGGACGGCGTATTTATGCGGGTTCATATAAACAGAAACTTTTTTTTAAACAACCTTGTGTGTACAACGCTATTTTTGAAAACGGAGGGGCAGAAATATTTGTTTCTGTAAATACCAGCTATGTGTAAATGTGGCCTAACTATCACGTCATTCCAGATCCTGCTTCCCATCTCTCAGTCCAGCTCCCTTCACCTGCCTCTGATCACCTCGTTAGTCCCTCATTACCTTCACCTGGTCCTCATGCTCGTCTCACCTGCTGCCCATTCCCTCGTTAGTCCCCGTCTACTTATGTTCCCTCACTTGTCCTCTGACAGATTGTCTCGTGTTCTTCTTGAAGCCCTCCGGCGTTACAAAGTGTATTTATCTGTTCCCGTCTGTTTAGTTCCTGCCGGTACTTGGGGTAAAGTTAATTATTTTCCAGTTCTGTCTCCTGAGTCGTGCATTTGTGTCCACCCTAATACTCCCGTGACATTATCAATGCTAAGACCATGTCAATGCTCCATAACTTTGTAATCAAACCTGTATTCACTTCCTGCAGTCAACAAACACAAGCTGATAGAAACACGATGAGTACCTTGTATCGCTCCGTGTTGCCTCCGTTAAGTTATTTAATCGTCATTTATATTTATATATATAAAATTCCTCCACAGCATGGAAAGTGGGATCATTACAAGTCACAAGCACATGACTTGCACGTGTTCTTCTGGGATAGTCTGAACAGTTCCTGTCATTACAACTCCAAACAATACATTATAAACTAGAATGGGCATAGAGAGCATACTTTCGCATATCACAAGTTTAGACATTGAATTTGGCATTAGTTGCATGCCAATTATATATAAATTGACCACATTATGGTAAAAAGAAGATGTTGACCTTTTCATGACCTTGACCTTTGACATGATCAATCCCAAAATCTAATCAAATGGTCCCCGGATAATAACCAACCATCCCACCAAATGTTATGCGATTCAAGAAGATGTTGACCTTTTCATTACCTTGACCTTAACCTTGACCTTTAACCCGATCGATCCCGAAATCTTAGCAAATGGTCCCCGCATAATAACCAATCATCCCACCAAATTTCATGCGATTCGGTTTAATGCTTTTTGAGTTATGCGAGTAAAACGCATAAAAATATATAAATAAATAAATAAATACATGGCGATCAAAACATAACCTTCAGCATTTTCAATGGGAAGGTAATAAAGTAAATGTCAATAACTAAAATGTTGCGTTGCATAACTCATGTAACATTTCCACAGCCTGCACACGTTGCCCCCCGCGGTGCTTCCTCTCGCTGCGTCCCACTGGCTGGCTGATGGCGGCGGTTCTGCACGGCGGTTCTGCACGGCGGTTCTGCGCGGCGCTCACACCGGGTCTCGGTTCCCGTTGCTAACGGCGGCTCACGACATCCGGAGCCTCCGAAGTGGAAACGCACCGCAGGTAGTCGTGTATACAGTTGACTTTCATATCTTTATAAAGGGCTTTTGATGCCTGTTTAAAGAAAGTTTTTAACATAGTTCACTAATAAGATACTTTAAAAACATCAAACATATAGAGCTGTCTTTGTTAGGGATGGGTATCGTTGTTTTCCCCCGATATTGGTGCTTTTAAAATGATACCGGTGTCTAAATGGTGCCTGAACCGATACTTAAAAAAAAAAAAAAAAAAAACAGGATTGACAATGACGACATTAAAAACCTCTTTGGTCATATTCCATGTAAAATCCGTCCTCATGGAGCTCTGACAAAAAATGTCAGATGTCAGACTGTCGCGCTCGTAGCTAACGCAAGCTACGAGCTAGCGTGAGCTACGAGCTAGCGTGAGCTACGAGCTAGCGTGAGCTACGAGCTAGCGTGAGCTACGAGTTCCTTTTGCATCAACGCCACAGTTAAGGCATGAGGCCCCTATTTAACGGGCGTGTTTTGAATGCTTAACCCGTAATTCTGGTTTTAATTTTTAGCAATTCTTCGCACAATGTTTTGTCCCGCCACATCAACCATGTGCATAAACACTCATTGACTACCTACGTCCAAATATAATGATAGTTAGGAAGATAAGCCAGATGTAGTTTATGATAGATGTATACCTTTATTTATTTATTTATTTATGTATATATATATATATATATATATATATATATATATATATATATATATATATATATATACATACACTACTGTTAAAAGTTTGGGGTCACTTAGAAAAAAGCACTGTTTTTTCCAATGAAAAGGACATTAAATTAATCATAAATACACTCTATACATAGTTAATGTGGTAAATGACTATTCTCTGTTTTTTAATGAAGTCTCTACATGTATAGAGGCCCATCTCCATGTTCTAGTGGTACATTGTGTTATCGCCTTAGAAGACTAGCAGAGGGGTAGAACCCCCTTGAAACCCTTTTTTTATTTTGAATAACTTTTTTTTTTGCATTTTCCACAAACAGATTATTCCGTGACAATGAAACCCTTTTTATGTGAGCGCAGCTGAAAACAGTTGTGCTGGTGAGAGAAGCTCTAAAACTGGCCTTCCTTTGAGCCACAAGTCTGAAGAACAACATTAATATTTACAATGAAAATCATTATTTATAACCTCGTCAATGTCTTGACTATATTTAGTCATCTTGTATTCATTTAATAAATAAAAGTGTGAGTTTTCATGGAAAACACAAAATTTCCTCGGTGAACCCAAACTTTTGAACGGTCGTGTATGTATATAGAGGGCTTGGATCTGAGTGTGTGAGCTCAGAGTAAAACCCAGCAGCTTGTGGAGTTAATGTTCTCTCGTGTTGGACGATCAATTATTCAACCAGCTATGCGGAATCTGTCAAAAATCACTTAGAAAAGCAAGTTCATTCAAATATAGATCCCAAAATATTTAATGCGCCCGAGGCAAGAGTGGTCGGAGGTCAACCCCACTGGAAACGGATGAGGACGGTGACGAAGAGCAAGTGAGGTGAGGTAAAAGAAAAGGGGGGGGGTGGAGGGAGTGTGAGGACAGAGAGTGAGTGATGCTTGTACAGTTTGATTAAAGAGAGAGAAGTGTGGAGACAGGTGGATAGAGCCAGAGGAAGGAAGATAGCGGTGTGTGTGTGTGTGTGTGTGTGTGTGTGTGTGTGTGTGTGTGTGTGTGTGTGTGTGTGTGTGTCCAGTAAAAAGGTAAAGGAAAAGATGTGATGCATGACAAAACCTTTTTTCCTTCACATTCTTACATTCTGGCTAAATGTATTATACCTATATACTATAGAAATATAGTATTATACCTATATACATAAGTAGTACTTATATACTATAGGAATATAATATTATACCTATACACATAAGTATTATACTTATATACCATAAGAATATAGTATAAATACATATATAAATGTTTTACTTATATACAATAGGAATATAGTATTATACCTATATACTATAGACATATAATATTATACCTATATACATAAGTAGTATACTTATATACAATAGGAATATAGTATTATATATATATATATATATATATATATATATATATATATATATATATAAGTAGTATACTTATATACAATAGGACTATAGTATTATACCTATATACATAAGTAGTATACTCATATATTATAGGAATATAGTATGTATACATATATATAAGTATTATACGTTTATACTATAGAAATATAGTATATATATATATGTATATAAGTGTTATACTATGTATACTATAGGAATGTAATATTTCACCTATATACGTATATAAGTATTATACATATACACTATAGGAATTATACCTAAAAACATATGTAAGTATATATATACATTCTATATATTCTATATATATACTCGTCTCTCATTCGATGATCAAATAGAAGTTGTGTTATCTTTTGCCTCGAGGCGCGTTCCCCAAAAAGTGGGTTACATGAATTTGGATATGTTTCATGTTCGTGACTCGGGAGTCGTCCTTTGTAGTTCATTATCTGAACAGTGAACATGTCATATTGTGTGTGTGGTGATTGGGACCCTGAAGTGGCCTTATTATTATTCTCCCGGGGGGTTTAAATGTCATCTTATGTAAAGTGTTAAAAGTGAGAAAACAAATTAACATTTTAGTGGAAATAAATTTCTAAAAGCTCCAATTTGTACGATTGTGAAATATAATGATGAACTAAAGACGGCATTGTGTGAGATATGTGTACATCGAGGTGTGTGTACATTGAGGTGTGTGTACATCGAGGTGTGACTCAGTGTGTTAGGCCACGCCCCCACTGCTCTGTGTTCTGCTCTATAAATGTGTTCTGCTCTATAAATGTCCCCCCACACACACACACACACACACACACACACACACACACACACACACACACACACACACACACACACACACACACACACACAGTGCTCTAACAGGATCATCAGTCATGCATTCAGGTACATTCAGGGAGCAGCTCCACATGAAAACAAGGGGCAGCCTCATGGACACAGCTACAGGCGGAGATAACACACTAACACACACTAGTAGCACGTTTTAACACCACTAGGTGACACATGAATACTGTATTTATGTGTACGTGGTCATGTTTTCTGAAGGCACTCGAGACCTCCATGTGCACATCAGTTTTATGAGGCTAACAAATAGCTTACATGTCACATCAGACTTCTGTTCGACAATATTTACCTTAAAGGGGACATATCATGCCCATCTTTCCACAAGTTGATGTGGTTCCTTGGGGTGTTAATGTAATGTTTGTAACATATTTTGGTCAAAATACCACAAGAATCATTCAAACAGCCTTTGTACCTGTCAGAAACACCTCCCCACAGACTGACCTGCTCTGAGTGGGAGAGGTGCTCCGGGTTGCCAGGTTGGAGACGGTGAAGTATCGTAACAAAGGCTCAACATGGTTGTATTATTTGGAGGGTAATTATCGTGTATCTGGCAACCCTGAGATCGGTTGACCAATGACTGCTCTCTATATCGCCAGAGCTCGGGAGATACCATTTCTAAAACGTGTAAGGGGTGAATACTAGTTTGTGAAAACCCAGAGAAACACAAATATCCGACGGAGCAAAATCCTGGACGTTTTTGGAATCCCTGCCGGACGCTTTGTTTAGGTCTCAGAAACAGGACATGTCTGGGGGAAAGAGGACGTCTGGTCCCCCTAACTTATGGCGCCAGGTCACCGAACCGTCTCTAAACTGGGGGGGTCGAGTGGGGGGGGGGGGGGGGGTTCCAATGCCAACATCTACATAGACGTTGGTGGTGATCCCAATCGACGCACTCAAGCAGATCGTTTCTGACCACAACAAGCCGCCTGAGTTGTTTTGTTCCAGCGTTTTTGAGTTGGGAGACATGCCAGATACCCACATTAATGAATAGAAGCACTAAAAAGTAGAATTTTCATAATATGTCCCCTTCAAAACTAAATGTGGTGTCACAGTTTTTTGTGGCGTCTGATAAATATTGATTATAGAGTCCCACAAGCTTTAATCAGCCGTTCAGAGACATGATACAGAGACAGTGTGTGGTGCTGTAATGATGTACTCTACAAGGTTGATTATTGCGCAATAATGACTTTTTTTTTTAAGTACATCTGTGGTTGACTCGATGTTTGTGTGACAAATATGTTTATATTCTACAAATTTGCTCACATTCAATATACATGTTATTTTTATTTCATCGTAAAATGTTGAAAATTAAAGTTTAAAAAAAGAAATATTTATCATAAAAAAATCCGGGCTACTTGTTTTTTTATTGTGTAAAAATAAACTGAGAGGTGGAAGTGTTCCTGAATGTGTAAGTAGAATCTTAAATATAGGTGGATGTGTCAAATGATCGGTAGATATATTCAGATGTATGATTTAAAACATCTGTATTTGTATACTTATAATGTTAAAGTGTACTCACATGTTGACGTAATTGCAGATTTGTGAATGTGTAAAATGGCAGGTGAGATTATACGTAAATGTATGATTGTTAAATAATATTTGAAATGGTGAAAATGTATTTAAAAACTAAAATGTGAGATCATGAGAGTAAATGTTTGGAAGACGTCTCCCACAGCTCCCACAGACTTCCCAGAAGCCTCTCTGTTTTTTTAAGTGTGTCTGAGGCCATTAGTACATATATAGATTCACAGTCACGAATTCATCCACCAACATTTAAATATGATTTAAAATGCTATAAGAACATGAGACTGGTGGAAAACACACACACACACCCACACACACACACACACACACACACACACACACATATAGGCACCCCCAGCCAAGAAGGCCATGCATGGAATATGGAATCAATGTGTTTAGAGCCCGATAAACCACAAGGAGCCTATCGGCCACCTAGCATAAATCAGATAGCGGATGTATTTATGCCGTTGGAGCAGAATGTTGACGTTACTGTGCGGCGTGATTACGGCGTCTCTGCATCTCCTCCACCGAGTGGCTGCAGGTCACATGGGCTCTCTGCCTCGTGGACTGTGATTAAGTATGGGTGCATTTCCAAATCCATCTTTCCAACTCACCTATACTTTCCTTCCTTGCTCCCTCTCCCCATGTCCTCCTTCCTTCCTTCCTTTAATCATGTATCGCTCCCCCTGTCCCAATCTCCCTCATCCAATCAATGTTAACGGAATTCCTACAGACAAAGCTGCTTATTCTTCTTTATTTAAAAAATAAAAATAAAGTATTTATAAATATATATATATATATATATATATACATATAAATATAAATATATTTATGTGTATATATAAATATATCAATATATATATATATATATATATATATATGTATATAAATATATCAATATATATATATATATATATATATATATATATATATATATATATATTGATATATATATATATATATATATCCATAATATTGACTCCCACCTGCCCTTAATAATACTAAACTTAATCCAGCTAAACATAATTTGTACCCTAAAAAATTATAATTTGGATGAATTAAAGATGCTTTAAAAAAAAGTGACCACACAGTGACACAATATTCTCTTCATAATAATAGAAAAACCAACACACTATAGATACAACATTTGATTCATACTATAATTGGTATGAAATTAAATAAAGTTTTAAGACTTGATGCCAATGGAAAATATGTTTTATCGAAATCTGCCAATCTCCCCTGAACGCCTCCTAATTGCCCTGTGTGTGAATAATACACACACGTGACTACACACTCTCTCACCAGTAAACAAGAACACAGATCCTGTAAACACATTTTAATCTGTTTCGGGTTTTCCTCTAAATGACAACTCACGCCTCACAAATTGAATTTGCATTCATCAGAATTCATCTCTCGGATTCTTCCTCATTTATTTGTCATGCATGAGGTTTATGACACGAGCGTGACGCTCAGATGCACTCATAACTGAAGTGTTTACAGTCTGGATATGCTTTAACGACGATGACGTCATTTTCAGAATCATAACAACATCTGAAAAAAAGATTGGACTAATTATCGATGACAATATTGATCTAATGACGGAGGAACTTTTTTTATTTTTTTATTTTTACGCACCATATTACGCAACCATATTACGTCATTGCTGACTTCAGATGAAAAACGATGACACAAGTTATATTTTAAAAGCGTTCAACCATCTCCAAGTTAACTGTCTCGTGCACTGGCGCGTAAAACCTCCCCGCGTATCATCGCCTCCTCATTTCAACCAAACGCTTCTGACATAAATACGCATCTGAAAGCATCACATCTACATTATATATGTCTATATATGAATATATATATATATATATATATATATATATATATATATATATGTATATATATATAGTTACCTCGCGCTATCAACGCCACGAGAACCAGCAGCAAAGTCCATCTGGCCGCCGGCTGCATCTCCCCTCGTGTCGGTTGAGGAAGACTCCTCTTCACTTTTTCTTCTTCTTCTGAAGGAACTCTGATCGATGAGCGAAATAAATAATAATGTGTAATGGAATAAATACAATAAAAACACGCGTTTTTTTCCTCCTTTGGTACACTGTTTTTTTCTCTTCCCCCAAAACTGGAACCGCGGTGCGCGCTCCTTTCCTGATCTGATCCGGACTGGACTCCGCGGGTTACTCCCCCCCCCCCCCACACACACACACACACCCCACACCCCTCCTCCTCCTCTCTGTGAGCGCACCGCTCCCCTCTGGCGCAGCCACGCGGACGCGCGGGGAGCAAAGAGCCGCTGCGACTCAGGAGGAATGTGATTCCGTGGAAGAGAAAACGTATCTGTTGAAAAAAACAAATACAAATGCAGCCTATATTTTTTATGTTTGACATTGGTGTCCATGACTACAGGGACGTGTTTTCTTAAGGACTAAACCAGAGCGGAAATAGCCTTAACTCACATGGGGAACATTCAAATGGCTAATAATTAAATATGTGGATGAGACATTTTTTTTAAGTCAGTAAATACAATAATAATACAGCATAATGTCGTCTGCCTCTCTGATCTGATAGAAAGTGTTTCATGTGATGCTAAATGAAGTTAGAGCTGTCCGCGGTGCTGAACTCATCTTTAAAAAAAAAGAAAACCGGTGTCAGAGTTAAAATACAATGTTTGCATGATTGTTTGAGATTTTTGGGACATGCTGTTTCTTTTTCCCGCCACTAAACTGCAGCACCGCGCTGTGCTGAGGGGGGGAAGTTGAGCCGATGTGAAACATCTCGTCTCCTCGTTGTTCCACAACGAGATGATCACGTTTCATTTCAGCCGGAGATCCTCCACGATGACGTCATCAAGCGAAGTAATTAAGGTAGTAATGCTTAGCTGAGCAGAGCTGAACGAGACACACTCGATAGTTGTGTGTGTGTGCGTGTGCTTACAAACACACACAAACACACACACACACACACACACACACACACACACACACACACATACACGCATGCATACTCATAAAGAAACTCCAGGAACACCACTCAAATCACGAAGCCATCCAACACATCAATATTCATATTCAATTTAGTTTAATGCATTATTATATTTAAAGTAATTGCATAGGTTAATAAAAACAATGCGATGTGAGACATGGATGAAACGATTATAATTATGATATTTAGGTGAAAGAGGGCGGATGCCTCTGGGGAAACTCGACTCAGACTCGGCGTGTGATGTAAATACCCTGTTAGTATATGAAGCACACACACACACACACACACACACACACACACACACACGCACACACACAATCACACTGTACGTGAGGACCTCCCCTTCGCCTTTAGGTAATATTACCACGTGTGAAGACAATCTACCTTCACGACATCAAAGCGTCGTAAAAAAACATCCAAAAAATCCCACCATTGTTTTCTTATTTATATTTACCGAGTCTTAAACTCTGAATAAAAAGCATAAGATGGAGATGAACTTGTGGGGATAATGTGTGTTGGCCATGCAGCCCCCTCAGTGAAGCGCTTCAGAGGAGGAACCATAGGTGAGAATCAATGTTCCTGCCAGGAGTGTTTAGTGTGACGTACCGCGGCCCCCGTGCTACATGCTCTGCCCATGGGCAATGTTTAATTCATTGTTTTTCTTCTTCTTCTTCTACTTCATAAAAGCTGGATGCACCCGAGCCCAAAAGCCATTAGCGTCATCCTTCCCTTCCTCTCTTCATCTCTCCATTTGCAACTCCCTCTCCTTCCATCCCAACAACAAACCGATCGTTATCCTCATTTTAAAAACCTTTTTAATACCTCTTAGTCTTCTTTTAGTCAATTTGACTTCATACATTTCATCCTTTCCATTCTTTTCTGACGCCCCCCCCCCACACACACACACACACACACACACACACACACACACCTCCAGAATGCTCTCATAGATAATATGCACACTGGTGCCATCTTTCTGCCTTAAGTGAAACACAACATGTACAAATATCTATCTCCCCCTTCCCCGCTAGAACTTTTAGACCATGCTGAATTATTTACAGCCGCATATCTGCACCACATCCCTGACCCCCACCCAGAGAAGTGCTTTTTATTTCCCACTCTTCCAGTCATGAAAGCTGGATGGCCTTTTGTTGTTTTAGTATTCTCCCCGACAATGATCGCCTCACTGAGGCGGGGTTTAATGGAGCTGAAGGTGATCCAGAGGCTTCTGGAAGCTTCCAGGAGGCAGGAAAGGTGGATATCCCGTCTTCCTTATATACGTGGTGAGAAAATGAATAAGAGTGGTGCTGGAGAGTATATTTAAGAGGTCATGTGTGATGTGAACAGAGGTTCAGGGGAGCTGCATACAGGAAGTCACACCAGACCTAAGAATAGATAGTTGCACTTTAATGCATTATAAGTATAATATATCATCATGATACAATACATGCAGAACATTTACTCAGTTCTTCAAATGCGGTTAAAAGCAGAGAAATGCAGGAAGTTGGATTTCCTGTCTTCCTTACACGGTGAGAAAATAAATAAGAGTGGTGGTGTAAAAAAGAGGTCATGTGTGTATGGAAAGTATTCAGACCCCTTTAAAATGTTCACTATTTGTTTCATTGCAGCCGTTTTCTAAAATAAAATAAAAACATTTTATTTCTCATTATATTTCACCCAGCAGCCCATGTTGACAGAAAACAAACAGAAATGTAGAAATTTTAACACATTTATTAAAAAGGAAAAACGGAAATATCACACGGTCATAAGTATTCACACCCTGATCATGTGATCACAGTTTTTATTTTATTCTTATGTTCAAGAATTTATTAATGTCGGTTTTCCACAGAAGCAATAATTTTATTTTGACAACCTCTAATTTCTCACCTTTTACTGTCTGCATGGGTAACAGAAATGTAGAAATTGTTGCAAATTTATTAAAAAAGAAAAACTGAAATATCACATGGTGCTAAGTATTCAGACCCTTTGCTGTGACACTCACATTTAACTCTCATGCTGAACATGGGATATTTCAGTTTTTCTTTTTTAATAAATTTGCATAAATTTCAAAGTTTCTGTTCTTTTCTGTCAAGATGGGGTGCTGAGTGAACATTAATAAGAAATAAAATAAACTTTTTTGATTTTAGCAAATGGCTGCAATGAAACAAAGAGTGATAAATGTAAAGGGGTCTGAATACTTTCTGTACCCACTGTATGTAGAATACACAATTTTCATGATTTTCAGGGAGGTTGCAGTGTAGCTGCATTCAGGAAGTCAAAGAGAAGTTTAATAGTATTGTATTATATATCATGATAATACACTTACTCGGTTCATCAAATTTGGTTAAAAGCAGAACAATGTAATACAGATTGACTTCGCAAATACTCCATCTGTATACTTTATTTAGTGTCAACAACAGCTGTGACCTCACACCCACCCCAAAACTTTTTCTTCTCTTCCTTAAATAAAAAGAAAAGTAGGTCAAGATTGTTTTTGCATGCATCACAGAATTATGATGTCATAAAAAAATTAAGTTGATGCTAATATGCCCCGTGCTTGCGGTCCATATGTAGTCACTCCTTCCGCAATCTGCTGACCTCTTTCTGGTCGGCGGTTAATAAGGATGTAGAAATGTGATTTAAAAAAAGTAGTGGAGAAATAAATATCAAAAATACTTTAACCAGAGTTTTTTTTAAACTGAGATCTTTCTTTTTGATGGGGAGTAAATGTTCATTATGCTCTTTATGAGTTTAGCTTATAGTGTTCCCATGTCTATTCATAGTTTATGGGCTGTACGTGGTTCACTCAGTGTGTTCCCATGGCTTGCGGAAACTGTTAAACTAACGTATGGGCTGTAAATTCAATCAGTGTTATTGTCATGGCTTGCTTGTCATGGCTTGCGGAAACTGATAGGGAAGTGAAAGAGCCAGATGTCAGACTGATATAGATCTGACCAAGTCAAGGCTTTGACTTGGTTCCGTTATCTCTCCATGTATGTGTGTGTGTGTGTGTGTGAACATTTCATTAAAAGGCTGAAGCAAAGGGGTGTTCGTTGGGAAGTCTTGGATGTCGACACTGCCCTGCACACGTGCGACTGAGCTCCCCCTTTTGCAAAAGCTACTAAAGATACTACTTGTCTGTGGTTCATTCTCGCCTCTTTGACTGTGAATACTTACATGATATAGAAAATACCTATCATTTTCCAAATGTTTTTGTACAATTAAAATGATGACTAATATAATGTATTTTAATCAATCACAGTGGAGCTGGGTGTCTGTAGCGGAAGTGGTCAAAGCAGGATGGGCATTAAAATTTATTTAAAAAAACAGTTAGTAAGCTTTAGAGGGCTGGAAACATTATTTCGGTTGGATAATTTTTTTTTAATTCAGCGTACTCAAGATTACCAACCTGCTGTAATGACATAAACATCTTCTTATTGCTTCACTGGGGGCTTAATTGCAACCATTACATCTTTAACTCAATTCAATTCAGTTTATTCTATACAACCCAATATCACAAATCACACATTTCTCCTCTGAGGGCTTCATCTTAAGTATTTACCTGAATCTCAATCAATTAAATTCTCAAGCAACTAAAAAAATAAATAAATAGAAGCAAAAATCCCTTTGGAAGTGTATATTCAGACTAAAGGAAGTAACCGCAGTAAAGACTTTGAATAAATCAACACATCTTGTTGCGTCAACATAAAATCACGAGTGTTCTGCCATCAAAACGAAAGATTATCAGCTTAATGCACACGTGTACAGATAAATACGAACACCTACACGAGCACGTGTGTTCACGTCTCTGATTAAGGAACGCAATATTTTAAATTGAGCTCGCCTACGTAGATCTAAAGCTTGTGAGTGTACTGGTGTGTATCTTGAAACACACACTAGGTGTGCAGCACACCTGCATCGTGTAGCAGGTGACATATTTTCCACTAAAGCCAAAAGTCAACATAAACTCACAGAAACATACACTTGTCTGAAACTAATTTCCTCCGGGACAGTAAATGTCATAAGGTCTGGTGCCTTTAGTCCAAGATGCATGCTGACTAAAACTGAAATAAATCAAATTGGGACACTAATGTTTGCTCCAAATTATATATATAAAACCAATAATATTACTAGTTTGAAGTCCTGAACTCTGTCCCCATGTGGCTTGTATAGTCCTCATGTACACACTCACAGGGATGCAGAAAAGGAAGAGGAGTAGAATTAGAGCCACAATGTAGTGTTGACAATGGGGGGGTGTTTACATGGTTTCAGGTGGGAAAGCAAGGTTTAACGCAGACTGTACAATATCTTTCTTTCAATCATTTCATTTTAAGTTTTTACAAGTTATATTAAGTGAAAGAGGGCGGTTGGGTTACCCTGAGATTTTCCAAGCTTAACTTATTTATATGTAATAACGCCAGCTGATAACTTGTACCACGAAATAGCTACATTTAAAAAAGGTAACTAACCATTACGGTAAAAATGTGAATTATGCACGCCACTGAATATATAGAAATATGAATCAATACAATCTTGTGAATACAAAGCATGTGTCATTTAACCATTTAACAGACAAAAAAAACCCAATAACAAATAAATAAAAATGACATAACAGCATAACAACCAAATATACGAACAATCAGGACAGAAAAAAACGGACATGAATCGAAAAGAAATAATTAGAAATCATCACTGTGAAATATGAAAGGAAAATATGTGAAAAGAAATGAAAGGATAAGTCTGTTAAATATTCAGAGTTGTTCAGAGGATGGAAACAAATTGCTGTTATTTTTGGTTTTGCCGGTGTCCTTTCGGGTCATCTTCAGACATCACACACACACACACACACACACACACACACACACAGACGCATATGACGCACACGGGGACCACACAGTGTGTGCTCCTAAAAGTGTGTTATCCTGTGGGACGAGCTGACTTAAGCCATCATGCATGCGATCTAGAGGAGCCACTAACACACTCAGAAAGTATAATACTGAGTGAGGGTCATCGGGGAGCAGCAGACTTCATCTCAGATGTTTCTCTCTAGTCCAAAAATACTTCTCTACTCCAAAATAGTCATTGTAAAAAAAATCTCATCTTACAGTCAGCGTGAATGCTGTAATTGATTTGTCCTCTCCACACTGGAGATAGCCGTTGTTAATTACTGTATTCCTTAAATTACCAGCCCGTAGAACCCCACAGTGGAGGCTGGTGTTTTGGCACGCCGCCCGTCCCATGTTCTGAGCTATTTGGGCGTGTAGCGTGAAAAAAGGGACAGATAATTGGGTTTTATCACCGGGGGTATTTTTAGTTTGCATTTCTCCACACACGCACATTTAAAACCAGACTGGAAAAAGGGGCCGGTGGGGGGGGGGGGGAGTAAGGGAGAGAAAGAGCAGAAAAAGAGAGCAGGAGGAGGATGAGGAGGTTAACAAAGGGGAAGAAGGACTGGGCCACGGAGATGGAGGCCGGCACGTGTCCAGGCTTGGTGGAGTGTGTGTGAAGGAGCAGCCGTGGTCCCCACCCTCGGGCTCCACCAGGGAGGCGGAGCAGAACGAGCCTCTGGACCACGGCGAGGGGTGCTCGACAACCCGTGCTCGACAACCCGTGCTGATTCAGGAGAGCAACCGTAGGAGACTGGAGCTGGACGCAGCGATGGAGACAGATTATCCGCCATGAGGCAGATTCTGTTAACCCTGAACATCACGCGGGAATATATACGAATATACATCGGCATATATACGAATATACATCGGCATATAAACGAATATACATCGGCATATATACGAATATACATCGGCATATATACGAATATACATCGGCATATAAACGAATATACATCGGCATATAAACGAATATACATCGGCATATATACGAATATACATCGGCATATTTACGAATATACATCTGATGGTGGAGACTCCGTTAAGCGGAGGGTTTAATGATAAAACGATAAAAGAGAAATATTATTTGATAATTTCATGAATTGGATGTTTCATTTTCCATGAATGGATATTTAAAGAACAGCTTGTGAAATAATAACAGATAAGCTACTAAAGGAATAGGTCAATGTTTTAGAAGTGAATTGTTTTCGCTCTCATATCCACAGTTAGCTGTGAAGATAAAAACCCCTTCTCATGTTAGTCAGTTAACTATGAAGCTACAGTGGTTAGCATAGCCTAGCTTAGGCTGAACATATTAGCCAGTTAACTATGAAACTACAGCAATGAGGTGGTTAGCTTAGCCTAGCTTAGTTTGGACATGTTAGTCAGTTAACTATGAAGCTACAGTGGTTAGCCTAGCCTAGCTTAGACTGAAAATAGTATTCAGTAAACTATGAAACTACAGCAATGAGGTTGTTAGCTTAGCCTAGCTTAGACTGGAAATGATATTCAGTTAACTATGAAGCTACAGTGGTTAGCTTAGCCTAGCTTAGACTGGAAATGTTACTCAGTTAACTATGAAGCTACAGTGGTTAGCTTAACATATCTTAGACTATACATATTTGTCAGTTAACTATGAAACCACAGCAAGGACTCAAAGATGTGGTTAGGTTAGCCTAGCTTATACTGGAAATAGTATTCAGTTAACTACGAAACTACAGCAAGGAGGTGGTTAGCTTAGCCTAGCTTAGACTGGACATGCTAGTCAGTTAACTATGCAGCTACAGTGGTTAGCTTAGCCTATCTTAGACTATAAATATGTGTCAGTTAACTATGAAACTACAGCAAGGAGGTGGTTAGCTTTGCCTAGCTTAGACTGGACATGCTAGTCAGTTAACTATGAAGCTATAGTGGTTATCTTAGCCTAGCTAACACTGGAAATGGTACTTAGTTAACTATGAAGTTACAGCAAAGAGGTGGTTAGCTTTGCCTAGCTTTGAATGGAAATGGGGGAAATAGCAAGCTCCATTCAAAGGTTACACATCTCTACCAGCCTTAAAGATAACGGATTAAAACACGTTATCTACAGACATGAGTGGTTTCTCATCGACATCCTCATCTCAGGCTCGGTGATGGCGGTGAAAAGCATTTCCTTACACTGTTCCTTTAATACCAAATGCAATAATGTGTTTTAAAATCTTCTTGATTAACATCTTGTGACGTGAATATTTTGGGGAAAGCTAAACAACGTCATTTCGTTCACCTTACATAACATGAAGCTGCATGCCGACGTCTATTCACGACCCCTTCCAGATACATCTGGCTCAAACCGGTGCTTTTAGAGATAATTATCGGACTCTTTTTGTGCTAATGCATGACAGCATGCTGGATTATTCACTGGGCGCTGTGGCGATTAGAAAAAAAAGTGCACTTCAGTCACCACGGCTACTGTACCTTAACAAATGGACATAATTAAGTCTCAGGGTCGGAAACTAAAACCGCTGATGGGAAAAGATGGCTTCACTTAAGTTAACGCCGCAGTAGAGATCAGATGGGCTGGAGGGGGAGGGGGAGGGGGGGGGGTTGCTGCAGGAGGTGTAGCACAAAGATGGAGGAAGAGATCCGTTAAAACGCAGCGTCCTGGAAAAGTGCTTGCTTTGGTCTAATATGCATTAGGTATGCTTTTACTTTACTTTTACTGTGATGTAACATACTCAAAATATATATATATTTTTTCTTCTATTTATTCGCAGAATAAAAGAAAAAACGTACAAATGTAATTATTTTTAAAGAAACAGAAATGAGTGCAGGTCAGAAAAGAAACCCAAAGGGCTTAAACAAGGTTCTCACCTAAAGTAATAAACACGTATAAAGTTAAACATGGTAAATCAAACACAAGACATAATAAATAAGAAATATATTTTCGTATTTGTATACTTAAAATACAATAAAAATCTAATTTAAGTGAACTATCGGCATGCATATTAGCACATACACAGTAATGGACTTAAATGGTACTAAGTATGCTTTAAGTTGTTCCAATTTAAAGCAAAACAAATATACTTAATACACTTTAAATAGTACTTAAATACTATTTAATCACAATTTATATATATTAAATAGAAAATGTCGTTCTAAAACAACACACGTTAAGTGTACTTATGATTAATAGGGCTTTGTGTTTACTCAATGCTACGATTAAATATATTAAAGTTGTTTCAACCATTTATAAATTCATTTTAGATAACTATTTTAGCTATTTAATTTAGCTATCTGTTCCACTAATGTATTAACTTTAGACCCTCTAATTAAATTAAATCCATGTCTTAACTTAAGCTAACTCTTTAATTGTTTAATCAATTACCCATTACCTTTATTAAAGTGGGTCTTTTTTAGTCATTTTTATACCCTTAACATGTAGATAAATAGTATAACTCTTAATGAATTCCTTTTTTTTAGATGTCACCCTGCACTCTCAATTGAAACCCGGGTGTTAAAGCTGACTACATTATGGATGGATGGATGAATGGATGGATGAATAGATGTATGGATGGATGGATATAATATGAAATTACACAATCTAACACTATATATTGTGACAGCTGCGCTCTTCTCTTCTGTCTTTTCGCCTGACATCATCCACACCACATGTCACCTTTATCCTCCAGTCAACGTCATATTGATAGGGTCTCTCACACACGCACACACACACACACACACACACACACACACACACACACACACACACACACACACACACACACACACACACACACACATGGGGGCACAGTAAATATACGTCTTGTCGATACCTGTCCACAGTGGCCGAGGCTCATGCTATTTTTTTGCTGATGGGAGGAAAATCAGCTTTTCGCTTTTGCTGAGATGGAAGATTTTGGGCCAGTTGTGTCGTTTTATTGTGTAGTAAATGTGTGCGTTTTCATGTACATAAAAAGTTACAGTGCAATCGGTCTTCAGAGGCTTTGCTGACAGTTGGAAGGTGTTTTTTATTTTTACCTGATATTACCTTGAGGTTGGCAGATGGGCTTCACAAATTTGGACACACACACACACACACTCACAGTAACCAGGATGTCCATTAAGGGTGTGTTTGTGTGTTTTCCCACTTCCAGTAGATCCAATGACTAAAGCAAACGGCGTGTGCAAAAATAAAACGTCTCCTTAAATTCCCACTGTGGTACATTTGATCTCACAGATGAACATTGGAAACAATTCACAGTTCACATGTGTGTTGATTGAATATGTACACACAAACCTCTCACACACACACACATGCGCAAAACACACACACACACACACATGCGCAAAACACACACACACACAGCTTGCTTGTCTCCCGATGTCGTTTGATCAACGTGTGACGACGAGAAACGTTAGAAACGTTAGAAAAGGGTGTTAAGGGCGTCCAGATAAAATATGTCGCAGGTGACATATTTGTGTCATTATACTTATTATAGTTTTGAGAAGTATAAAAATACTTGGACCACTTCCTGCCAACCTTGTGTGCCCCCCCCCCCTTCTGAGAAATCCTTTTATCGCTTACTTTCAGGACTCAGCTGAGTCATTCATTAATGTCGGTTTTCCACAGAAGCTATAATATTATTTTGACATCCTCTAATTTCTCACCTCTTCTTTTTTTACTGTCTACATGGTTATCAGAAATGTAGAGATTTTTGCAAATTTATTAAAAAAGATAAACTGAAATATCACATGGTCATACGTATTCAGACCCTTTGCTGTGACACATAATTAATTCTCCTGCTGACCATGTGATATTTCAGTTTTTCTTTTTTAATAAATTTGCACAAATTCCTACATGTCTGTTTTTTTCTGTCCAGATGGGGAGCTAAGTAAACATTATTGAGAAATAAAATGAACTTATTTGATTTTAGCAAATGGCTGCAATGAAACAAAGCGTGAATCATTTTAAAGTTGTCTGAATACTCTCCGTACGTTCGGTCGACATAAAACAGTCACTATTATTTATGGTAATAATGCAACATGTGTGGACTTTGAATTAGTCAAGGATAACAATCAAAGCATTAACCGTGGTTTATAAACTTTAATATATGACTCTCATCTTCATTTAGACCCACGTCAGGACCGTACCAGTGTTTCTTGACTGGGGATTTTAACACAATACAAACTTTAAAATTACTCTCAATCAAAACCAGTGGTGTTGCATCACTGACACATTAGATATATTAATAAATTACAGTCTGCAAACCAATGAGCTGATGGAAGGTAGCAAATATGCTTTAAAAAGTTGCACTTGCATGAATTGGGACATTTTTGTCGGTAATGTAATCGACTGTGAAGCGTTGTTGGTGTCGTCCTTTAAGTCGAGGGGAACATTAGAGGAAGAAGCTGGGCAACATGTGAGGGAACATCTTTTTTTATTCGATACACAGTCAGTGTCACATTTATTCAGATTACTGTATTTAACATGGTGCCGCTAAACAGTGGGAAGTGACATGGCGCAAAATGTCAATACGATAAAAAAAAAAAGAAAAAACGAGTGACGGAAAGAGAGAAAGAAAAATCAGGAGAATACACATTCTTTCAAAATAAAAGCACGGTGGTATGACGATTAGGACGTTGCTCGGGAGGTGGGTTGTGGAGATGAGGCACAACATGATGGATTAATACATTTATGGAGAGGAAAGGTGGATAGGTTTAAGCCAGGATCAAATGTGGTCTATTTTAATAATTGGTATAATATCGTATAATGTCTTATTGTTCACATCAACAGGAGAACAGAGTTTCTTTTTTTTAGGTCCACTGTTACAAACACACTCATCGAGCTGGCTGCAATAACTAATAATAATTTTAGAAATCTCCATACCTATGAAAAGAGAAACACAAAATAAGTCAACAGAAATAGAGACTTGCAATGAACACCTGCTGCGTGAATGCTGCCTCTTATGTATCTGACAGCACTGAAGAATAAAAAAAATAAAGAAATATTTGAAGATAATCTTATTTGGCATATTTGATTATGGCTTATTGATTCTGGTTCATAGATTCCTGAAAAAAAAATATATATATCAAAGCAATTCTCAGCTATTTGATTAATTATTGATGAATAACATGATACTTGATTCTAGTGCATCTCAACCGAGTGGTCATTAATGTGCATCAACAATCAGACAACAGGTTGAAATCACGCCATTATGAGTCAACAGTATCAAATGTGCATTTCCATTGATTGTGTATACAGAGGAAAGTCAGTTTATTAGGAATAGTTATAGCCTTATGAACTCATACTTTATTATAATGACTCAATCAATTGCAAAAAGACATATACATGTAAATAATCCACGTATCCATTAATCTCCATGTACAAACAAAAAGGAACTTTTTGTGAAACAGTCATGTGACTTACTACACGGCAAAGCAAAAAAACAAGAAATTATCAGATTTACATGAGCAAAACATAAATAAGCAGCTATTGTATTACAGTTGTTCTGCACATATACACTATGTTCCTCTCTGTGTCATAAATATCATGTATAATGTACATTATTTGAATCAAAGGCTTATATTTTAGACATTTAAATGACTTTTTTTTCCCAGAAGTTAAGAGATAATGTTGCGTTGCACTTTAATGTGTGTGTTTTAGAAAGTGTGTGTGTGTGTGTGTGCGTGTGTGTGTGTGTGTGTGTGTGTGTGTGTGTGTGTGTGTGTGTGAGTGAGACTCACTCCGGGCCGTCGGCTGTGGGTGTGTTATAGCTCTGGAACAGCGGCTGCATGAAGAGCCCCAGAGTTCCCACCAGACACACCAGGATGAAGATCCACAGGAAGAGACGGTCGATCACCATGGCGACGTACTTCCAGTCCTCTATGATCTGGAACCCACAACCGGCGAGTTACGAGGATTATTAACACGGATCAAATCGGGTCTTTAAAAAGATAAAGTGTGTATGCTCAGCATCCGACTAGCCCCCCCCCCCCCCCCCCCCCAAAAAAAAAACTAGATTATACGACCCACAGTAGTAGATCACTTCCTTATTTAGGATACACTGAGCTCCTATCTCCTCTAGGATACACCTAGCTCCTATCTCCTCTAGGATAACTGAGCTCCTATCTCCTCTAGGATACACTGAGCACCTATTTCCTCTTGTTTTCTCCAATAATATAATCCGTCCTCTCTTTCTTTCCTCCTTTCCTCCCTCCGTGTCTTCGTCTCCTCACCCCTTCGTCGTCGTCTTCCGTCTTCATGTGCTCGGCGATGTATCTGACGCCGTCCACGGCCTCCTCCACGTCTGCGTCCCACTGGACCGCCGACGGCTTCCGGAAGTCCGAAAACACGCCGCCGCCCACGCCGCCGCCGCCGCCCCCCCTCTCCGGGACGTCGTCGCCCTTCCAGCCGAACTTGTTGGCCGAGTCCTCGTTCACGTAGAAGGAGTCGCCGTCCGTTCGCATCCCGCCGAGCCTGACGTTGGAGTACTGCCTCTTGTCCGTGCCGCTCTGGGAACTGTTCTTCCCGCCGGCGCTCGGGTTGGCGTACTTCCTGTTCCGGAGTTCATCCCGGACGTTGAAGGATCCCGGACGCCTCATGAAGAGGAGGGTGGGCAGGCGCACCAGGAAGAAGCGCTTGACCCAGTCGGGCATGTGGTGGGTGGAGGGGGAGCGGTGGTGCACGTTGAGCACGCAGACGCTGGTCACGATGCAGAACGTGACCAGCACCATGGTGAACATCAAGTATTTACCTTTAGAGAGAGGAACAAAGGTGTCACCATGAAGCAACACGGGGCCTCAGATAGAGGCTCACGTGAGGCTCAGCTGGACGCTTCCACGTCACGACGACAGGATGATGTCACTCACCAGTTTACTGATCTGAGGTTCGGATTTTATCAGAAATATTTAAAAAAATCTCAGTTTATTTAATTCCCAATAATAATGCAAGATTCACATGGGAATATGTAATAATATAATATACAAATTCAAGATTCTTTTTTATTTTATTTAATTCCCAATGATAATGCAAGACTCACATGGGAATGTGTACTAATCTAATACATTTAGATTATTTTTTATTTAATTGCAAATAATAAGGCAAGGCCCACATGGGAATAGTTAATAATATAATATAACTATTTTAGATTATTTTGCATTTATTTAATTTTCAGTTATAATGCAAAACTCACATGGGAATATATAATAATACAATATAAATATGTTTACATTATTCTTCATTTAATTTAATTCCCAATAATAATGCAAGACTCAGATGGGAATGTGTAATGATATAATATTTTAGAACATTTTATAATTAATTTAATTCCCAATATTAATGCAAGACTCACATGGAAATATGTAATAATATAATATAAATATTTTAACATTATTTATCAGTTTATTTAATTTACCATAATTATGCAAGACTCACATTGGAATATGTGATAAAGTAATATAAATATTTTAGATTATTTTTAAATGTATTTAATTCCCAATAATAATGCAATACTCACATGGTAATTAATAATAATATAATCTAAATATGTTAACATTATTTTTCAGTGTATTTAATTCCCATTATTAATTCAAGACTCACATGGGAATATGTAATATAATATAAATATAAAAAAATATTTTTCAGTTAATTTAATGTAACTTACAATAATATTAATAATGCAAGTCAAGACTCACATTGAAGAAACGCAGCGGACTCTATAAATCCGAACAAAGATTAAAGAAAACCCGATATCAATAAAAACGACTGACCTATGAGCGGCACGGCGAGAGAGGTCGGCGGCACGATCTTGGATATGAGCAGCAGGAACACGGTGAGCGCCAGCAGCACGGAGATGCACAGCGTCATCTTCTCGCCGCAGTCCGACGGCAGGTAGAACACCAGGATGGCGAGCGACGAGATGAGCACGCAGGGGATGATCAGGTTGATGGTGTAGAACAGCGGCTTCCTCTTGATCACGAAGTCGTAGGTGATGTCCAGGTAGGTGGCGTCGTCGGGGTCCTCGTTTTTGCGCGCCGGCAGCGACACGATGTCCCACTCGCCGCTCGGCGTGAAGTCGTCGCGGCTGGCGAAGTCGCTGGTGAGCATCAGGTCCAGCTCCGTGTGGTCGTAGGTCCACGAGCGGAACTTGAGCGTGCAGTTCTGCTGGTCGAAGGGGAAGTTCTGCACCTCGATGGCGCAGGCCGACTTGTAGATGGCCGGCGGGAGCCAGAAGATGTCGCCCGTGTTGGAGACCACGGCGTTGCAGTAGAAGGAGACCTCGTACACGCCGTCGGCGCTGGGGGGGGGGTTCAAGGTCATCCAGGGTTCTTACACATTTTGACCAATGGATTTCCATGACTTTTCCATGACTTTTCACCAAATTTCCATGACTAAACTGAAAATCTCGGTATAAACATGAACATTTTAGAAAATGCTGCGTATTGAGAGTGTGTGCCGGCTTATATTTCGAGCGTCTTTCTTTAAAAAAATATATTAATTATTTCAAACTCGCCGTAAATAACACATTTCCATGACTTTTCCCAAACTTTTATGATTTAAGTTTTTTTTCCATGACTTTTCCAGGCCTGGAAATGACCATTTTGAAATTCCATGACTTTTCCAGGTTTTCCATGACCGAAAGAAGCCTGGTCATCACATACATACGTCACATTTGAAGTCAGCTAACTACTAGTAATGAACTGGGATACGATGTGTTAGGATACACTGAACGCTTTTCTCCTCTTCTCTCTCTACTTATGGATGGATTGTCTCTGCTTCCTTCCCAAAGATGCCTCCTTCCTCCTCACTTCTGGTCACATGACGTCTATTGTTCTGTCCATCCTGGAGAGGGATCCTCCTCTCTTGCTCTCCTGAAGGGTTCTTCACTTTATCCCCACTGAAAGTTATTTTCTCTATTTCTTGGGGAGTTTTTAAGATACGATAAGATATTCCTTTATTCGTCCCACAGGGGGGACATTTCAAGAATCACATCAGAGCATCAATGAAAATAAATATAAAACACAAAACTAAATACTAAAAATGAAATACTAATACTAATACTAAATGAAATATACAGGGGGAAAACAAAGTAAAGTGCAGAGTTTTCCAGGATCTCCAGCGATCTGCTGCAGTTTGTTGTGTTTTCCTGATCCGATGTGAGGTCAAAGGTCAGGGGTGTGTATGTGTACAGATTGTAAAGCCCTCTGAGGGGAGTTTGTAATTTGTGATAATGGGCTGTACAAAATAAACTGAATTTATTTAAATTCACTGATGACTTGAGTCTTAGTTTTGCTGTGTTCTAAAAAATATTTATTTTTTATTTTTTTATTCACTGTTTTATGTTGTATGTCTGAAACGTTGTTTAAGTGCTCCCGCTTGTCTTGGCCAGGACACTCTAGTAAAAGAGATTTTTAATCTCAATGAGGCTTTTCAAGGTTAAAGTCGACATTAATTAAGCTCTTACTAATCCCCTTCACCTTTTCCACACAAAAAGTGCCATGGTAGAGAAAGATAGCAACATTTTAATTACAAAATCCCCCTTTGAGAAACTTATTTTTTTACTTTAAAGCCCTGATGTTAGAACGTTAAACATTGGAAAGCCGCTAAGTACTGTAACACTATAAACACTAACTCCATTAATGCCATAAAGTAATCCTCTTCAGGCCACATATAAACAAATCCATGTAGAAACAGGTCCAGGTCTAGAACAGGTCTAGAAACATGCAGTCAGCGATCACACATGGACAGACGTGGTGCGCATACGTACTTGTTGTATAGGACGATGTCAGGAAGCCAGATGTGTTTGGATGGTATTCGTAGTTTCTTGATGCCTTCGTACTTCTCCGGGTCCCATCTGAGCCTGTAGTCGTTCCACTCCTGCAAAGAGAGCGTTTTATAAGCGTTAAACTGTCAAACACAGCCACGTACTGCATGTTAAACAGTGTATGTGACAGTTAAAATAGATTTAATGTTACCTGAAACAGCCACAAGTTGGTCGTCATTATCTGTTCCCTCTCATTCTACAGGAAAACAAGTCAGATTGTCATTTAATAAGCAGAATTTTCATTAAATCCCCTTTTTCTATGAAATTGTTGAATTATTAATATGCTGTCTTCATGGAAGAAGATCAAGCACAACACACTGAAGGTCAAACCGAAATATCAAACGCAATAACATACATATTGTGTGGCAAAATATCCTTCTTTTTTTTTAAATGTCACAAAGGTAGATTTAATACAGAGGTATGCTTATTTTCCCCTGAGTAAATTAAATCGTAGAAAAATAGAATATATATATATATTAATTAATGAATATTATATGGCTATATATATAGCCATATAATATTAATTAATTAATTAAAATCCAAATATGTGTGATTATGTATTTTGTGGCAAAATATCCTTTTTAAAAATCTCAAAATCTCACAAAGGTAGATTTAATACAGAGCTATGGTTATTTTCCCGTGAGTAAATTAAATCATAGAAAAATAGAATATACATATAGATTTATCTATATATAATATAAATTATTTCAATTAATTTAAATCCCAAATATGTGTGATTGAATGCAAGCATTATGTGTATTTTGTGGCAAAATAATCCTTTTAAAACATTCACAAAATGTCACAAAGGTAGATTTTTAATACAAAGCTATGTTTATTTTCATATGTTTTTATCGAAGAAAAATCTAGCATATATAGATATATCTATATATATTATAAATCATAGTATTTACATTAATTTCAGATGCAAAGTGTGTGTGATTGAATGCAACACAAGGCATCCGAGGGGATCTGTTGGTGACTGCAGGCTGAAGCATTGCATAATTTAAATGAACGATGGCGACTGCATTATACATTGTCTTGAACTGACGGGAGAGATCTCTTTTACTTATGCATGGAGATCATATAGAGGCACGTGCATTACATGGAGACTGTTTCATGGCCAGTTAAAGGAAGGACAGATCCTTTAAGCCTTCTGAGGTGTTTGGGAGCTCAGATTGTGAAGATGTAGTGACTAAAATGTTGCGTTAAAAAAATAACATCCAACTCTTGTTTATATTTGTAATATTTAAGTGTGTCAGGTGTTCCTCTTTTATTCAATATTCAAAAACATTTTGGATATCATGTATCGATGCATTTTTCTGATCGTTGTTTATCCTGTTCAGCTGCAGCCTTTCCCAGCATGCATTGCTTGTGAGGTAGTATACACACCATGGTGAGGTCACCTGAGACAGTGTGTGATTATTCATATAAAAAAATAACAACATGAATAAAAAAATATTAAACAAAAAATATTTGAAAATAAATATTATAATAATAATCTGAATTATATAAAATTATGATAATAATAGTAATAATACTAATTACAAAATATGTGGTGTATTTAAACCCGGTATTAATGAAATGGGCTTTAAATATATTGTTTCAATGCTAATTTAGAGCATATACATTTTAAAATATACAAAACATGTTTTAGATAACAGAGTTTAAAGAAGTATATTTAAATAATTGCACAGAACTTACAATTAAAGTATATTTTTATACTTATAGTATAGTAACATATTTCTTGGAAGTTATATTATAGTACAATTATTTAAAAGTTTGTTAAAAGTTGAATTACTTAAAAGTTTAGTATACTTAGATATTATATATATTTGCAGAAAGTAAATTACTTTAAAAGTACATTTGAAATGACATTTTAAATATATTAAAGTATATATTTTTTCTACCTGGGCACCTATACAGATAATGTAAAGTTGCCCCATTAACCTAACCCGCATTACTGTAAATATTTTTATAACACATATATTTTGTATAATGTATATCCAGTGTTGATATGTATGTAGCTGTATGGTTTAAGACTGTACAGAAGCAATTAAGAAGTGTAATTAGTAACACCTGTGCAGACACACAGTCATGAGGGCGTCACTAATTAGGTCACATAAGTGGAAACACCTGTCGGGTCCTGCAACCCAGTATGAGTTAAGTACACCTGTACAGAGACCGTAATACATGACCATTATCCTTATAATTATTATTATTATTATTATTATTCAGTACCAAGTATCTTTAAAGGAATGAGAACAGAATTAAAAACCGTAAACAAAAAAGCGTGCGTCTATTATGTTATATTATATAAAATAGGCTGAGACACTGAACTGTGGCGTTATTGCGCAACTCAACGTTAGCTGCTCTAAGTAGAGCGGCCTAATGACCGTGGTGTGATCTCTTACGATGTGTCGTAGCGACCGCAGCTGTGTCCTCGGAAAAAAAAGGAAACAAAATTATATCTGTGTGTATGATCCATCCCCGTACGAAGAGGGTTTTGGTTATATTCCTTCAAATTGATAACCTATAGCGTATGTTATGACCTCAAAGCCCCAAATGTGTGTGTGTTGTGTATGGAGGGAACACACTTACTACACTGATGAGCTGCGACAGAGACACCTGGATGGAGATGGTGACCTGCTGGCTCTTGTTGACGGCCGGGCGGATCAGCTTGTTGTAGCGCTCGGGACCCAGCAGGAAGTTCACCAGGCGCTCCTCCGCATTCTCGGCCCTGCTGCCTGCAGACCAATCAGAGCACAGAGATTTAAAGCATCAACACTACAGGGACATGCATGTACCTTGAAGCAGGGGGGGGGGGGCGTTTACATATTCTTTAGGGGGTAGGTTTTGCCCCACTGACTGAAATCCAGGGGCATTTAAAAAGAAATGTGGGTCACTTTTTGAAACTCATGAAACAGCATTTAACCTTTGGTCAAAAATAATCAATATACTTATTTAGGCTTACAGGAGATGAGCAATGGTCATATTAATGGCAAAAATAAGACTATTAGGCAATAGTCTACACATTCAAGTGTTTTCTTAGATTTTATGAACAAAAACAAACATAAATCAGACAATTATATTCACTTGTATTCTTTTTTCTTTGTGTTTATTTATTATTATTAAACATTTTAAACAATTACAAAAATGATAACTTATTTATTTATGGTTATTTATTATTATAAAAATGTTAAACAATTAAAAAAAAGTATAACTTATTTCTTTGTGGTTATTTATTATTATTAAATTTGTTAAACAATTAAAAATAATTATAACTTTCTTTTTTTTTTATTAAAAATGGTATTTAATGTTTTTTTGTGTGTGCCCACCTAGTACAGGCAATACAGATAGGACACACACAACAAAGAACAAAAATAAAACGCTATGAAATTATCCAAATTTTGAGAGAAGATTAAGGGGGCATCTTTTGCCCCTCCTCGTGATATCAGGGGCAACATCAGATGTATTCGGGGCAGTTTTGCCCTTTGCCCTCGTGACATTCCAACGCTGCCTTGGAGGCTTTACTAGAAGCAGGCGACGTACTCGGGGTGGCGTGTCTCGCTTTAATCGAGTCATTGAATAGAACAACGTTCCCCACGTGTGAGTTGCAGCTCGGAGCGTGACGTTCATCACGGTGTGTGTTTTCAGTCCAGTGGCACCGAATGATGAACAATAAACAAGTTGGGTGTAAATGAAGACACATTAACCAAAGGGCTGCATCGCGTGTGCTCGATAACATGCGTGTGTGTGTGTGTGTTAGAGAAAAATAACAAACAAAAGAATCCAGTCACGCATCCATCACCGAGAGAGGATCCCTGGAGCCTTCGTGTTTCCTCAACCCTAAATCATTGGTTACAAAGTGATCGTATGAATAAGTTAGAAGCAAAAAGACATGCTTTGGACCCGCTCACACACGGCTTCCACGGCCGCTCTGTCCTCATGTCGACGTTGTCAAACTAACAAACAAACAGCGCAGAGAGCGTTTATTTTATCTGGAGCGGTTACCCCCTCTGTGCCACATGGAGTGTGTTTCTGTAAGAGGAGGATGAGCAGCGGTGTCCTCTGTTTACTCAAATAAATAAATAAACCTTACTTACTACTGCCGCCTGTGACGTTATGGAATTTAGAGAGAAACAAACATCACAGTTTGAGAGCGCTGTGTCTTTAAGAGAGGGGCGCTGTCTCTTTAAGAGAGGGGCGCTGTCTCATTCAGAGAGGGGCGCCTTCTCTTTAAGAGAGCGCTGTATCTTAAAGACACAGCGCTCACTTAAAGAGACAGCGCCCCTCTCTTAAAGACACAGCACACTCTTAAAGAGACAGCGCCCCTCTCTTAAAGACACAACGCTCTCTTAAAGAGATAACGCCCCTCTCTTAAAGACACAGCGCTCTCTTAAAGAGACAATGCCCCTCTCTTAAAGAGACAGTGCCCCTCTCTTATAGACACAGCACTCTCTTAAAGAGACAGCGCCCCTCTCTTAAAGACACGTCACTCTCTTTAAAGACCCCTGTATATTATTTAAGGACATGTTTATATTATTTAATGGCCCCTGTATATTCATTAGGACCCCCGTATCGTCTTTAAGGACCCCTGTATATTCTTTAAGGACCCCTGTATATTCTTTGGGGACCCCTGTATATTCTTTAAGGACCCCTGTATATTCTTTAAGGACCCCTGTATATTCTTTAAGGACCCCTGTATATTCTTTAGGGACCCCTGTATATTCTTTGGGGACCCCTGTATATTATTTAAGGACCCCTGTATATTCCCAAAAGCAGAGGGTGCTGTGTGTCTTTGAGTTTCTTGAGCACAGACCGGGTTGTGTGTGGTGATCGTACTTTTAAAACACTTGTGAGTAAAAGCAGATGGGCTCTCTGAATAATTTACAGAAGGCTATTTTATACCTACCTAAGAAAGCTCTCGTCTTTTCGGCGGAACATTTGGACGTCTCCAACCTGACCTTGATTCAGTGCTGACGGATACACACTTTCACTATTCTCGTGTGTGTGTGCTCCTGTATCGGCTTTGCTTTATCTTTAGTGCGTTAGCTGGATTTATCTTTTAAGTAACAAAACAAAACTATTGCGACGGGAACACAAATCTGAGCCATCAATCGTCACGTCTGCTCCTTGATAACGAGATGAGGTATGACAAGCACTCCTCCAGTGACATCCATTAAGGCAAAGATACCTCGCAATCTGGGTTTGAATTATTTAAATGATGTAATGCAGCGAGCAGGCCCGCGGTGCTCTGCTGTGTCATGTGGCTGTGAGTGTTTGCCGACTCCATCGGGCGCGGTGCTCCATGTCTGCCACCGTGAGTCACAGCATCTGGGCTTCAACTGGAACTGTCGCCACGCATAAGGTTTAAAAACCCACGGCATGCGCCCGGCAGGCTTTAATAAACAGCTGCAAAAATGTTACACAATGACGTCTGATGCGTGAGGCTGAAGGAGCTTTGTGAAGTCTGATGAATCGCCCCGAGTGATGTCACTTGAGTCAGGGTTGAGCATCGAGTCTGCAAAGAATCTGGACTTTATGAATAAAGCATCCCGGCAGACCTCTTCACTGCACTAACCACACACCAGCACCACACACATCTCTCACCGCACAGAACCACACGCAGGGAAGTTACATAGAGAAATGTGAGCAGAGCGTATAGCGCCCTGAAATACGTTATGTCATATTTATTATGTGTTGTTCTTTTTGGGAGCGTTGATCACCTGTGCACATACTAACTGTGAAGGGAGGAAAATGTTTTCCCTTTGGAAGAGAGTGGTATCTCTTTAAGAGAGGGGCGCTGTCTCTTTAAGAGAGCGCTGTGTCTTTAAGACAGGGGCGCTGTCTCTTTAAGAGGACACTGTGTCTTTTAGAGAGGGGCGCTGTCTCTATAAGAGAGCGCTGTGTCTTTAAGACAGGGGTGCTGTCTCTTTTAGAGAGTGCTGTGTCTTTAAGACAGGGGCGCTGTCTCTTTAAGAGAGCGCTGTGTCTTTAAGAGAGGGGCGCTGTCTCTATAAGAGAGAGAGCGCTGTGTCTTTAAGACAGGGGTGCTGTCTCTTTAAGAGAGTGCTGTGTCTTTTAGAGAGGGGCGCTGTCTCTTTTAGAGAGCGCTGTGTCTTTAAGACAGGGGCGCTGTCTCTTTTAGAGAGCGCTGTGTCTTTAAGAGAGGGGTGCTTTTCTCTTTAAGAGAGGGCCTCTGTTACTTTAAGAGATTGCTGTGTCTTTAACAGAGGGGCGCTGTCTCTTTAAGAGAGCGCTGTGTCTTTAAGAATGTACATGGGCCCTTAAAGCATATAGGGGTCCTTAATGAATATATAGGGTCCTTAAATAATGAAAGGATCCTTAAATAACATACGGGGTCCTTCCAGTGCGTCTCTCTTTGGTCATAAGGGAGTCAGACTATCATCAGATGTACTTTTTACAGAAAGGAAGAACAGGTTGTGTAAAGTAATGTCCTTGATGGAAACAATAACTGAACATGTACATAAAGTATTTATAAAACACACATGAACACACATAAACACACACAAACACACACAAACACACACGATGCACGAGGGAGGGAGTTTTCTCCCACAGCGATAGTCGTGGCTCGTGGGGAAGAGTTTGAAGAGCATGTAACTATCATAACATACAAATGGTCAAATTAATAATTAAAATAAAAAAAAAATATTGCCATGTTGTGAATACGAGTGAACAGAGCTACACTGATACACAATGACATGACAAGATGTATAGAGCTTCTATATAATATAAAGACATTTTAAAAGTCTATAAGCTTCATTGAACTCCCATTTATTTCAAGTTGTGCAATATGACCCAAATATGTAGTCCTGATACAAGTACTTCATATAAATACAATATATCACAAGAACTTGCATTACAGTGGAATAAATATATGTCCTGTGTTTACACGAGTGCACAAACACGGAAGCATTTTGAATTATATATAATAAATGTTGATATCAAATGAGTGGCAAGCCAGTGATGATAGTACATTGTATTTATTTGCCTTTAGTATCTATTCTGCAGTCCACTTAGAGCTTTAATCTCTACCTCCTCTGAGCGTGTGAGAGTGAGAGAGTGAGAGAGAATGAGAGAGAGAGTGAGAGAGTGAGAGTGAGAGAGAATGAGAGAGAGAGTGAGTGAGAGAGTGAGATTGAGAGAGAATGAGAGAGAGAGTGAGTGAGAGTGTGAGAGTGAGAGAGAATGAGAGATAGTGAGAGAGTGAGAGTGAGGGAGAGAGAGTGAGAGTGAGGGAGAGAGAGTGGGAGAGTGAGAGAGAGTGAGGGAGAGAGAGAGAGTGAGAGCGTGTGTGAGAAAGAGAGAGTGAGAGTGAGGGAGTGGGAGAGTGAGAGAGTGTGAGTGAGAGAGAGTGAGGGAGAGAGAGAGAGTGAGAGTGAGAGCGTGTGTGAGAAAGAGTGTGGTGAGGGGAGAGAGAGTGAGAGTGAGAGAGTGAGAGAGAGAGAGAGTGAGAGAGTGCGAGTGAGAGAGAGCGTGAGAGAGAGAGAGAGAGAGAGAGAGAGGGAGAGTGAGAGGGAGAGTGAGAGTGAGAGAGTGAGAGCATGTGTGTGAGAAAGAGAGGGGGGGCAGAAAGAGAAATAATGACTTTTCCTTTTTATATTTCATCTTTTTGAGACGTTTTGATGATGGAGAAGTCCCGTGTGCATAAGCGCCATTGTGTAGTACAGGACTTTCATCAAAACTACAGTTGTATGACGTCACCGTACAGACCGAGGTAAATGTAAAGATGACAGAAGCTGAAGCACGTACCTGTGTGAGAGAGGATGAAGAGCAGGAGGACGGTGTTGGCACTCATCTCCTTGTTCTGCTTCCTTTGTTATATTGTCCTCCAAAAAAATGGTTCAGTGGCAGTGTTTATATTCCGTTGTCATACGGCTCTTGTTCCTTCACTTCTCTACGCTGGTGGACACACACACACACACACATGCTCGCGCGCACACACACACACACATAAACACCTGCTCCGGTCCGTCGTCTTCCGTCTGGATATTCAGCGGCGCAACAAAACACACAAAAACAAGACCGAAACCCGGAATCTGTTACGTTAAACAAGTAATTTCCTTTGAAATGTGTATTTCTCAAAGATTACATGTTGTGGGTCTTTAGTTGTGTAGCCTATCCGACTGTCCTCGAGGACCCGGGTGCCCATGACGCACTACGCCTCAAACCAGACGCGGTGACATCTAAAGCCGCTCGATCCAAACCCAGAAGTCCAAATAAGTGTAAAGATGTTGTTTTCATCTCTCCGCAAAAAACACAATATGTTAACTTCTTCTTCTTCTTCTTCTTCTTCTTCTTCTTCTTCTTCTTCTGGGGCTCAGACCACCGGCTCTCACCTGCGTCTTGTTCAGCTCTCCTCTGATGGAGCGCACGGGCAAGTTGTCGTGCGTAAAGAAATTGGCGCAATTGCAACAACAACACACACCAAAAAAAAAAGTGCACGAGGGCGCAGTGACAAGACGCGCGTGCACGTGCGTGACCTCAGAGTCGGGACCCGGAGGTTAATGGCGACGCAGAGGAGATACGAGAGTCCGTGGATAAGTGAAGCCGGCTGGAGAAGCGGGACGCGTGTGTGTGTGTGTGTGTGTGTGTGTGTGTGTGTGTGTGTGTGTGTGTGTGTGTGTGTGTGTGTGTGTGTGTGTGTGTGTGTGTGCGTGCGCGCGCGTGTGCACCGGAGTGGGAAATGATGACGTCATGGCTCGAACCGACTGTCTGCCGGAGACATGTCCTCTTCACTGGTCACGGCCCGAAAGTGAAACTATTGAACATGAAGGTAACTCGGTGCGCGTGAGGCTCCAGCATCTGATACACTCGGCGAGCTCCCGTCAGGATCTGGAGTTTTTGTGGCTCGCTTCCGGTTTTATTTTGAAATCCCGGTCTCTCGTGTCCTCTGTTTCCCGTCACTTCCGGTCCCTGTGATTGTCTGCCCTGCCCCTGATTGTTTTCACCTGTGTCCAATCACCTGCACCTGTGTATTTAAACCCTTTGGTCTCCGTGGTTGTTCGTTGTTGATCTGTTTATGTTGATTAAATTAAGAAGATTTAAAGTTCCTCTGGAACTTTGTCGACTATAACAAGTGTGAAAAGTACTTATACATATAATGTATCTATATAATGTATATATATACACACATATATATGTATATACATACACACATATGTGTACTATATACAATGCATACACTCTATGTATATATACTGTATTTATATACATACAAACATATGCATACATTATATATATACACAACACTAATAAAAAAGGTTTAATGTAACGTTTATTGTATTTGTATCCTGATTAGCTTTGTATGCATGTACTGTATATATATATATATATATATATTATTTATTTATATGTATATATATATACATATACTCTGTATATATATATATATATACATATTGTATACATGTATGTATACATAAATGCATATATATATATATATATATATATATATATATATATATATATATATATATATATATATATATATATTTCCTGAGAGCTCGAGGCTATTCTGTATTCTGTGAATACCATGAGCACGACGTGTTGACTGTGAGTGACTTCATGAATGGGAAGAGAGGTTGTTTCTTTATTTGTTTGTTTGTTTGTTGCAAGCTCAGCAAATCTTTCCAACACGCACTCAGCAGAGCTTATAGATAAATAAAGATGACAAAGCAACGAGCATAGAGGGTTCTCACGGTAACGCCGTGATGTACTGATCTCCCCGAGCGCCGCGTGGCCCTGACTATAAACATAGAGATATTGTCAGGTTTCATCTGGGCTGTTATTTAGCAGCCGGTGAGAGAGATGAAGGGATGAAGGGATGAAGGTATAAAGGTATAAAAGGAGTGATGGAGAGGCAGAGTGAAAGAGGGAAGGTGCAGATAACTCATCTCTAATATAGCAGGTTGAAACCTTGTAAAGGAGTTATGTGTAAATATTCCATCAGCCTTTGCTTTTGACATGATTTATTTATTTTTTCACGTGGTTTTGGTGAATACATGGCACAAGGGGGTTGTGGTTGTGTGTGTGCGCGTGTGTGTGTGCGTGTGTGTGTGTGGTTGCGTGTGTGGTTGTATGTGTGTGTTCTGATTTAGAAAAATGGGGTTTATTTATGTATTATCTTTATAAAATAAGCTCCATGAGGTCATTCATTGACATATCCTGCTCGTGCATTGCAGGTTTTAAATTAAACAACCCCCCCCCCCCCCCCCCCCAGCACGCAAAAGTGTCACAAAAAGTGACGTCTTCTCCTATTTATTGCTTTTCAAAAACCTCTCTCCTCCCGGACTTCTAGTGGCGACACGGCTCTCCTCTTACTGAGGTGTGACGTCATATTGTACATATAAGATGTCACGTGCTCTTCCACATGTCACCACTAGAGGGCGGTGGTGACCACATCAATGAGTCCGAATAATCAGGAATAAGGAACGATGATGGAACATTATACTTTGTTTGTGTTTTGGGCTTCAAGAAATCATTCTATCCTGACGTAATGTGGAAGGTAATAGTCAGGTAAATTATTTAAACCAAAATCACAAGTTTATGCCGACATAATCCTCATATTATTAATAAAACCTCCACTTAGTTAACGTGTGTTTTACCAACGGTTTAGTGGAACCTGATTGGTTCTCGGAGTCATGTGGGGTCAAGATGAGGTCACCGGTTCCCCTCCACAAGCCGGTCTACGTCGCATCAGAGGGCGAGAACAGTTCAGGGCTAAAGTGTGTGTGTGTGTGTGTGTGTGTGTGTGTGTGTGTGTGTGTGTGTGTGTGTGTGTGTGTGTGTGTGTGTGTGTGTGCGAGCGCTTAAGACCGAGGGACACTCGATCTAACTCAAGGACCAATCAGACGAAGGCCGATACTAAAATCACCAATGTGTCCTTTTTCCTTCACTTGAGCCTTGAGGATGGGCGTGCGCACACACACACACACACACACACACACACACACACACACACACACGTGACAGTTAAACAGTGTTATAACTTGTATTAATCCTGTAATACACATCAGACACTTGTCTCCTTAGAAGGTGACCAGTAGGTGATTTAATAAAGTTGATATGAATATATAAATGTGATTATATATAGTGTGTGATCCAATCAGGGAGGCCGTGTTTATTTGTGAAACTTTGGGTCCCACCTGTTGAGTAACTGTGTGTGTGTGTGTGTGTGTGTGTGTGTGTGTGTGTGTGTGTGTGTGTGTGTGTGTGTGTGTGTGTGTGTGTGACTAACTATATAAAATAAACTACAATCAGATGAAATGTATTAGGTTCCCTGAAAAAAAATTAGTTTAATATCACATTCCTGTAACACGGTTCACTTTTATACGTTTAGGATGCATTCCTATTAATTTGTCCACCCAGCAATGCAATAATTAATTGAATCAACACCTCAAACAAAAACTGAACATAATAACCTCCATGAAGGTGGGATTGACTAAAGGACTGTAATAAACTTCTAAGGATTATATTTCTTAAAACTATAGTCAAATTGTGACAGAGAAGTGATATTATTATGAATATGAATTTTGAATGTGTAACTTCTATATAACCTGATAATGTAACATTTGACAGAATGTGAAATATTGTTTCGAGCAAGTGTAATGACGTAATCTGTCCACTAGGGGGAGTCGTTTCCTCCGGTGGACCTCACGGTATCTCCCGGTCCCGGTCCTCCTGATTCACGCAGGAGGAGAGAAGATGCTTCCTCCAGCAAGATGTGAGGTTGTATTTTATTTTGCAGAAAATTATCTCAGAAATGCATTTATATAATTTAAGTTGTACATTTCCTCGAGCAGACCTTAAATTGTTTGTGATCGTTGGCCGAGAGCAGAACAGGGTTGTTATTCGTTCGGCCTCGGATGTTAATTTCCGATAACGATAGTTGGTCATAAAATCTATGAAGGCAAACTAATGTATGACTATATAAGCTTTAACTTACAAGTACCGGTATATACAATATATTAACTCAGTGTCGGAAATACACAAGGGCAAAAAAATATATAATGTTGCCCCAGATATCACAAAGAGGTCAAATATGCCCCATGATTTAATTAAAAAAGGTTTAGTTCATGTTCTTGGTTGTGTGTCCTATATGTATTTATATAGTATATATGTATATAATATGTATGTATAAAAGAAAATAGTCCCAACGTGTCTGTGCTCTTGTAGTCTCAGTTGACCTTTGACCTCCTCTGTATTATCCTTTAAAATCAATTGCGTTTTATAAAAAAAAAAAAAAAAAATCCAACAAATGTGTATTTATAATGTGCTGCATTGTCAAATAGAGGCAAGTGTTGCCATAGTTTATTGGTGCTAATGTAACAAAAAAATTCCCCTTGGGGATTAATAAAGTATATATCCATCTATCTATAAAGGTCAGAGGTCACATGTGTAACTTACACACCTGCAACATTCCTCTCATTAGTTTCTTTTTTTAAGTCAATAACATCTGCATGAGGTGAGGAAAGAACAACTGGACAACGCAACATTTTAGAAGAGGATGTTATACATTTATTATTGAACCAGCTTTTGAAATCCAAAAGAAGGGGTAAGGGATTAAAAAAAATCATTGCACTACTTAATAAAGTATTACTAGTAATTACTCTCATACAAAATGTACAAATGTTTGTTAAAAATGTCATTGTCACAACAGGCCTTCAAATGATTTTGGTTACAGATATAATACATAAGGAAACGACTATGACACCATTTTAATTATAATAGAGTTTCATAGTTTTGGAGGAAAACAAAAACAAAATATTCAAAAACAAAAACAACCCGACAGCGGAAAAGAGGAGCAAATAAATCGATACGCACAAACCGGCGCTGCCTTTTTTTCTGAAAGAGACATAAATAGTGGGACTGAGGTAATTGCTATTGTACCGAACAACAACAACAACAACAAAAATGTCCGACGTAAAACAAATCCCGAGACGCACACTGGATGCACACGGTCACACACACACGCGTGACCTTTAACCCCGAAAGAAAGAAAAGATGACAGAAAGTATAACACGTTTTTTTAACCCCCTCCATTCCTCGCAGACGCGACACTGAAGGAGAAACGACGTTGGAGCCAAAGTGTGGCTTTGATGCGACGAGATGCGGAGAATTCAAGTTTTATGAATGCTCGGGTGTAAAGGGGGTGTGGCCTGTCGCCTCGGCGATGGGAGGCGGCCTAATGAAACAAAAACACCACTCGCGTGACAGCTGGAATTCCATTGGAAAGTGTAGATGCGTGTGTGTGTGTATGTATGTTGTGTGTGTAGGTGTGTGTGTGTGTAAGTGTATGTAGATGTGCGTGTGTGTGTGTGTGTAGGTAGGTGTGTGTGTAGGTGTGTCTGTATGTGTGTATGTAGGTGTGTGTGTGTATGTGTGTATGTGTGTGTGTGAGAACACATGAGTTACATCATCTCATGCCGACAAGAGATTAAAGTATCATTTAGAGAATAAAGGAATGTACATGTTGGGATGCTGTAGTTTAAGTCAACGGATGTTTTTAACTGGCTGTGGGGAAAACTGATGAGTGGTTTGTTCAGATAATAATATTAATAATAGAGAGAGAGCCCGTTCAGGTGGTGTATCTCCGTATTAAAGTGCTGAAGCGTCACGTCCTCCTCTGGTGAAGCAGGAGACGAGACCCGTGACCTTTAGAGGCTCTTCAGACGTCTTCCCCGCAGGAAGAGATGAATGTTTTGAAATTAACGTTCTAAATTCACCACATGGAGAAACAACTGAATTCACATAATTCGCGAGGGGGGAGGGGCTTAGTGGATATATTGAGAATAGCAGAACAAAATAATATCAATCCTGATTTGTTTCCTTTGGGTAAAAAAAACTTTGATTTAAGACACCGTTAACCTCCAGAGTGTCTAATCCGTCTGAAATGGAGTGGATAGAATCAGGGTAAAGGAAGTCAATGCACTGTACCACATGAACTGTATAAATACCACAGGGAAAGTAACACACACACGCGCCGCGCACACACACACACACACACACACACACACACACACACACACACACACACACACACACACACACACACACACACACACACACACACACACACACACACACACACGTATATAGAAAATAGTCTATTTTTTGACAGTATTTTTCTTTCGCCCTGCGCTCACGCCGAGGAATGCATGACCACGTACATAAGAAATAAAAGACTTATATACTCTTCAAAAGGAATTATTAAACAAAAAGAAGTCTAGTAGCAATTAGCCAGGATGTGAATTAAAACCAAAAAGAAAAAACAATTAAATTACCATAATCTTTGGACTGCCAATTCAAATAAACCAATATTTTTTTCAAAAGAATCTTTTTTCTCCTGTCCAGGGCTCATTAGTAGAAAAAAAAGAAGTATAAATACACACATGTATATATATATGTCCACCTGTACATGTTACCGTGTGTTTTCAAAGGCCGTTCGTAGTAAAGGAGTAACGAGGAGCAGAAGGCGGAGGAGGAACGGAAGTCCAGCGATAACGAGAGAGTCAGGAGAACGTCGCTGATCCCATGTCAGCTACTGTTCAGTGAAGGAATAACGAGGAGCACTGGTCCCAGTTCTGTGTGAGAGAGCGAATGACGACAGGAGAGACGTGCACCCATTGGTTGGTGAGTTCAAGAGAGAGAGACAGAGAGAGAGAGAGAGAGAGAGACCGGGATTTGAGGCTTTTCCTTTTGGGAAGTTGGTCACTCGGAATCCCGCTGGACCTCCGAGGCGTCGGCCCGGCAGATGGGACAAGTCCGGTTGGCCTGGAAGGGACGAAAACATACGAGTGAGTGGTGACTCCACAGAAAGTACGAGGCAGGAGGCGACGGGACAATCTATTTATCGTTCCGTTAGCTAAGCGTCTCTTTAACATTCGTTAGCTAGGTTGTTGGCTCAAAAGTTACTTTTTTCTCCCTTTAATGACTAAATGAAAATATGTAAAATTCTGATGACCAAGGGGTAAGAAACGCCCCGGGATAAGGATAATGAGTGAGAAGTGACTTATTGTTCCGTTAGCTAAGCGTCTCTTTAACATCCGTTAGCTCGCTTGTTAGTTCAAAAGTCACTTTTTCTACCTTTAATGACTAAATTAAAAAAATTTAAAATTCGAAAACCTAATACCAGGAAGAATAATTGCCCCGGGACGAGGATAATGAGTGAGAGTCGACGGTACAATTTACATCTATTTATTGTTCCGTTAGCGAAGCGTCTCTTTTACATCCGTTACCTAGCTTGTTGGCTCAGTGACTTTTTTCTCACTTCAATTAAGGAATGAAAAGATGTAAAATTCTGATGACCAGGGGGTACTAAACTCTCCGGGATGAGGATAATGATTGAGTCACTCCGCAGACGGTACGAGGCAGGAGTCTTTGACTTATTGTTCCGTTAGCTAAGCCTCTCTTTAACGTCCGTTAGCTCACTTGTTAGTTCAAAAGTGACTTTTTTCTCCCTTCAATTACTAAATGAAAAGATGTAAAATGTTGAGAACCTAATTCCAGAGGCAATAAATGCCCCGGGACTAGGATAATGCCTGAGTCACCCCACAGAAAGTACAAGGCAGGAGTCGTTGACTTATTGTTCCGTTAGCTAAGCATCTCTTTCACATCCGTTAGCTCGCTTGTTAGTTCAAAAGTGACTTTTTTTCTCCCTTCAATGACTAAACGAAAATATGTACAATTCTGAGAACCTAATACCAGAGGACTGGGATAATGAAAGCAAGAAGTTAAGAGTAAAGAGTTATTGTCACAGACTAGAGTGGCAACGTGTTCTGGCTGGCTAGCATGTTAGCATGTTAGCTCATCATCAATAGTCTCGTGAGAAGTCGCTACCTTCCAGCTTCCAGAATAAATAAAAAAACATTGCAAGAGAACAAGGTTGAACGTCATTGTTCCACTTTCTGGTTCCACCAGGCTTTAACCAAACACAGTAAATACATTCAAAGTTCTCCAGTTCGTGTTTCTGGACTCACCTTGAGCCACTTGTCGACACACTTGGCGTGAAACTCGTGATTACAGGGCAAGACCCTGAGGAGCTGGCGGGACTCAAAGTCGCACATGCAGACCACACACCTGGAAGACAAACGCAACGTGGTTATTATAAAAATAAAACAGACTACACTGATCCAAGGCGCTGGCCTTCGAGAGGTTCCTCACATCGTCTGTTCAGACTGATGGTTGTTGGAGTTGAATCTGTACGACGGGAGCTGCTCGATGTCGGCCTTCGTGAGGCCGCGAGGCTTGGCCTCCCCGAGGCGCTCGGCGAGGTTCAGCAGGGCCTGGAGGATCCACGAGAAACGCAAAAGAGATTAGACGTTGGCAACGGTTGAAATAATTAGAAAGCAGGTAGAAGACTGATTCTCTCCAGCGTGTCGTACCTCGTAGTTCTCGACCTCGCCGTCGTCCACGTCCAGCTCCAGGTTGATAGTGGGCGCCACGTTTGGAGGCACGGGAAGCATAGAGCTGCATGTGGCGCGGGGGGAATGATTTTAGTCACACGTAAAAATAAACTAAAATCTACCTGAAAATATCCACCGTGTAGTTCAAAATCGAGAACGTTAGAAAACACTTACAGGAAGTAAGGCAGGAAGCTGGGGTGGTAGGGCGACGGGGGCACGGCCTGCGGAGAGCGGTAACGCCGGCTTGTGAATCGGCGAGGCATAAAGTGGGGATAGGGCTGTGAAGGAGGGAGATATTTACTTACAGGGTTCTTACACATGTTGACACATGTTTACAGGACTTTTCTACGACTTTTAACCAAATGTCCATGACCAAACTGAAATCTCGGTTTATAAATGAAAAGGTGAGAACATTTAGTATTTAAACAATGTCAATTCTAAAGCATACAGTATACTTTAAATGAAAAAAATTAATAAGAGACAATAATTTGATTAAAAGAATAAACACTACCCAACTGGATATCGCCACCATTGATTAATTCGCCCGAACAGCGCTCCAGTATCCTGTTTTAACGAGCTTTATTGGTAGCACATATTCACAGCATGCAGCACTTTTGTTGTTGTTGTTGTTGTTTTTCTTTTATCTTTGTTGTTTAATTTATTTGATCTACCTGTTATGTTGTTGTTGTTTTACTTATTGTTATGTATACATTTGTTTTGTGTGTGTTTTCTTAGTTATAGTCTTTACCGAATGTGTATCCTCACCATTTGACTGTGTGATATGTTGTCAATCCTTATTTGTGAGGTATATATATATATATATATATTGTACTACAAGTCTTGTTTTGTAATTTCTAAAAATAATTATTTTTTTTATATATATAAAAAAAAAGAAGAATAATCACTTGCTTCGGCCAACGCACTTTCCAGTTACGGTGCGTTCACTTGCAACGCGGAAAAAATAAAATTGCGCCGCCAGTATGCCGGCTTATATTTTGGGTCTTTCTTTCTAAAACATATTAATTATTTCAAACTCGGCGTAAATGAATATGTGATAATAACACTTTTTACGACTTTTCCCAAACCTTTGTGATTTAATTTTTTTCCGTGACTTTTCCAGGCCTGGAAATTAAAAAATTTAAAATTCCAGGACTCAAATTAATTTAGCCACCCAAAAAAATGCTGCCAATGGGCATTGATTACGATCCAAACGGACGGCTGCTCTCACCACCGTGAAGAGCTCGTGCGACAGGGGGTCGTGGTGCGAGAGGAACTGGAGCGGCGTGGAGGGCGGCAGGGCGGAGGGGGGCTGGTGGTGGTGGTGGTGGTGGTGGTGGTGGGCGTAGCTGAAGCCTCCGCCTACCGAGAGCTGCTCTCCCAGGATGTCCACCTCGTTTTCGATCCTCTGTAAAGGCTGTCGGGGAAAACACGCCGATTTATCGTTCACGATAACAAGCTTTACGACGGGACGTTAACTTTACCAAAAATGTGTTTACTAGCTAGGACTGTTTTTAACGTTTTTTTTAAGTTTAAAAAATATTTTCTACATATATCAAAGTCCTTCTGTTGCACATTTCATGTAAATAAACACCAGATTAACCACGAATCGTCAATTCTTTCACGTACCGATCGCGGCTGTTGCGCCTGGAAGGGCAGGAACTGTCCGGGCGTGGGCAGGTGGGGCGGGTGGTGCGAGAGGTGGGGCGGGTGGGGAAGCAGGAACTGAGGGTCACTGGACAGCAGCGAGGGAAAGGCGTAGGGCACGGGCAGATGTTGCATTGAACAAGCCTGTAGCATCTGGAAGAGAGAGAGAGAGAGAGAGAGAGAGAGAGAGAAGTTAGAAATGAGTGTTGTGATTATATAATACCACGTCTGGCCACAAGGGGGCAGCAGAGAGCCAGAAAGATCAACACACCACTTTGGACCTGCAGCTCTTTTCCCATCGTCTTTTGCTCGATTCATGAAGGAGAGGCTGTACAGCACAACGTGTACTTTCTCTTGACTCATCTCACACACACACACACACACACACACACACACACACACACGTGTTGCTCTCACCGGGTGGTAGTGTTGCCCCGTGCTGAACACCACGCTGCAGGCGGGGACTTGTTGTTGTGAGGAACAGGTGGGGGGGAGGTGCTGCCCGGTGCACATGGGCGCCGCCAGGCTGTGAGGAGGAACTGGGGTCACCGTGTAGGACACCGGGACGCTGGCCTGCTGCAGCTGGGACACACACACAGACACACACACACACACACACACACACGTTAATATACTGCCACTGTTCACATAAAAAATAAACTAGACCAGAATTTTACAAAAAGATGTGAAACGTGTGGAAAAAAATGCACATTGAAGTCGAAAGGAAGTGAGTGTTAACCCATAATCTAGTTAAGTCACACACACACACACACACACACACACACACACACACACACACACACACACACACACACACACACACACACACACACACACACACACACACACACACACACACACACACACACACACACACACACACACACACACCTGTTCGTGCAGGTCCAGGACCATGGCCCCCTGCTGCTGCGCCGCGTGGTGCTGCTGCTGCGGATGGTGGTGGTGAAGGTGGTGATGGTGGGCGGCCGGGTGCAGTAGCCGCGGCGACAAGGTGGGCGGGTGGAACGCCCGGGGCTCCTCCAATCCCGTCCCGCCGGAGGCGAGGGGCGGCCCGTAGACGCCGGGCGTGTGCGGCGGCGGCGGCGGCGGCGGGTAGGCCTGGTGCGCGGAGGGGTGGGGGTTGTGGTGGTAGTTCTCGTCCTGGTGCTCCGACGGCGCCGGGCCTTGGGGGGAGGGGTGGAGATGGGGCGGCATGTGGCGGGTGGGTCTGGCGAGGCGGCCGCGCTGACGCCTCGCTGGCGGGCTAGGAGGCGAGGAAAGGAGGGACGGCTTTTACATTTAGACACATAACACACACAAAAAAAAAAAAACACACAAACGTAGAAACTACTCCCAAACATCAAGTTAAATAACTCTTTGTATTTGATTATCGTTTATTTGTGTAGAAATATTGTACATAAGAAAATTCCTCTAATATTCCAACACAAATCCATTTAATTTGAAACCTTCAAAATAAAAGCGCGGGATATTTTCCGTACATTTCTTCAAGAAAAGGAGAAAACCCAACGTACCTGCGCCGGTGGCGAGCGGGGGTGAGGCATCGCTCCTGGTAGTGCGCGTGGGGGTGGGGCGGCCTTCGACTCGGGGGTCCTGACTCCCAGGGGCGGATGGGGGGGGACGGGGTGGACGGCGGGGGGGCGGAGGAGGTCAGCTGCTCCAGGACCGACTGACTGGACAGCCGCTGGCGCTTTGGACTGGGGCTTTCCTCGCTCTAGGAGGAGGGGGAGAGAGAGAGAGAGAGAGAGAGAGAGAGAGAGAGAGAGAGAGAGAGAGAGAGAGAGAGAGAGAGAGAGAGAGAGTGTTGCAGTCAGTGACCCATCGCTCTCGTATCAAATCAATTTCACGATGCTTAGCAGTCCTCCAATCCATACCGCCGCATGGACACTACGTTCCTTTGTGACTCATGGCATTTCCTGTATCAGCCAGAGTGTGTGTGTGTGTGTGTGTGTGTGTGTGTGTGTATCCATATTGCCCCACCAGCCCTGAGGGTACAAAGTCACTTCCTCTTGGAGTCAAAGAATTCTCACAATCTGATGTGCGAGTCACACTAACACGCACACGCACACACACGCACACGCACACACACACACACGCACACGACTAGGAGAGAGCTCAACGAATAGAAGTCGTGACACGCAGGCCGGCGTGCGTAGCTGAACGTGTTGTCATCTGAAGGCGGCCATGGTGAACTCTGTGAGTCACTTCCAGCCAACCGGTGACTCTCACAGCGGCAAGAACACACACGCTGGTGAGTCCACTCCCAGTCACACACACGCGGAGCGTAGCCCGGAGGAACACACACAGGTTCTTGAACACACACACACACACACACACACACACACACACACACACACACACACACACACACACACACACACACACACACACACACACACACACACACACACACACACACACACACACACACACACACACACACACACACACACACACACACACACACACACACACACACACACACACACACACACACACACACACACACACACACACACACACACACACACACACACACACACACACACACACAACCCCGCCCTCTCCCCCTCTCCACTTACTTGATCCCCGCTTCCAGCTCCCCTCTCCCTTTGTGGGAGAGACACGTTGTTAAAGTGTGATAAAAAAATGACTCAGCGGCTGCGACTTTTCTTTTTAAACACACACACACACACACACACACACACACAGAGAGACAGAGACAGACTCACACACACACACACACACAAGCTCAGCAACCTTGAGAGCAGTGTGATAGCTAACAGGAAACAGCTGGAGAGCAGGCTGCAGAGACACGGTTATGGAAACGCCTGCAGACATGCGCAAATTCACACTCGCACACACTCGCACACACTCGCACACACTCGCACACACTCGCACACGGGCAGCTGCAGCTGCCACTGTTTGAGTTCTACAACCCGTGAAGAACAAAAAAAAAAGCGTTTGAAGCTCTTTGGAGGCAAGACTTCTTCTTTTCTTCTCTTTCTAACAAAAAGCCAAAGCAACATCTTTGGGGCCGCGGCGGAGAGGAGCGCGTGACGAGCGGAGGGATGGAGAGAAGGATGGACAACGGGAGTAGAGGCGGAGGTGGAGCGAGTGCACGAGGCGGAGGAGGGAGGCGAGCACCGGACCCGTAGTGACGCGACGCAGTCGGGTCGGCCGGGTTACGGGTCGGGTGTTTCGGCAGCATGTCGGTCCGGGTGAAACCCGGAGTCATTCCCAGAGTTCAAAAACACATTTCCCAGGATGCCGTTCTCCCAATCTCTAGAAGTAATGATATTCGTTCTTTTGACAGGCAGCTGTTTTGATTGTTCGGTGGCAAGGGGGGGGGGGGGATATAAAATATATATCTATAATATATACAATATTTATACATACATACATACATATATATACACATATATACACACACAATATATATATATATATATATATATATATATATATATATATTATAAATATAAATAAATACATATAAAATATAAATAAATAAATATATGTAAACATATATATATAGGCAGCTGTTTTGATATATATATATATATATATATATATATATATATATATATATATATATATATATATATATATATATCTTTTGGTAAATGAAACAAAGTAATCAAATGCATAATTAAGTAAAGCCATGTGACATGGAAGGCTCATTCTCTATCTATGCCCATTTCTATACATGCTTGAGGACACCAGTGATCTCCTTTCACAACCCCCCCCCCCCACACACACACACACACACACTCTCTCTCCCCCCCCTCCCCCCTTCTTACAGACACCCCACAGCCACTGCACCACCCTAGCCCCAACACCCTCGGGACATCCACTGTGCCCATTTTCATGTCTAAGCCATCTTCCTGCATCCCAAGACCGACTCACACACACACACACACACACACACACACACACACACCCCCCCCTGCCTTGCATCAGATAAGCTGTACTCCTCTTCCTCCCTCCCTCCTTTTCCTCCGTCTGGTCCTGTCCTGAGACCCCGGCCTAAAATCAGAGTGGACGCGACAAGAAGTTCTTAAGACGGGACGCACGCACACAAATACACACACACACACACACACACACACACACACTCTCTGTCCTTAACACATGCAGAGTATTGCCCATTAGTATGAAAGTTTGATGGGCCTGTCTACCCACGTTAGTGGGAGGAGAGCAGTGTCAGACAAAGGAGTGTGTGTGAGTGTGTGTGTGTGTGTGTGTGTGTGTGTGTGTGTGTGTTAGTGCTCAAGCAATATGCCTCAACGTGGCCTTATGTTCCAATAAAGTGGTTGTTGTGAACTTACACACATACACACACTTCTGGTACAAACATGTTTGCAGTAAAACCAGAATACTGAAGAAGAAAAGAAAAAAAAAACATGCCCACTCAACACACACACACACACACACACCCTTGTGAACTGCTCTACGGCCGATACTACAGCACATTCGGCTACGCTCACAGTGTGGCGCGCACACACACACACACAGGATGTGCATGCATCTACTCGGACACACACACACACACACACACACACACACACACACACACACACACACACACACACACACACACACACACACACACACACACACACACACACACACACACACACACACACACACACACACACACACACACACACACACACACACACACACACACACACACACACACAAACTGAGGCCAGCAGCTGTCGTAACTTTGCTGTCAATGCTGGGAACCAAAATAAAGAAGAGGCCCACAGAGTGAGTGCAGGACACACACCTAGGACACACGCCTAGGACACTCGCCTAGGACACTCGCCTAGGACACACGCCTAGGACACACGCCTAGGACACACGCCTAGGACACACGCCTAGGACACACGCCGGAGCCCAAGTTTCCTTTTTTTCCAGTTTTCGTGCCCCAGAAATGAAATGTTGCTCTGAGTCAATACGCTCATTTGCCTTTTATGGCTTCATTAATATTTGCTCCCACTGACACTCAAACACTCCCCCCCCCCCCCCGCCCCTCCCCTCCCCTCCCCTCCCCTCTCTCCCTCTCCCCACACTTATTTTCTTTCCATCAACAAGATTTTCAAAGCCCATTTTGTTTCCTCTGCCACTGTTCCTCCCTCCTTCTCCCCCTCCTTCCTCTTCCCTCACTCCAACCAAGTCCCACAGCTGGAGCCAAAATCATTAGCAATACCCCCTCCCTGTTTTCGGCCTCCCTCCCTCCAAGCTTTTTCTGCAACACCTTCCGCAGCATCCTGCCTCCCTTCTTCTCCCCTCCCCTCTCCTCCTCCTCCTCCTCTTCTCCCCTCTCCTCCTCCTCCTCACTGTTGTTTTGCCTCGTCTGCTGCCTTTTCAAAAACAAGTCTTCTCTCGTGACGATGACTAAGTGACTGAAGGGCACATGTTCACTTTCAAACTCGTCTGAACTTTTCCGTCATTGACGTGGAAATAGACTGAAATGACGAGATCAAAGACTTTATATGTACATTTTCTTCCCTGTGAATGTAAGTTCATAGTTTCTCTCATTTGGGTAGACATCTTATGAAGGACGTATCCTTCAGTGATCAGCGGATGTTTCCACAACAGATGAAAGTAAACGGCTAACAGCGTGGTCGACTCCTACGATGGCCTTTAAATCAAAAACAAAGTGTGTGTGTGTGTGTGTGTGTGTCACGTTAGGAACAAACAAAGCACCCTTTACATTTCTCCAGCCGGCTCTCTGAAGGTGAATGAAAACTATTTACACACATATACTTTTACACTTCAGCATTTGTAAAGCAGAGTTGCGGTACTACTGTTAAAAAGTATAACAAGTTACAACATGACAACGATGAGCATAAAGTGTCTCTGAGCTCAAAGTTTCAACTAAATGGTCCCATGTTCAACCCAAATGCTACGCTTGAAAAAGAAACAGGCTTACTTAGTTTCATTAAAATACTTCTTTTACTTTATAACTCTAAAAGTTCCCTGATGGGTGGATCACGTCGTTACGCCTTCATATGCGTCTGTAACACACCTGGTATTGGACAAAATGTTATTAACGGTGATATTCCATAATCACGATGAGTCAAAGGTCATAGTTACGAGAGTCCGGGGTGTGTGTGTGTGTGTGTGTGTGTGTGTGTGTGTGTGTGTCTTAGTCCTTCACCCAGCTGAGAGAAAACATAATCTAATACAGGAATCCCAAGATCTCCATCAGGCTGCACAGCGATGTACTTCTGATGTATCATCTGTGACGTGTCGTTAGTAGTTACCTTATCGCTCTCCTCTCCATACGCAAGATCAGGGTGGCAGAGGTAGGATCCGCCAGACGCTCCTACAGAGAAGATACAAGAACACAAGGTCACACAGAGAAGGCACAAGGTCACAGAGAGAGGGTAAAGGTCACAGAGAGAGGGCACAAGGTCACAGAGAGAGGGCACAAGGTCACAGTGAGAGGGCACAAGGTCACAGAGAGAGGGCACAAGGTCACAGAGAGAGGGTAAAGGTCACAGTGAGAGGGTACAAGGTCACAGAGAGAGGGCACAAGGTCACAGTGAGAGGGCACAAGGTCACAGAGAGAGGGCACAAGGTCACAGTGAGAGGGCACAAGGTCACAGTGAGAGGGCACAAGGTCACAGAGAGAGGGCACAAGGTCACAGAAGGCACAAGGTCACAGAGAAGGCACAAGGTCACAGAGAGAGGGCACAAGGTCACAGAGAGAGGGCACAAGGTCACAGTGAGAGGGTAAAGGTCACAGAGAGAGGCACAAGGTCACAGTGAGAGGGCACAAGGTCACAGAGAGAGGGCACAAGGTCACAGTGAGAGGGCACAAGGTCACAGTGAGAGGGTAAAGGTCACAGTGAGAGGGTAAAGGTCACAGAGAGAGGGCACAAGGTCACAGTGAGAGGGCACAAGGTCACAGAGAGAGGGCACAAGGTCACAGTGAGAGGGCACAAGGTCACAGAGAGAGGGCACAAGGTCACAGAGAGAGGGCACAAGGTCACAGAGAAGGCACAAGGTCACAGAGAAGGCACAAGGTCACAGAGAGAGGGCACAAGGTCACAGAGAGAGGGCACAAGGTCACAGAGAGAGGGCACAAGGTCACAGAGAGAGGGCACAAGGTCACAGAGAGAGGGCACAAGGTCACAGTGAGAGGGCACAAGGTCACAGTGAGAGGGCACAAGGTCACAGAGAGAGGGCACAAGGTCACAGAGAGAGGGCACAAGGTCACAGAGAGAGGGCACAAGGTCACAGAGAGAGGGCACAAGGTCACACGTGTTTGTTTTCTACACATTCATAAATATGGTTGTCCTGCTCCTGCGTGTTCAACATTTAATAAGCAACCCGTCTAACGTTCACACGTTCCTTCCTGTGGTGGATTTGTTTTATGTCAAATACAACAAGATATAAACAGAACTGTTTAATAACAATTTCCCCAAAATGATATTATGTAACCCCAACCCCAATAAGTGCAAAACTATTTGGATTTTCACACACTGGCTACAATGACTCAACAATGTAAAGGAAATTAATGATAAATTGTTTTAAGCATTTCCATTTAAACCAAACAATGATGTGTATCTGCATATTTACACACTCAAAGTATTGGACTACCATGAGGTGTGTGTGTGTGTGTGTGTGTTTACAGATGTTGACATGCCTGTTGTTGACATTGATGGACTTTGGGGGGGAGACTCCTCTTAATCTACAGCGTGCCTTTAATCCTTTTGTTGTTATTGTTCCTCTACAATGACAACATGTTTGTGAGACGGGGTCCTGACCATGTGTACGGCACAAAAGTGACAACACACACACACACACACACACACACACACACACACACACACACACACACACACACACACACACACACACACACACACACACACACACACACACACACACACACACACACACACACACACACACACACACACAGTAATCCTGGATTAGTGAAGACGATGACGCCGCCGCCTTCATCGCGGCTCAGACCTTCACTCCTTTGTTTTGCCAGTCCTTTCATCTTTTTATTGTCTTTTGCGTTTGTTTTGCCCGCCGTCGCCGTGGCGTCCAGCCGGGGACGTCCTCCACCACAGATGGCGGCGGCGGTGCACCAAGGGTACGCACTCCCAAGGGCACTCCAGACAAGTCTGTACCTCTAGGATAAATACGAGAGCGCCGAGTCGGAAGGGAAGAGGTGAAGAAGGACTTCTCAGAATAAATTTTTTTTTTTTAAAAAGAGCTTTTTCTTTTTTTAACCCCTCGGCTGCCGTTTGTGGGATCTTTACTTCTCAGACTCCTTTGAAGAAAAGCCGTCATTGACAACAAAGAGGAGAGAAGAGAGGGGGAGAGAGAGAAGAGAGGGGGGAGAGAAGAGAGGGGGAGAGAGAGAAGAGAGGGGGAGAGAGAAGAGAGGGGGAGAGAGAAGAGAGAGGGGAGAGAGAGAAGAGAGACGGGAGAGAGAGAAGAGAGGGGGAGAGAGAGAAGAGGGGAGAGAGAGAAGAGGGGAGAGAGAAGAGAGGGGAGAGAGAGAGGGAGGAGAAGAGACGGGAGAGAGAGAAGAGACGGGAGAGAGGAAGGGAGGGGGGAGAGAAGAGAGGAGGGGAGAGAAGAGGGGAGAGAGAAGAGGGAGGAGAGAGAAGAGGGAGAGAGAAGAGAGGGAGGAGAGAGAGGAGAGGGGAGAGAGAGAAGAGAGGGAAGAAAGAGAGGAGAGGAGAGAGAAGAGACTGGGAGAGAGAGAGAAGAGACTGGGAGAGAGAGAGAAGAGACTGGGAGAGAGAGAGAAGAGACTGGGAGAGAGAGAGAAGAGACTGGGAGAGAGAGAGAAGAGACTGGGAGAGAGAGAGAAGAGACTGGGAGAGAGAGAGAAGAGACTGGGAGAGAGAGAGAGAAGAGACTGGGAGAGAGAGAGAAGAGACTGGGAGAGAGAGAGAGAGAGAGGTTTTCACAACTGAATTCCTTCATTCATAATTCCTCTCCAATCTTTAAAAAACAAATGTCTCGAGTTAAATAAAGCTCCCATTAGTCCGTTTCCACCGAGTGCTGCGATGCGTTGGCGGGACTCGGCTTGTTGTGACGCTCATTCAAGAGCCACAAGAGGCAAACAAACAAACAAACACCACCCCCCCCCCCCCCCCCCCGAAGACGGGCTCACTTGCAACGTTGTCAGACGGTGGGTTGAGTCAGAGACGAGTCAGAGACGAGTCAGAGACGAGTCGCTCAGCCGGAGCGTCGACTCGGAGGCTAACCAACAGGCTCCAGGTGTGTGGATGACATCATGGCGACTGTTGGACCGACCCCACGTTTGTCTTCTGCACTCGGGGCGAGGAGCGGGAGCCGGAGCGTTATTCATGTTACAATGTGGGGGGCTATTACGTGAATGGTAGAAACTTTGAAAATATGTTATTACTTTACACACACACACACACGCACACACACACACACACACACACACACACACACACACACACACGCACACACGCACACACGCACACACGCACACACGCACACGCACACGCGGTCTCGTCATGGTAGATACGCGAGACGTACGCACGCCAATAAATCCATGTGGCAAATTATTCGTCATTGGTACAAACGTCAGGGGAATAGTAAAAATACGTCAAAGGACGAGGATGGATGGGAAAGATAATTCAATAAAACCACCAAGAACTGTCAATTTAAACAATGTGATTTAAGGAAAAGGAGGATGTGAAATTCAAAGTGACGAAAATGCAAATCCCCAAATAGACGTGTAACTGTAAACTATTACACGCCTCATAATAAGCCGTCACGTACAGTAGCCGTCTGTAAAGCGTTCGTACTTCCATGTATTTTACGTGTTATTTTGTGTGTATTTTATTCTATTTTAATGTTTTGTACCAACTGGACTGCGAGTTTCAAATAAAAGCGATTGATTGGGCTCGTATAGAAGAAAGGGTCGCGATTGTGAGCAGGACTTTTATTTATGACGAAAACCACATGTTTGGACTTAAACATATCTTTTTTTTTAAAGAGCAATAAACTTTACACGTCTCTCAGAAGTAGCACTCCGCCATCTTGACTGAAAGAAGAGTGTGATGCTGCTACCGAAGTGACAAAGTGACGGGTGGCGTCAGAGAGGAGCGCGATAGAAAAGTAGAAAGAAAAAGAAAAGCTGAATGCCGAGATAAATGTGATCGTAATCAATCGATTAGTCTACGTGACACGAAACGACGCAGAAAACTACGACGGACTTCAGATGTCCTGGAAAAGGTAAGATCACGGAAAGGTGGATAAAGAGGACGGGTGGGGGGGATAGAGAGAGGATGAAGAGGGGGGGGCGGACAAGAATAAAAGGCAAAGTGGCGCTACAGAAGAGGACGACGATGGAAAAAAAAAAACGTACATGAAAGAGGTGAAAGGAGGAAACAAGAGATGGGGAAAGATAAAGAGTGGAGGGGGGGGGGGTAAGGAAGACGACTGGAGGCGGAGACAGCAGTCACAGAGAGAGAGAGAGAGAGAGAGAGGGGGGGGGTGGCTTCCCCTCTTGACTGCTATTGATTTTCTGTAAGCCTCAGAGTGCATCAGCTATTTCTATCCATTTCCTCCACCTCTCCCTCCCTTCCTCATCCCTCACTCTCCCATCTGCACTCAGCGCAGACACTCTGCTCGCGCACATCCTCCTCCTCCTCCTCCTCCATCACTTCATCACCATCCCTCCTCCCTGCCACCGATCCATTTCCCTATCTGGTGGCCTGTCTCTCTCCCTCTCTCTCCCTCCCTCTCCCTCCCTCTCCCCCACTTCTTTATCTCACAGCGTCCACATTTCCTTGCCTTCCGTATCTCTCCATCTCTTCCCGTGATCTCCCTCGGCCTCTCCCGCTCGCAGACTTTTCCTCCATTAAACTTCCCCCTTTCTCGTGTCGCAAGCAGGAGAACACTGGGGGAGAGCGGGGGAGGCGAAGAAGTGGCGGGATGGATAAGAGGATAAGTGACAGGCTTACTAAAAAAAAAAAGAAAAGAAGAAGAAGAAGAAGAAGAAAAAAAATGCACCAGCTGAACGGTAACAAATTGGAAAATGGACGTGGACATTGTCGACTGCTGCAGAACTTGTAACCAATTTACATACAGAAAGACAATTTCAGCCAGGCATATGTGTCACACACACACACACACACACACCTCTCACATCACCCCTCCCTGTGAACACATGTCACAGCACACTTCACACCCGAGTGTAAAGCCGAGCCGAGTAACAAGCTGGCGTACAGGTTTAGAATTAGGCGTGCGTGCGACGTCTGCCCACCCATTACCTGGCCAACGCCGCTTCACACGGGCCCGATGGCAAGCGTCAGTGTGTGTGTGTGGTGTGTGTGTGTGTGTGTGTGTGTGTACATTTAGAAATGATACTGATTTTACCTCTCTCCCACTTCATCTCCCCCCCCCTCCATCTATTTATTGTTCGGTCCTCCTCATTATCTTTCTCATCATCTCTCCCTCTGTTGTGTTACGGATGCAACTCTGTGAGGTTGCTCCTCAATCATGCACTTCTTCTCTAGTCTTAAAAACTATTTATTTATATTAATAATATATATATATATATAAAAATATTGTATATACATATAAATATATATATATATATATATACACACACACACATACATACATACATACATACATACACACACACGTATAAATATATATATATATATATATTACATTTATATATATTTTAAAAAATAATTTATATATATATATATATATATATTACATTAAAAAAAATAATGTGTATATATATTACATTTATATATATAAAAAAAATTATGTATATATATATATATATATATATACACACACACACACACACATTTGCGCAGGTCTTCACACTCAGAAAACTTAATTGTGACATTATTATGGGATATCTTTGGCCAAAATGAGAAAGAAAAGAAAACAAGAGACACAAAACCTTTTTTCCTCGAACCTAAAAAGTATATAAAATACAATAAAGAACTAAATAAATGCTGTACTGTTAGAGACACTTCTTTGACCAACCAACCGGCTTGATTCGCACAGCAGCGTAAAACAAGCCCACGTAACGTGCATGTTGTTATTCTGAAGGAAAGCCGGTGAGCTCCAGCTACCCAGAGACCCTTTCATAAATTCATATCATTTGTGGTTTTAACTCGTTTACACGTGACCGCCTATATTTAGCCGTAGAAAGCCAAATGCATATTGGTTTTGCGTCAATAAACATGTTTGGTTCTTTGTCGTGAGCCACGACAAAGAACACACACACAATATTTTCCATTCAAATATGCGTTTGGCTTATTCTGCATGTATGCATATGCTTCTGACAATCCTGTTCCTGCTCCAGGCCCACCCAGGGAGCACACACACACACACACACACACACACACACACACACACACACCTTACTTGTTCTCACTCCTTCTCCCTTCCCGATTCCCCACTGAAAGACAGAAGCCAGCTGAGCCGGAGCGTTGGAGGAGCAGGTAGAGCACGGGGAGGCAGAGACGGACTCACAGCACATGTTTTACATTGCATATTATCAGACGATCTTACCACAATAAAAAGACACACACGGTGGCTTTTTTTGTACAACAGGTACATGTGGACTGTGAGAAAATGTTTTGAAAAGACAGATATTGTCAGCATCTTCTAAAAACTCAGCGTTTTGACAAATTGCGACGTTTAAAAAGCACGTTTTCTTTCCGATCCTCGCTCTCCCCATTAGTTGCATGTCAAAGTGCCCTTGAGCAAGGCATTGCACCCCCCCCCCCCCCCCCCCAGTTGCTTCACCCTTAATAGCTAAGAATGAGTTAAACATGGATGAAAAAAAAGTGTAATGATTACAAGAGCTTGATATAGGGAAGCACAAACTTATGGTTATGCTGAAGAAAAAGGAATACAGAAATGCTGAGGATGCAAACTTTTGAGACGGATATTGCAACACAAAGCAACTGGAGTTCAAAATGCGAGTAGAGCGTTGTTTACGTAGCGCAGGTGTACACAGACATGCCCTAAGACTGTAGTTACACCTATGTAACACCTATATGCACGAGCAGCTGGTCACACCTATATAACGCCTATACGGTTACGCCTATGTAGGTGTAACCAGCCGAAAGCATCACGGCAACCTCCACAATCACGAGGAGGGATTGTAATCATCCGTCGACTCGTATTCATGTTCTACATTAATGCATTTGGACACACGACCTGTGAAAAGTAAAACACGACCTGCATTATAAAAACATTTCCCTGGCCTTTGTATAATCACTAGACATGTAAATGGAGCTTCTTTTTTTTCTGTGAACTATTTGTTATACAAATCCAGGAGCACAACAAAGCGACTACGTCGTTTACTACGGCGAGTATAAACTAAGCCTAAAGGAAAGGCGTACCTATTGTTGTTATCTGTAACGGAATCGTCTTTTAGGTTCAATCGTAGACTCGATGGAAGGAGTTCAGGGCTGGTAACCATGGCACCAGTCGTGGTGTAATAATAAAGTAAAGTCCAGTTATAGAGGCTGTGAAAGAGTCCAGCAGACATTGGAAACGGGGATGTGCACTAGAGACGCTCCGATCAGGTTTTTTGGTGCCGATCACCGATCAATGAAAACAGTATCTGCCGATCCGATAACACCGATCACAACGCGGAATTCAAGCTAAATCTCAGAAACAATCTATAAAAGATACAAAATCAGTTCATGGTTTCCTTTCATATGCTAGTGTGTGATTTATTGACATCTTATTTTGAAAAACTGTTTTTTCACGTCAATCCTTCCGCTAACTTTATCAAAACCCCGAACATCGGTCTATAGGTTTCATAGGAATTATTTGTCGGCTGAGTTGACCGCAGTCGTCTCCGTTGCGATAGAAACGACTGATAGTTTTCCTCGCAGATGCGACGTCATCCGATCGGCCGTTTCGAGAACGCCGATCAAAACCGATAATGGGAATATCGGCCCATATGGATCGGCGCCGATCAGACCGGAGCATCCCTAATGTTCACCCATGTCACAATCGAGCCACGTCCGTCAAGATATTCCAAAGTCACAACAGGGGTAGGAACCTCACAGGCAAACAGCAGGGGTAAACAACCCCACACACACACACACACACACACACACACAATTAATGCATGCATGAATTTCTCACAGATCATGTTCCCACACTCTGCCTGTAGTCCAACCACCGACGCCACCCTCTGGCGTGCCTCCATCTGCTCCCAGACGCTTTTATTCTCCCCATTTTGACCACCTTTCTCTCTTCCCTTTTAGAAGTACATTTATTTATGTTTTTGTCGAGCCATGATCAGAGCCCGTCCATTTGGGGTTTTTTTTTTTTTTAAAGCCAACTTGAGGTCAGCGTCCTCCACCCCCGGGGGAATCCTCTCTTGCTCACCAACGCGTCGTTGTTTACGCGTTGTCGTTTACGCGTTGTTGTTTATCTGGAGCGACGCGAGGAGAGCGGGGGAACCCCCTGCCTCTTGGTTCGATGCAAGTGAAAGAGTTTCTCTTCAAACCTGGAAGTGGGGGGGTGGGGGGGGGGGTTGCCTGGGAGACGAGACAAAGGAAAGTATAATAACACAAAATAATAATAATAATACGGAAACAGGAGTGCATGTTTCCACCTCCGTCGCTGGCAGATTGACGGAGGGGGCGAAGGCAGAGTGGCACTAGCGTCTGCCCCGCTGCTGCTTTGGGCAATCCATTAAAACGATCCCTCCATTAGACAAATGGGAGGGAGGAGGCCGGAGCAAATGGACCGGAGGGGTGCAGAAAGGGTTTGACTGATCCAAAGGGGGGGCTAAGAGACGACAGGCTGCGACAGAGGTGGGGACGGATAGAATAGCAACCGCTACAGAGGATGATTTATCCACATAGAGCCATTTGGCATTCGGTGGGAACCTAAGCTTAAGTGCATCTACGTCCCCGGTGCTTCTTAGTGTACATGTTGCACAAGTGGGCTCTCTTATTTTTATTTATTTTTTCCCCTCATTAGACATGTTAACGTCCTGAAACGGTAAGCACAAGTGGTGTAAATGCTAAATGAGATAGAATGTCAAAAAGACAATGAGAGCGCGACGAACTGAAGACAACGGGCTGGAGAGAGCGAGGCACAAAGAAGCCAGAAGTTTCAGAAAGGACTACGAGAAAGAGAGAGAGAGGGAGGGAGAGAGAGAGAGAGAGGGTTTGAAGAGTACAGGATATCATTAGCTTTCATGCCGAACGCAGGTGACTAGCAGAAGAAGAATGGACTGAGGATCTCTCCATCTCTCTCCCAACAAGCAGCGCCTATTGTGGAAATGGAAAGTGGGTCTAATAAAAAAAAAAAATAATAATAAAGGAAGGAGCGGAGTGTCCGGCTGGCCAGCTGCGTCGCTCGTGGAGAAGAGAATACTCGACGACAACTTAGCCCTGGAGGCCTCCTCTGGCCAAGTTAAATGCAAATTGCCTATCAATAAAATAAAAGATAATGGAATGCGTTTTTGTGCGTTTCTAAATTAAAAGCAACCGCTTTACTTATGAAGCGACATTTTCATCGCTTTCGCTACGTGTCAGTATCGTGCGTCACTTGCAGATTAAAAAAAAAAAAAAAAAAAAAAAAAAAAAAAAGGATAGATACCTATTTATACACGCATAAAAAAATAGATTTTGTTCTATAATACTGTTGTTTTGTGCCTGTGTTTTTCCAGGTCTAATTGAAATTAATCCAGATAATGAGTGAGTGTCTGTGGAATCTCTAGCCAGTGCCTACCCCTCCGGATCGAAATCCATTTGGATGGAAATACAATACAGTCATTCTACCCATTGATTGGCGCTCTCCTACATCACTGCCAGGCCACGATGACGGAGGTCACAGCGGACTGATGAATCCTGCAGAAGGATACTTCACCCCTCGTTTCTTACCTTCCCGATCTCCCTTTCTAGCACGGATACACAAAACATAGAGCTTCATGGTTTCCCTTCAAGTCAACAAACATACAAAAGGTGTCCCGACACACAGTTGCTGAGACTCTGGTGTACATGCAGCAGGGTTCTTACACATGTCGACCAGTGGATTTCAGGACGTTAAACCAAATGTTCATGACCAAACCTAAATTTCTGTCCAAGTATGAAAAATGTAGAAAACGTTGCGTATTGATTGCGTACGCCGGCTTATATTTTGAACGTCTTTCTTTTAAAAAAAACATTAATTCTTTCAAACTTGCCGTCAATGAACATGTGATTATAACAAATGTCCATGACTTTTCCAAAGCTTTTATGATTAGTTTTTTTTTTCCCAGGCCTGGAAACAACCATTTTAAAAATTCCATAGTTTTCCAGGTTTTCCAAGACCTTCCCGATCTCCCCTTCTAGCACAGATACACAAAACAGAGCTTCACGATTTCCCTTAAAGTCAACAAAAGGTGTCCCAACACACAGTTGCTCAATCTCTGGTGTACGTGCACGCAGGCACCTTTTGAGACGGCACAGACAAAAACATAAGCGCTGTAAGTCTGGTAACATATTGTTGTGTACATTACATTTCATTTATTTCCCTGTGTAGTTGAATTTTGTGCCCAAAACCAAAGATAAACACCTGTAGTGAGTAAGTTAGAGTCAGTTGCTTACTGAGCAAAATGACGGTGTAGGTTTAAGTTATCATGTAAAATGAGTAAGAGTAGTTATTCCAAATGTAAACAGAATACTGTTGGTACATGCATCCCCAAAACGTATATAGTCTGTTAAATAAATACTGTTTGTTTGGGCAATAATCTTTAAAAAGGTTCATCTCAACCACAACAAATCTGTGTTGTGATTCGTACATAAAGCATGCAAAAAAAATCTCTCTCTCTCTCTCTCTCTCTCTCTCTCTCTCTCTCTCTCTCTCTCTCTCTCTCTCTCTCTCTCTCTCTCTCTCTCTCTCTCTCTCTCTCTCTCTCTCTCTCTCTCTCTCTCTCTCTCTCTCTCTCTCTCTCTCTCTCTCTCTCTCTCTCTCTCTCTCTCTCTCTCTCTCTCTCTCTCTCTCTCTCTCTCTCTCTGTCTCTGCGTCTCTCTCTCTCTCCCTCTCTCTCTCTCTCCTCTCTCTCTCTCTCTCTCTCTCTCTCTCTCTCTCTCTCTCTCTCTCTCTCCTCTCTCTCTCTCTCTCTCTCTCTCTCTCTCTCTCTCTCTCTCTCTCTCTCTCTCTCTCTCTCTCTCTCTCTCTCTCTCTCTCTCTCTCAAAAAATACAGAGTTGCATGTTACCTCACAAAGACAATGTAACATAACTGATCTGCTCAACTATTCAGGTTTTATTCAACCAATGTAGATTTACCAAACTTATCAAACCCTAGAAATAGCCATTTTTTGCCTTTTTTTCGAGAACTGTACAAATAACGCTTACTATAGAGGCCATTAGCATCCTTTTTCATAAAACATGACATTGTCCAAAGTACTAAGGACGATGGAAGATTTACAGTCTTGTGATTTTTTTTTTCATGTCGATGTGAAAACAGCCTTACATAAATAGAAAAAGAAAAATATGAGGTGTGCCTGTTTTCTCAAGTACAGGTGACAGCGCTGAACTGAACAAGTAAAGAGAGAGACTATCCTGTTACCTAGTCACATCAATGTGTGTCTAGTTTACCCAAAAGACATTGTGTTGAGAAAAACGGTGTGGGTAACTAACTATTCACAGCAATTTGAGTCCACATCACGGACTCGATGGCTGCTGTTAATGCACCTGCTATATGTGCGCCGCCGCCACACACACCTTTCTGAGAGATCGCAAAGAGTCTTTTATAATGGTAGTTTATCCGACTGTAGACATGTCAGCTGGGGTGTTTCACAAAGGAGCTGCTTAGGCCCTTTACTCTTTTCCATTTTCACAAATGATCTCCCTTTGTCAATTAAAAACTCCAACATGGTCATGTATGCTGATGACACAACACTGTACAGTCATTCTGCAAACAAACTGGAACTTGCGACAGTTCTGAATCAGGTTCTGCATGGAGAGTGTCTGATTGGGTTAAAGTGAATAAGCTCGCCCTGAACATTTCAAAAACTAAATGTATTGTGTTTGGCTCGAGGAATACTCTTCACGGTGACACACAACTTCACCTGTCCATGTCCGGTTCGGCGATAGAATGTTTTGTATGTATTGTACTTTGTCCTTTCTGTGGACCCCAGGAAGATTAGCGGTCGCTAAGGCGTTAGCTAATGGGGATCCAATAAATAAAACACACACACACACACACACACACACTTATTAGAATACAACAAATGTGTTCACACATGCTTGTCCTGTTCTGTCATGGCAACCCTCAGGACAGCCCGCTCCTCTCAACTTGCCTTTAAAAACATCCCCAGGGCATCTCACACCCCGACATCCATCACTTCAACACGGCAAGGAAAAGGAAAAAAAGGTCGATGTACCTCCATCTCCATCGGTCGAGACTTACACCGCAACGTAAACGTATAGTTACACATTTACAATGACAAGTGGTAATGAACATTTACCTTCCGCGGGGATGCGGTGCGCTCCGGGAACCGAAGGCAGCCGGTGAATGCCGGGGGAGGCGTTACTTCCCGGGGCTCGCGGCTGGTTCTCCGGGAGATTGCCGTGAGCTCCGAGCGGTGCGCAACCGGCTCCGTGTTGCTGTGGATGTAGTTGCTGGTGCTGGTGATGCTGGTGCTGGTGGTGGAGATGATGGTGGTGGTGGTTAGATCCCATGACTCCACTGCCGGTAATTCCATTGCCATTCCCGCCACCGTACTGCTGGTAATATCCGGACCGAGAACGCGATCGAGTCCTGGGGGGCTCCATGGCCATTTGGTGGGGGTGGAGCGGGTGGAAGAGGAACGAGGAGGACGCGACCGGCGACTGCGGCGGGGAGCCGATGATGGTGGACCCGGGCTGCGCGAAGCCCCTCGCGCCGCTCTGGCTGTAGCTGTAGCCCGGCCCTCGGCCCGGTGCTCGGCCCCCCTCCGCGCCCCCGTACTCTGTCCGCTCCGCCGACTCCGCCGCCCCCGCCTCGTCGAATAAATCAGCCCCTTTGGGGACCGGCTCCGGGGTGGAGGGCAGCCGGGGGCAAACTCTAGGCTCCCGAGTCGTTGGCTGTCCAGTGGCTGCGATTGGCATTTCCTTTCGGGGGATTTCCTCTTTTTCCTCCTGAGTTTTTCTCTCGCTTCCTCTCACAGAAAGCTTCTTTTCTTTTTCGTATTCGCTGTTCACGAAGACAAAAGTTGGAGAGTTAAACTGAGCTCTTTGGTTCCCCGTGTTCGCACTAAAAACACTTCACGGGTAAAAAAGCCCTTATAAAACACATTTGTGTTCCAACTTTTGAAGTAAACGACTCACACTTCTCTTGAAGTTTCTCTGAAGTAACGTTAGTAAAAAAAAAAAAAAATGCGAGAAACTGGTTCAGCAACTAAACGTAACGTCAAAAAACAACGTCGACTGTTACCAACAACGTCCACAATGTCGCGTCTTAACGAACCACCGCTGTGGCCGTTTGTGACGGTACGATGTAAGCCGACAATGAGCCTCTTTCGCCGGGGGAAGTAAACGTCCGACCCCCGTGCGGTTCGCATGTAGCTTAGCTCACAACAAACCCGGAGCGGCGAGTCCCCGGAGCTCGTTAGCTCGATAATGCTAACGCGGAGGGGACATGCTAACGCGGAGAGAGAGAGAAAAAAAACGTTTGTAAACGCACATTACGATTATTCTTACAACGGCCGACTTAGCACGCTAGGTAGCTTTTTTCATAGCCGATTTAAACCCCGAACTAAAAGTTTATCGCAACTTTGTCC
>CM070110.1:22388416-22395916 GCA_036178185.1 Liparis tanakae | reverse complement strand
ATTTGAAGATTTCAAATGAATCGAATTTCTGTGATAATATTAGAGATATGTTCATATCTACAATATTTCTACCCTCAAATAAACAATAATCACATGCAAAGAGAGTTATTTCACAATATGTTTGTGAGTAGTTCATACAGAGTTTCAGGTGCAACTGGCCCTTTAAGAGGGCGGCCATGATGCTAATGTGGCAATTAATGTGACACGCTAGATGAAAAGTACCAGATTTCCTGACAATGGTTGTTGAGGACTTTTACTCAAAACTATGGCGGTCAGAAGATCTACCAACATGTGTTTGGAGACCATGAATGTTAAATTAATGAATAATAATAATTATTACGGTGTTTGAAATGGGCCGACCAGCACTATCTGGGCTAAGCGTCTCAACTTACCGTTACTGTGTTTACTATAATCGGTTGTTTGTGTTAATGCTACCGCAACAACACATTGACGCTAGACGTTTAGTTGTTGCTGTTACCTGTTTGTGTTTGATATTTCATGTGCTGTGTTTTCCTTTCGGAGGAGATGCGTTGCATGTCAATCAGCCCGATGGAGAATTGAAAGTCATCGCGGCATCAACACCTGTGTAATTTCTGTCACTGGCACACGCACATAAACAAAGATGGTTCCTGCGTGGGTTTTCCTCAGAGACCATACAAAACAACAAAATATCCCATAATGCAATCCGACTGACCCAGCTACTCAGATAGCTACTAATCATGGAGTAATAGTCGCAATGCCACAATCATATCACTCGAGGCATGAGGGGACTTAAAGGCTTTGCCAGATTATTAATGAAAAACAACGACTTGTTTTTCTGACTTTTCCATCCACTGATACCCTAAGTAGAGGATTATAGCCTTTTCGATCATGTGACTCCAAAAAAAAAAAAAAAGCTGTCACAGAGGGGGATATTTGTGTGAAAACACCAACATATCTGACTTGGCGTGCCAGATGAGCACCAGAATGAGACGATAAAGGTTGAGGGATTTATTTTGGCTTTGGTGAGAAAAGATGCTTCAAAGGAGGCGAGGAAAAAAAAATTGTAAAACGGATATTTTCACGTCAACAACGACCGATATCAGAGCAGTACCCCAAAGTAAATCCCCTCCGAGGTCGTTTGGCTATCTTCATCTGTCGAATGTTTGGAACGCTGCTTTGTTTAGTTTAACCGTGTGTGTGTGTGTGTGTGTGTGTGTGTGTGTGTACATGCAGCTGAGAAGTAACCCCAAAAGCCATGTCATATTCTGGGCTTGGGGGAGAAGGGAGGACGCCAAGAAGTGAAACGTGATGACGAGTGGGTGTGTGTGAGAGCGAGAGGGAGGGGGGTGGGGGGGGAGGATGCCTTCCAAAGGCTGCTTTTTTTGCTGTGTGTGTGTGTGTGTGTGTGTGTGTGTGCTCTCATATGATTAAGAGTGCACTTGTGTGTGTTAGTGTGTGGGTAGAAGGAATCCTTCCAGCCGTTTTCTTTCCTCTTCCTGTGTCAACCCCCCCCCCACCACCACCCCCCCCACCCCCCAATTCTCAAAGCCGGCTTCGCAGGGTTTGGCCTCGGCGAGAGCCCCGACCCTCGAGGAGCTGCCAGTGTTTCCTCTCTCTCTCTCTCTGTCTGTTTCCACCACTCACTGAATGTTACTATAAATCCGGTTCACACACACAAAACATTCCCACATCTCTCCATCCAGTGTTCGTTTTTGTGTGTATCTCATATGACTTGGCAGAAGTGAACCATGAGTGTGTGTGTGTGTGTGTGTGTGTGTGTGTGTGTGTGTGTGTGTGTGCCAGTGCGAGAATGTGTGTGTTAAGAGTTTTTGGCAGTTTTCTCAACGGCAGCCTCACCAAAAAGATCCGCTGGGAAATGTGGTTTTTGAACGCCTCCTCTCTCTCTTTTCTCTTCTCGTTTCCTTCCTCTCTGCATTTCACAATGACATCGCCTCAACACTCGGCTCTCTCTTTCTTTTCTAATTCCTCCCTTTTTTTATCCCTCCACACACACAACCTGTGGAGGTCCTCTCTGCTTCTCCATCTCGCTCCGATGACTCCAATCTTTTCTTTTTTTTCTTCTTTTCTTCGTATAAACTATTTCTCTATTTAAAAAATAATGACATCACGGCTTGCTTGAAGAGACATTGTAAGATGTGTGTGTGTGTGTGTGTGTGTGTGTGTGTGTGTGTGTGTGTGTGTCAGGATGTAACTCTCCTATAAGCGCTGTCCACACACAATGAATGCAGTGAATGCTGATGGAGGGACATGATAGGTTACCCTGTAGGGAAGGCTGGTCAGATGGAACAGCTACTTGGTATTCCATCCCTTTTGCAAAGCATGACACACAGGAGAGGCATGCTGGCAAATATGCAAATGAAGAGATACTTCATATGGCCTTCTGTAGTTCATCTGGAACAGACGTGATAGATGTATCCTTTTTATGTGAGGGCTGTGAAAATGTACCTTAAAACAACCAATGTTGTCAAGACATGTGTGCACATGCGTGTGTGTGTTTGTGTGCTTATATATATATATATATATATATATATATATATATATATATATATATATATATAATGTATCTATATGTATATCTATATGTATGTGTATATATCTATATTTATGTGTGTATATGTATATATATATATATATATATATATATATATATATATATATATATATATATATACACACACAGATGTTTGTGAAGTAATTAAGTACATTTAATGTACTTAACTTTCATTATAGGTGACTTTATTTCAGAGGGAATTTATCTACTGTTTTACTAAACTATATTTATCTGATTACTGTAGTTATGATTTGTATATATACACATATATATGTATATATATATATATATATATATATATATATATATGTATGTATGATTATATAAGATCAGCTTATACAATAAGAGGAAGCAATGTATGACATTGTGAGTGATATATATTTTTAACATAATTCTGAATACTGCTGTCAAATCACATTGACCTTAATTCCGTTTAAATAATTTTTTGGGATACTTTCAAGTAGTAATTCATTCTTTTCTGCCTTATCTGGGCGTCTTTACCTTTAAAACATGTTTCAATGTTTGCATCAAGTTTCATCAAAAATAAAATTAGAGTTATTTCATAGTCCTGCTGACAAACAGACAAACAACAAACCAACTGAAACATAACCACCTTGGCAAAGGTAATAATGTATAGAAATATAAATTTACAAGAAGCTTAATTACATTTTGTTTCTAATTTTAAACGATTCAATTGAGCTAGGTTCTTACACACAGATATATCTTTTAATTGTTTTACTTCAGAATATGACCCAGCCGACAGAATCAAGTACCATAACGTAATCATTACATAATCTCATCAGACTTCAGCAGCTCTGGAGACCGCCTTAACATTTCAACTAACAGCGACGACATCAAGCGCCGACAAAGGTCATTTCCCACAACTTTTCATACTCACTAACATCAGCTGCAGATGTTTTATGAAACATCATGTGCCGGTCAGACTTGTAATGGAGTCATTTAACCTTGACTTCACTGAATCTTATTTTTTGCAGTCGTTTGACCTTTCGGTCGTTCATAAGCAGGAAACCCGTCCTATTGGCGGCGATGGGGATTGAACCGCCCAGACCTCGTTCGGCCCAGAGGCCTCGTTCTCTTCTCCGGGAAGTTCATCAGAGTTCATCTTCTTTGTCCCCGCCGAGCTGAGGCCGGAGACTGTCTCCATCCATGTCTCGCTCATCTCTCCTCGGGCCCCCCCTGTCCTTCCCCGGGCCTCCTTCCACCTATCCCGAGGGAATAACACACACACACACACACACACACACACACACACACACCTCCCCCTCTGTCTGTCCCTAAAGCCAACCCGACCTCACCCTGCCTCTCCCTCTGCTCTTTGGCTGCAGCCTCTTTGTGTGATGTCATTGAGAAGAAGTGAAGCCTTCTGGTTTGTGTGTGTGTGTGTATGTGGGAGTAGAAAGACGTGTGTGGGTGTGTGTGTGTGTGTGTGTGTGTGTATCTGTGAGTCAGCGAGCATGTGTGTGAGTATGTGACAGGAAAAGAGAGAGAAAGAAAGTGAGAGAGAGAGAGGATCGACAGAAAGAAGGAAAGAAAGGCACGGGTGTCAGGTTTCTCTTTTCAATTCGGAGGCTCGACTTCTTTTTTTTTATCTAGAAAAGAGGGCGAGGAAAGGAGGAAAGGAGGAAAGGAGGAAAGGAGAGAAGATGGCTTGGAACTTGAGCTGCTGACAGCTGTTTTTGTCCCTCCTCTCCTCCCCACCGCTCATTCTGCCCCTCTCTTCAGTTTCAAAGCACTCGTATAAACACACATATATACAACTGCCCATAAAGTGATGCCTGTATATTCTATTGGCTTCATATACGTTGCCATAAACAGGAGACGGCGTGATTAGAGTCTTTTTCTTCTACTTTTCAAATCACATCTTTCTCTCTCTATTCTCTCTCTCACTCACCACATCCTGGTTCTGACTTCACAGGACGCCGACATCGCCGCCGTTCAACAACGCTCAACGCCGTTCAACGCCGTTCACGTCCATTTTACACGCTTATACTCATACAGTAGATGCTCTCAGTAATTATACACCATCATGGTGGGGTACTGTCCAATATGTGGGAAGCCTGTCTACTTTGGTGAGTGTGACCCCCTAAATCTTTATTCTATATATATTCCTGTATCTTATTGATTGTTTAGGTCTCTCTCTCTCTCTCTCTCTCTCTCTCACTCTCTCTCTGTATTTATCTCTTTCTCCCTTGATCTTTTCTTTTACTTCTTTCGCCAGTAAAGGAAAAAAAGTATTAATGAGAAAATTCCAGTTGTATTCATTTTTTTTAAAGTGTCATAAAACTCTCAAAACTTGGTAAAAATAATAATATAACGACGAGGTGAAAATGTAAACTATTAATAATAAAACCTTTCTTACAGTATATATAAACACATGGGTGCAAGAAACAATTTGAAAAATGGGCTTGAATCCATTTAGTTGTAACAGCACTAAGTGCATACTGAGACATTGTTAGCATCATTTGTTACACCTGTGCTATTCCTTCTGAAGTTAATACATCTGCCTTAAAAAAAGAGACTTTGATATTAATGGTGCGACGAGTCACAAAGCGGTCAAAAAATAATTGTATACTATTAATAATAAACCTTTCTTACAGTAGACATTAGAACCTGCCAAGCACAATTTGAAAAATGCAAGAAACAATTTGCAAGAAACAAAAATGCAAGAAACAATTTGAAAAATGGCCTAAAATCCATTTAGTTGTAACCGCACTAAGTGCATGTATACTGAGACATCGTTAGCATCATTTGTTACACCTGTGCTATCCCTTCTGAAGTCAATACATCCGCCTTAAAAAGTCACAAAACGGTCAAAAAGCAAACGTATACTATTAATAATAAACCTTTCTTACGGTATACATTACAACCTGCCAGTAATTAGAAAAATGGGCTGATATCCATTTAGTTGTAACAGCACTAAGTGCATGTATACTGAGACATCGTTATGGCATCATTCGTTACACCTGTGCTATTCCTGCTGAGCTGAGTTAATGTGTCTGCCTTGAAAAAAGAGGCTTTGATGTTGATTTGCGATAAGTCACAAAACGGTCAACAATTAAACGTATACTATTAATCATAAACCTTTCTTATGGTACACATTAGAACCTGCCAAGCACAGGTGAAATACATCATTTCCCATTCAGTTGTAACCGCACTAAGTGCACGTATACTGAGACATCGTTAGCGTCATTCGTTACACCTGTGCGGTTCCTTCTGAAGTTCATACATCTGCCTTGAAAGAAAGAGGCTTTGATATTGTTTTTGACACGCGCTGCCATGTTTAGCTGATTTATCTGGCTCTGCTCTCTCGTTGGAGGACAACAAGAAGGCCTCCTCGTTGGCTTTCACCCCTTAAAAGCGTGCACACACATACACACACACGCACGCACACACACACACACACACACACACACACACACACACACACACGAAGCACGCACATGTTTCCATGAACAGGATGTGGGGCTATAGCCAAATGAGCACACACACACACACACACACACACACACACACACACACACACACACACACACACACACACAGGCTGCGTTCTGGGTTTCCTCCTCACCTCATGTCTCTTCTAGAGGAGTTTCTCCCACACTCAGATCTCTTAACTGTTAAATGCACAGCAGCACTTTACAGCGAGTGTTTTATTGTTTTTATTTTACAAGCTATTTTTTTAAACTTTTCCTCCTGAAGTTATAAAACCCTCTGCTGTGTACTTAACCCCTCCGTCAACACACTTTCTGGTCAGTGTGTACTTATGAAAAACAGCAGCCTGTATTCAGAACCAGACATTTAAATATCACTGTTTTTGTAAATGACTGTAAATGAAAAAATATAGTTATTTTTTATTGATTTCAAGTGTTTGTTCCACATGCAGTGAACTCTTCTGACTTGTTAGGTTGTAATAGTTTATTTTGATAACATCTTATGATAACAGAGGTCTTATGTTTTAAATTAATACATATAAAATATTATAATAGAAAATATTAGGGAGAATATTGATATTGTTATTAATGTATTATGAAGCATAAGGTTAATGTTTACTAGATGTAAATGTAAATGGCAAGAATTAATGTATGTTCATGAGAGTGACTGTATGTTAGTATTATAGATCGACGGAGCCGGTTGAAATCTGTGACGTGACTTACAATAACAAGGGACTTTTATTGTGAAGGTGACTTTAATACCGAAAATAATAGACGGGAATTTAGGGAAATATCTAAAAATAACATTGATTATCATGTTGTGGTTCAGGTGAGAAGAAGAGGTCCTTGGGGAGGGACTACCACCCTCTTTGTCTCAAGTGTCAGAAGTGCAACAGACAGCTGACGCCTGGACAACATGCCGAGGTATGTGTGGACAATGAGTGTAAAAGTAAAATATGCAAATATGGAAAAGTTTGTGTGATATACATGAATATTTGAATTTTCAGTATGATGAAAAGCCGTATTGTTCCCACTGCTACCTGAAGATGTTTGGTCCGAGAGGTACTTCCTTCCCACACACACACACACACACACACACACACACACACACACACACACACACACACACACACACACACACACACACACAAACACAATTTCAAGTCAAACTAGATTTTTTTTGTTATATAGAAAAACTAAGAAAGAAATATAGAAATGAAAATGATTTTAAATTAATAAATCAATTGGGAACGTGGGAAATAATCGCAAATTTAACACATGCAGTTTCTGAATGTCTTTTCTCTGTGTGAATGTTTCTCGACAGGTAACAGGTGACATGGCACCGTGCGGCTCCTTCGTATCGACCCAGTCTCATGACACAATAAATAGATAAATATGAACGATAAACAAATATCTAACTGTACTTGTCTATCATTTACACATCCACAAACATGAAGAATCTATAAATGTGTGATGACCACTTGATACCACGTG
>CM070110.1:22368416-22385916 GCA_036178185.1 Liparis tanakae | reverse complement strand
AAGTTGGCGTAATTCAGCGAACATTGAATTGTATGTGAAAACTGAGCCACAATGATGTCAGAATGCGAGCCGACGGAGGCGGAGGGCGGGCAGCCCGCGCCGAACACCGGAGCGTCGACGGCGGCGTCGCCAGCTCCGGAGGAGTGCGCCTTCCGCACCTCGGACCCCCCCACGGTGTTATTCGACAGGAACGGCATCGGCTTGGGACCCGTGACGAACCTCGGAGGCGCCGTTCGTATCTCGGACTCGTGCGAGAGCTTCCTCACCGAGCTGGAGACGGACGGCTCCGGCGAAGAGGCGCTGTTGTTGCCGTGCCTGGCCGGAAGCGCGTCGTCTCCGCGGGGTGCGGGAGAGAAGCGGAGCAGGCGGAACCGACGCAGCTCGTCGTCGGATAAAGACAACCTGGCCTCCCCAGGTACATTTTTATTTGTGTGTGTGTGTGCATCAATTCCATCGAGATGTCACTAAAGTATACACCAAAGTTCCTCCTGCTCAATAAGAGGTGTTTTGGGGTCACATATGGTTCAGTGCAACATGACTGATTATTGCTAGATTACGAGATACCAGTGAACGCAACGTGTTGGACACTGAGGAGTGTTTACCAGTTTATTATGGATAACAATGCATCCCCAATATCCTTTGGGGGACTTAAAGCGTTGGATAACTTGTTGCTCTTCCCTACGAAAGTACATTGCAATACTATACAAACTACACACGCACATTATATTTAATCGCATTAGTTTTGTGTTTGCATGTTCTTTAGATAACGCACCTCCAGTGAGCAGCTGTAATAACACGTTATCTCCTGTGGATGATAAGAGCCGGGGACCTTTGACCTGGTGACCTCAAACTCAACGTGGAGGTTCAGCCACGAGTACAGACGGCATAGGAATAGTTTAGTGTCCTCAATGTAAACGTTTTATAATCATCACACTCTCGTATATCTATATGTGTCGTCATTTTAGTGTTTTAAAATACATGTTCCTGTGTTAATAGCAATCCAGATCAAGCTAGTTTTCGAGATGTCTTCGTCAGGATATAGACTTAAAAATGAATATATTTTTCATTGCATATTTGAAAGTTAAATGTTGGTGGGAACACAAAGAAAAGGGAATCTATTCACCATGGAAACGGCATGTCTTCTAAAAAACACTCATTTGGATTTAACACCACTCGCCCTCATACCACCCACCTTTTTTAGTGTTTCCTTTTATATTCTCTCTCGCTCTCGCTCTCGCTCTCTCTCTCTCTCTCTCTCTCTCTCTCTCTCTATTGTGTGTTGTTCTCTAATGTTCTATCCAGGCCAGAAATCTATAGCAACAGGTAAAAAAAAGGCTCACTGAGCCTGAAGTGTCCCATTTCCTCTAACCTTTAGAGCATTAATACGATATCTCTCGGGACTATTCCTGACTCTGAATGTGTACGGAACAAAATATTGTAATTCTAGACCCGAACACGGACGCCTTGTCGTACATAAAAGGTCACAAGAAAGCTCCGATGCAAATTCTGTCGGTTAAAATTCCACCGTGGAACAATGGCGCTCGAGCATGTGACTCCTTCTGGCTATAATGTATATTCATACAATCTGCCAAACTGCATTAATTTATGTTTTCTTCTGTTCATACACGGCTTCTTTTCATCAGAGTGACGACTTATTCCAATGTGCAGGGAGAAATATCCCCATTATCTTATTTTAATGACGCTAAATACATTTAATCTTGCTAGATTTGCATACATTGAATAACGTTTTCAACGTGTAACGAGTAAAACACGAATGAACTAGAACGGGAACTCGGTAGAGCGGATACCTTCGCATATCACAAGTTTGGGCATTGAATTATGAACATTTTGGCATTAGTTGCATAACAATTGGATATGAATTGGCCGCGCTATGGTAAAAAGAAGATTTTGACCTTTGACCCGATCGATCCCAAAATCTAATCAAATGGTCCCCGGATAATTACCAATCATCCCACCAAATTTCATGCGATTCAAGAAGTTGTTGACCTTTTCATGACCTTGACCTTTGACCCGATCGATCCCAAAATCTAATCAAATGGTCCCCGGATAATAACCAATCATCCCACCAAATGTCATGCAATTCGGTTTACTACTTTTTGACTTATGCGAATATCACGCACGCATACAAATACGCGGCGATCAAAACATTACCTTCCGCATTTTCATTGCGAAGGTAATCAAGACTCTGAGCTTGCAAACGTCTTTTGTTTTTCTAGTTTTTATCAGAGTTTCAGAGTTATCAGAGTCTCCAGAGAGCGAAGACGCTCTGCTGGGCCCCTTAAAGTGACCGAGGTCACAGAGGAGGACGTTAAATATACACGGGGCGTTTATACAAGCAGCTTGTAGGTCAGTACAATGAGGAAGACGACGATGAAGAAGAAGAAGAAGAAGAAGAAGAAGAAGAAGAAGAAGAAGAAGTAAACGCGTGTGTTTACTTTCACTCCGGAGCGCCCTGCCTCCTGCGGTCAAACTGCACGATGATGTAATCACAGACTTTCATCAGCGGTGCACTCCACAGCGAGCAGACGGCTGAATAAACACACCGACTCTATTGTTGAACGTTATCAGGATCTCTTTACGGCTGTGTTAAATTACACCTTATAACTGTCTTTATGTAACGACGGAGAGGTTTTTATTCATCAATCAGCTTCCCTGCGGACCACCAAAAATATACCCACGCCTCTTGTAGCAGGACACCAATTACACCTTTACAGCTTCAGGGAGGTTACTGCATTAACTTGTTACACGACTTTCTAATATTAATCATTGCAGATGGTACTGTGCCTTTGTGTGTTTCCTTTGTAATATTTCTTCACCACATATATTCCTCCAACCACATGTAAGCTGTGTTAGTCCGTTAATAATTAGCATTTTTATACTATCTATATATATATATATAACAAATATAAATAATTTCCTTTAATGGAAATATATATATATATATATATATATATATATATATATATATATATATATATATATATACACACACACATACACAGGTAGAACAATACATATAACATACAATACAACAATAAATAGCCTCCAGACAGCATATGTGTGTGTATATATATATATATATATATATATATATATATATATATATATATTAACTTTGCCCCAGTTAGACGTGGTCATAAAATCCTCGCTTGCTTTACTTCCCTGATTTAAATAATGCTAAAGTACACACGAGGCTTACCGAGCGCCAACTGGAGCAGAAGAGGAGAGCGGCGCCTCCTGATACGTTATTCCGTTGCTCTTTATCTCTGCTGCTGCACCTCGTGATGCACGGACCTTAAAAACATAAAAAATGCATCAGAATGGGGCTTTGAGGAAGAACTCCAGTGAAGGTTATGGAAGGCACACACACACACACACACACACATCTCCCATCATAGGAACAACATGGTGGAGCGTGATGGGAGTCCTTTGATGGTTCCAATGGTCATTAAAAGACGATGATAGGAACGTGCAATGTGCTGGTTGGTGGTTCACGTGGCTTACATAACATCCTGACATGCTTCTACTATTTAAATGATCCGGGTCCCCGGTGTCTTCTTTGTTTATCTTCCTTCTATTCTCCCATTCCCTCCTTTTTTACGTGCTTCTCTCTCAGCTCCCCCTTCAAGTAAATTAGCTACAAAGCCGTCGTTGAGTTTCTCCTCATCTCGCTGTGACAAAAAGGCAAATTGACTCTCCTCCTGTCCTTTTTTCCTCCCCCTCTCCTCTCCTCTCCTCCTCCTGTGTCTGACCTCTCCATCCCTCCATCCCACTGACTAGCAGTGTGACTTAAACTGAGCATATGGAGCCTTTCTGTGAGCTGACCGCTATGTAGAGAGAGAGAGAGAGGGAGGTATAGAGGTAGAGAGAGGTAGAGGTAACTAGAGGTAGAGAGAGATAGAGAGAGGGAGGTAGAGAGGTAGAGGTAACTAGAAGTAGGGAGAGAGAGAGGTAGAGAGAGGAGAGGTAACTAGAGGTATAGAGAGGGAGGTAGAGAGAGAGAGAGGGAGGTATAGAGGGAGAGAGAGGTAGAGAGAGGGAGGTAGAGAGAGGAGAGGTAACTAGAGGTAGAGAGAGGGAGGTATAGAGGTAGAGAGAGGTAGAGGTAACTAGAGGTAGAGAGAGATAGAGGTAGAGGTAACTAGAGGTAGAGAGATGGGGAGGGTAGGGGTGGGAGAGGTGGGGGTAACTAGAGGTAGAGAGAGATGGAGAGGGAGGTGGGGTAACTAGAGGTAGGGAGAGGAGAGGTAACTAGAGGTATAGAGAGGGAGGTAGAGAGAGAGAGAGGGAGGTATAGAGGTAGAGAGAGGTAGAGAGAGGAGAGGTAACTAGAGAGAGAGAGAGGTAGAGAGAGAGATGTAGAGCGAGAGTTAGAGAGAAGTAGAGAGGTAGAAAGAGAGAGAGAGGTAGAGCTAGAGAGAGAGACTCATGAATGTGATAGATTAGCCACCTGTCCAGGTTGTAGCACACCTTCTTTTTCAAATTTATGTTCATTTAAAAAAAACTAATGATCTTATTTTTACTTGTAAAATGCAGGTATTATAAATGTTTAAAAATAATAATAATTTAAGGTCATAACATGTTTTATATATATTTGGTGTACTCTGACCCGATGGTGCTTCAAGGTTTCCCAAAACACATGAATATTTTTTTTAACTGCATGACATAAATGAAAGTTGTGAGACGATACGGTGTAATTGTGCTTTTTTTTTTTTTTATATAACTTTTTTTTTTAAACATCTGATTTCCCACAATAGAATAATAATAGTCTATTTAATTTATATAGCGATTTTTTTTTTTTTTTATTTATTTTTTTTTATTTATTTTTAAAGGTATTCAAAGACACTTCACATGTTGCATTCATACACCGTAGACAGATCTTCGGGGAGATCTCAGGGTTCAGCGCCTTGCTCAAGGACACATCGACCCGGGCGGGGATTGAACCCCCTCATCGGACGTCGTACCCGCTCACCTCTGACCCACGCTCGGCCCAGCGTGAATACCGATCTGCGTTCCCGTTTTCCCGCTCCAGGCGCCGGCGGAGACTTCAACCATTTCCCCGACGACCCCGAGTTTGCGGACATCGTCCAGCGGGCGGAGCAAGCCATCGAGAACGGCGTCTTCCCGGAGCGGATCTCCCAGGGCTCGAGCGGGAGCTACTTCGTCAAGGACCCAAAGGGGGTAAGGAGGGAATAGAGGCATTGAATCGCACACACACACACACACACACACACACAGATTATCTCCCCCCATCCAGATGTGTCCAGCTGTGCATTCCAGCTGGCGATGAAATGTACTCTGGACTTTTAGCTTACTGAGAGCGGCCCACAAGGCGGCTCCGCTCTGCTCTCTGCCAGTCGAGAGGCTCTAAAGAGTGCAGAGGAGGCGAGTTGGAAGACGGAGCGGAGACGCTCATCGCCACGGAGACGGCGAGCAAAGTCGGCGACTCGGTCACTTTACTTTAATCTTGTTTTTTTAAAGGTCTTGTTAAAATTCAATTCAGTTTATTTGTATAACCCAATTTCACAAATTACTAATTTGTCTCAGAGTGCTTTACAATCTGTACACATAGACATCCCTGACCTTTGACCTTTGACCTCACATCGGATCAGGAAAAACTCCCAAATAACCCTTCAGGGGGAAAAAAGGGAAAAACCCTTCAGGAGAGCACAGAGGAGGATCCCTCTCCAGGATGGACAGAACAATAGATGTCATGTGACCAGAAGGACAGATTTAGAGTTAAAATACATTCAAGGAATCTGACAGTTTATGAACAGTTCAGAGTAGGCATATTCAGGAGGAGTGGGCGGAGTCCCAGCAGGGCAGCGGCGCAGCCGGTGGCAGGAATTCGCGACCCAGACCATCGACGGTCCATCAGCAGACGGATCTATGCCGTCTCAGAGGGTCACATGACCCCCTGAGACGTGAAGTCAGAAGGACTCCGGGGAGAAAGCAGAGTTAGTAAAATGAACGATGTCCCAGTTATCGGGGCTCGTACGGTCATGGAAAACCTGGAAAAGTCATGGAGTTTTAAAATGGTCGTTTCCAGGCCTGGAAAAGTCCTGGAAAAAAGTTAAATCATGAAAGTTTTTGAAAAGTCATGGAAATGTGTTATAATCGCATGTTCATTTACGCCGAATTTGAAATATTTAATGTTTTTTTTTAAAGAAAGACGCTCAAAATATAAGCCGGCCTATACGCACAATGTTCTAAAATGTTCATTTCTATGCCGAGATTTCAGTTTGGTCATGGACATTTGGTTTAAAGTTCTGGAAATCCATCGGTCAACATGTGTAAGAACCCTGTGTTATGTCCCTCTGTGTCAAATATGTAAAAAGAAAAGGAATAACCGTCCTCTCTCTCTCTCTCTCTCTCTGGTCAACAGAAAGTCGTCGGCGTCTTCAAACCAAAGTCAGAGGAACCGTACGGTCACCTGAACCCCAAATGGACCAAATATTTCCACAAGGTGCTCGCCGCGTGCCGAATGTGTTTAAACGATCTGAACTAGCGTTTTGTCCTCTTTCTAAAAAGTCTCTCTCTCTCTCTCTCCCTCCCTCCCTCCCTCCCTCCCCCCCCCACCAGCTGTGCTGTCCGTGTTGTTTCGGCCGAGGCTGCTTGTTGCCTAACCAGGGTTACCTCTCGGAGGCCGCCGCCTCGCTGGTGGATACCAAACTCGGCCTGGGAGTGGTGCCGAAAACCAAGGTGGGCGCGCCGACTGCACGAGTTATTATGTATTTATTTATTCTGGACTCATGGATCAATAAAACAACAAATACAACAACAATATATCAAATATAATACAATACGATACGAGGCCTCGGGTCCAACCATTGCAGCTATAAAGTGACTCGTGGTTAAAAAACATACAAACGCTTGTTTGACGTACAAACACTTGTTCCATTGCTTCTCCCTCTGAAACTCTCTCCCGGATCCTCAGACGTTCTCCTTCACTCGCAACTTTAAAACTGCACTTAAAACTCGTGCATTTCACTTTAAAACTGCACTTTATACTTGTGCATTTTACTTTAAAACTGCACTTTATATTTGTGCCCTTTTACTTTAAAACTGCATTTAAAATTTGTGCATTTTACTTTAAAACAACACTTAAAACTCGTGCATTTCACTTTAAAACTGCACTTTATACTTGTGCATTTTACTTTAAAACAACACTTAAAACTCATGCATTTTACTTTAAAACTGCATTTAAAACTCATGCATTTTACTTTAAAACAACACTTAAAACTCATGCATTTTACTTTAAAACAACACTTAAAACTTGTGCATTTTACTTTAAAACTGCACTTTATACTTTTGCCCTTTTCCTTTAAAACTGCATTTAAAACTTCTGCATTTTACTTTAAAACTGCACTTAAAACTTAAAACTCGCTTATATTGTTTAAATCGCTATACAAATAAATTATAATACTCTAATCGGGCTAAATTCTGTACTCCTGTCAGTGTATAGAAACAGCATACTGAGTGAACGTCTGAATGCACCTGTGTGTAGACGTTTGGTGTCTCTGGTAACCGTGGTAACCCGCTCCTCCAGGTGGTGTACCTGGCCAGCGACACGTTCCACTACAGCGCCATCGACAGGGCCAAGTCCAAGGGGAAGAAGTACGCCCTGGAGAAGGTCCCCAAGGTGGGGCGACACTTCCACCGAGTGGGCCTCCCCCCCAAGGTAAGTCAGGCGGATGACGCAACACTCGAGAAATCACTGAGGAACTCTTCTAGCGTCGGGACTCGTACGGTCATGGGAAACCTGGAAAAGTCCGGACATTTTAAAACGGTTATTTTTTAAGGCCTGAAAAAAATCCCAAAAGTTTTGGAAAATTCCTGGAAATGTGTTAAATTCATACGTTAATCTACGCAGTTTTAAATATTTAATATGCTTTTTAAAAGAATGGCGTTCGTAATATAAACCGACCTACGCTCTTTTATAATCGCACATTTTCCGCGCTGCAAGTGAACGCACCGTAACTGAAAAGACCATTTTTTTTTTTTAACTTTTAATCAAACTTTTGTCTTTCATTAATTTCTGTCATTTAAGTTTTTAATGCATGCTTTGTAATTATCATTGTTGGTTTAAATACGGCATTTTTTCACTTTTTAATGTCTAATCTGAGATTACATTTTTTTTTTCGTCATGGAAATTTGGTTTAAAGTCCTGGACACCCTGATTGGTCAACATGTGTTGACTCCTTTGTGTTGCACCCCTTCGATTTTACTTATCATTCTTTATGTTATATTCTAAGACTTTTCTAGGGGGATTAAATTAAAAAAAATACTAAGTCGACATACTAATAATAATTACAGTCATACTTTTGTTCCATTCCTAATTTCTTTAAATGTCCTACGTTTAGCTGTTGGTTGAGGGCTCAGAAAAGCAGTAAAAGGAATCCGTCACGCTCTGTTCCCTGAAAAGGTTTATTCAAAATAAAAGTTCCAGAGGAAGCATGTCATCTCTCTGAGAATGTGATTGTGTATTTTTTTTGCATCCAGCACCAAATTTCCTCAGAAACTTGTGCGTTGCGTCACCTGAGAGCCTCGAGTTGCTCTGAAGCTTTGAGGAAAGGTGTTCAGGGAATAAAACCAGTACAGGAAGTTGGCGTCGTGTGTCCACCGTCATGCATTGCTGACGTTCTGGGACATGCTACATGCTACATGCGACGTGCGGCGCGTGACATGTGCGGCGCGTGCTCCCGCCTCCAGGTGGGCTCCTTCCAGCTGTTCGTGGAGGGCTACCGCGAGGCCGACTTCTGGCTGCGGCGCTTTGAGGCGGAGCCTCTGCCGGAGAACATCCGGAAGCAGCTGCAGTCCCAGTTTGAGCGCCTGGTGGTGCTGGACTACGTCATCAGGAACACAGGTGAGGGTGCGGTCTGTTTACGAGGCCCAGCTGTCACTCAGCTACGTCGCGGCCATCTCGCCCGTATTGACTGACGGATTTCGGACGACGTCGTTAGGCCTTCCTCTTTGTGTTGCATCGAATTTCTATTTGCCGATAATTTAACAGCTGCTCGATTCTTGTCCGTCTCCCCCCCCCCCCCCACACCTACATATGTCCCTCTCTTTGTCTTCGTCCTCAGATCGAGGTAACGACAACTGGTTGATCAAGTATGAGAAGCCAGGAGGAGACGCAGACCGACACAAGGTGGAGTTGAATCAACAATTACCGAGGGCGTGTTTTATGGAGACGATCGCGCCGCGTGATGCAGTCAAACTGCTGGGAGTGATTCATTTTCTTCATGGAACAACGATAATCTTGAACACACACACGCACGCACGCACGCACACACACACGCGCATGAAGCCTAAACGCACAACACGCTGTCACTCATTCACGATATTGTCTGACTCCCCATCATAAATCATTACGTGTCATTTACTGATGAATGATCTCACGGTTGTTCATCTATCTTAACAAAATAAATAAATAATCAACCTTTCCATCTGAGCTCTCGATAAAGAAAGAAATTCATTAGAATTTTTTTTATATTAATATTTTATATTAATATCCATTTTTTGAACTTATTTTTGCATTTTCAACAAAAAAGAGCAATCTTTGACATTTAAATAAATTTAAAAAAACAAATCAAACGGCATACAATATATTTATATTTTAATAATATTCTAATATTTTCATTTTTATTTATTTTTTATTTTGCATTTTCAACAAAACAAAGCAATCCCTGACATTTGAATAAACACATTTCTTTTTTTTAACGGTATAAAATTAATATTTATATTTTTCACTTATTACATTATTTCTTAACATTGTTCAGGTTTTTTGGGGCCGGTGTTTGAAGATCTGTCGGTTCCGACTATAATCTGATCGTCTCTCCCTCGCCGCAGGATGCAGAGTGGACGGAGAAGAGCTCCGCCTCCTGCGTCAAGATCGCGGCGATCGACAACGGCCTGGCCTTCCCCTTCAAGCACCCGGACGAGTGGAGAGCCTGTACGTGTCGCTCCTCCCTCGCCGCTCGGCTTTCACGTCTTCTTTTCTACTTTTTGTTTTTCTATTTTTTCTCGGCTGATAATCGGGGAAACGGTGGTTGTTGATTTGTTCGTCGTTCAGGCTTTAATTTAAAATGACATAACAAGACGGATCCATCACACGCTACCGGAGCGTAGCGGGAACACAATGATTTATTTAAATTGCATTGACGGCAATATCGTTAATAGAAATGGCTTCAGCATTAATTTATTTTATTTTTTTCATGAAACTCTGTTTTTAAAATATTTTTAGCTGTTCTCAATCAGACGGTTGTTCCAGTTAAAGGAATATATGAGAGCCTCGGCCAGGGCTTTTTTCCAAAGGTAGAAAAGGGAAATGAAAGCGTGTAGCTTCTGTTGTACAGATTGAACAAACAAGATATGACGTATTAATTAGAGGGATTTATATACTTATATGGATTTACTTTGTCAACATTGGACGGAGCCGTCTCAACGGGTTCCTGTTGCCAGTATTTGTTGCTGAGATAACCAGCTGCTGGAATGTCGCTCCACCTTACCGACATGAGTCAACCTTTCCATCTGAGCTCTCGATAAAGAAAGAAATTCATTCGAATTTTTTTAATATTCATATTTAATATTAATATCCATTTTTTTTTTTTACTTATTTTTTCATTTTCAACAAAAAAGAGCAATCCTTGACATTTAAATAAATAAATAAAAAAACAAATCAAACGGCATACAATATATTTATATTTTAATAATTAACTTAGTTAACTTAGTTTAATTTATTTTTTACATTTATTTTGCATTTTCAACAAAACAAAGCAATCCCTGACATTTAAATAAACATTTTTTTTTAAACGGTATACAATTTATATTAATATTTTTATTATTATTTTATTAATTCACTTATTACATTATTTTTTATTTTCAACAAAAAATAGCAATCCTTGACATTTAAATACAATAAAAAAAATAAAAAAACAGCATACAATTTATATTTTTATAATTATTTTAATAATTAACTTATTACATTTTTAATTTTTTTAAACAGAGCAATACTTGACATTTAAATAAATAAATAAACAACAAAACAAACGGCATACTATTTTTCGTTTAGCAGTCACTCTTTGATTTTCTTTTGAGTGTGTTCTGGCAAAAAAAAAAAAAAAAAAAAGACAGTTTACAATGAATAAAAAAAGCCCAATTTAGACCCAACTTCATATAACAAGTGTGGACAGACGTGAAAGGGGGAGGAGCTAAGGGGAGCTTTGTGGGAGGAGCTTTGACTGACGCCTCTTCCCCTCAGACCCGTTCCACTGGGCGTGGCTCCCTCAGGCCAAGGTGGCTTTCTCCCAGGAGACCAGAGACCTGGTGCTGTCCCGCCTATCCGACATGAACTTTGTCCAGGACCTCTGTGAGGACCTCTATGAGATGTTCAAGGTGCCTTCATATATATATATATATATATATATATATATAACCTTCACTTTGAGATGATGTCATTGTTCTGCGTCACAACACCCGCTAACAGGAGTTATTGCTTCTCTCTTCAGACGGATAAAGGCTTCGATAAAACCATGTTTGAGAGACAGATGTCGGTAATGAGAGGACAGGTGAGTTTACCTATTTTAATTTATATTGTTTTAATATCTTCCCTTCCACCTTAACCCTCTAACCCAGTTTTTGGATTAACGACCTCTGAGCATCATGATTACATTTCTTTCTCACTGTTGTCACTGTTTTATGTTATGTATGTTTGTTTAATGTGCTATTGTTGCTCTTTTAAAGGAGATATTCAATCTCAATGAGGCTTTTCCTGGTAAAATAAATTTAAATAAAGGGACATTGACGGCAGACGGTTTGTTTTCACTCTCTCCAAACTTTTTTTAATTTAAATCTTTTATATATAAAATAGATTTCTTGAAAGTTATACTACCGTGCAATTATTTTAAAGTGTATTAAAAGTTTTTTTTTTTAAATAGATGAAAGTGTGACTTTAGTATACTTTCTATATCTTTACATAAAGTACATTTCTTTGATGGTATACTTGAAATGCCATTTTAAATATATTAAAGTAGATTTTTCTTATAATATATTTCTTGAAATCAATACTACAGTACAATAATTGTTTTATACTTTCTATATATTAACACAAAGTACATTTATTTGATAGTATATTAGAAATAATTTAAATATATTAAAGTATATATTTTTCCCACCTGGGCACCTACACAGGAAATATAAAGTTGCCCCATTAACCTAACCGGCATTACTGTAAATATTTTTATTACACATATTTTTTATAATGTATATCCAGTGTTGATATGTCTTCATGGTTTAAGTACAGAAGCAATTAGGAAGTTATTAGCAACACCTGTGCAGACAGTCATGAGGGCGTCACTAATTAGGTCACAAGTGGAAACACCTGTGTCAGAAGTTCATATAAAATCCACTCCAGCTTTGCAACAAGAGGATGCTCTGAGTGAAAACACCTGTGCCCCCCCCCCCCCCCCCACCTCCCAGGTGTTGAATCTGACCCAGGCGCTGAAGGACGGGAAGAGCCCCATCCAGCTGGTGCAGATGCCCCGGGTGGTGGTGGAGCGCAGCCGCTCGGGGGGGCACGGCCGCGTGGTCACGCTCGGCAACGCCTTCACGCAGACCTTCCACTGCAAGCGCCCCTTCTTCACCTCTTGGTAGTCGGAGAGGGGCGAGGAGGAGGAGGAGGAGGAGGAGGAGGAGGAGGAGGAGGAGGAGGGAACACTTTTTTTGGGGTGAAGAAGATGGAGGAGACCGCTCGCATCTCTTTGCCCGGAGAAGAAAAATTAGGACACGGAGGAAGTGCGAGTACGAGGAAGCCGCTCGGGAGCGTGGGCCCGGCCTCTGTTTGGTTTCCATGGCGATCTGCTTTTCCACACAGGTGGGCGTTAGCTTATTGTTTGAAGGCCAAAATGATGGTATTTGTACTTACTGAAAGTACCTCGCTGAGGTCTCCTAGCGGTGCTACTGGCCAAAGAAGAAGTACTTAAACATCTGAAGTCTCTCTCTCTCTCTCTCTCTCTCTCTCTCTCTCTCTCTCTCTCTCTCTCTCTCTCTCTCTCTCCAGAAAGTGACGTATTTATTTATTTTTAAACGGGGACACAGTGTTGTTCCTCCTGCCTGGGGGGATTAAGTCTCAACATTTGTTTTTTTTGCCTTGTAGGAATACTTACTCACATATTTCGACGTGCACTTTGCTGGAAGTGTTTTGACGAGTTCCTCCAGAGCCGCAGGTCCAAAAGCCCAAAAAGTCTTCAGCCCTCACTATACTGCCAAAATCTGTGTGTGGAGAAGGAGTATCGAACCGCCTCAAGAAAACCAATATCGAAACTTGAATACGACGAACTGTGGGGGGGGGGGGGACCAGCGATGAAGATTTTGTTTGAATGTAATCTGTTTACAGTCTTCTCGACAGATTGCTGCTCCGAACACATTTCAAGATGCGTGAATGCTGTAACGATGAATGTATCGGTTTGTTTGACGTGTATTTAATTCATTCTCTTGAGCCTCGTGGGGGGCCTCATGTGTTATACGCGTGAGGAGGAACACTGCGGTGTTTCCCACCTGCTCGATGCGCCCTGTGTTTTTTCTTATGTATGCATCTTGCAAATTTCTATTCCAACTCGATGATTGTATGAGATGAAAAAAGTTGTATATTTAACAGATGACAAATAAAATTTGGGAAATTTGCATCTGGTTTTGTCGTCGTTAAACAATGTTGACGTGTTTGTCAGCGATACGGGAACCGTGAATAATTTACTTCTCATATTTTCAGCTGCTTTAGAATCAGACAGAACTATCGTGTGTAATGTGCTTTTCTCTCCACTAGATGGCGCGCCTCACTTTCATAGACCAGTGGACTGCATTCAGGGTCAGAGGTGTGTGTGTGTGTGTGTGTGTGTGTGTGTGTGTGTGTGTGTGTGTGTGTGTGTGTGTGTGTGTGTGTGTGTGTGTGTGTGTGTGTGTGTGTGTGTGTGTGTGTGTGTGTGTGTGTGTGTGTGTGTGTGTGTGTGTGTGTGTGTGTGTGTGTGTGTGTGTGTGTGTGTGTGTGTGTGTGTTGTTTGAGAGGTTATGTGGTGTTTTTTTTTTTACTTTAACTTGTCATATAGTCACAGCAGAGAGGCGGACTACAGGGGGCACCGCTGTTAAGATGACGTCACCGAGCTCACACATCTCACACTTTGACGTTTTATGCTTAATTTAACAAGATGCATTCATTAAAATACACATATTATACCATATTGTTCCCACAAGGCCCCAGTGAAGCAGTTGAAAAGTGTATTATAGTCTGTTTAGAATAAAACACAAATGTACGATACCTAAACTGGCCACTAGATGGCGTGTTGGAGGATTTTCTCCTGACGTGGCAACTGATGCTCTGATTGAAAGGTGTGTGCGTGTGCGTGGTGGCTGAAGCACTTCACACACAGCTCTAGTTTCTAACTGGGTGATGATGAAGCTGAAGTTATTACTAATAACACACCCAGTGACGTCATGACCATATTCATCAAACTGAAATGTCAATATACATGTTCAGGTGAAACGTGTTTTACAGAATTATCATTACAGATTCGTTTTACTGCCTATTTGTGTTCTGATGAGGTCATCGGGGTTATCTCGGGCTTGGGCGTGGAGACATTAATGACAGGGAGGCCTGCGTTGTGGGAGGTGTGTAGTTTAAAAGACTTCAGCAGGAACCAATCAGAAAGGGTCTGACAAAAAAATCTAGGATCCAGCATTTTTGGACCTCAATAGAGGCGAAACATCTGGATGATCTCGCCACTGAGGCTGTAACTCTGATCTGTCTCGAGTCAGAGCCCTGATTCAAAAGAGGTTCAACACTATTTCACTGGAATACTTTATCTTTATTGTCCTGTTTGGAGGTCTCTGTGTGTGTGCAGGGAGTAATGGACCTTCAGCTCATTCACATGTTCTCCTGATGTTTATTATTCAGATAGAGAAATAATTGTTATAAGTTATAGAAGGTTCAATATGGAGGATGATGATTTATGTTCGTTTTATGTGTGTGGTTATTTATTTATTTTATTTATTATTTAATTTTATTTATTTTATGTATTTATTTTATATATATATATATATATATATATATATATATATATATATATATATATATGTGAGTATGCATGTGTGTGTGTGTGTGTGTGTGTGTGTTTTTGTATGCATGTATGCATGTGTGGGGCTGTGTGTATGCATGTGTGTGTGTGTGTGTGTGTGTCCTGTAATCCAACTGTCACTGTGACTCAGCTAGACCAAAACCACCAACCTACTCTTCACAGGGAAAGAGAGGAGCAGACAAGAGAGGAGAAGAAAAGAGAGGAGAAGAAAAGAGAGGAGAAGAGCACTCAACCCAAGTTCAACCCACCCACCGCCCACATACACACACAGTGTATAAACACACAGTGTGTATGCGGCTAAAGGCAACAACACACAGTGAGACCCCCCAAGTGGACGAGCTAAGTGGATCCATGTGTTGTTGTTGTTGTTGTTGTTGTTGTTGTGTATTTAAACTGTTTATAGAACTTATACACATGTTACATGATCTGAACGTCTACCTGAGGACAGTGTGTGTACCTGAGGACGGTGTGTGTACCTGAGGACAGTGTGTGTGCCTGAGGACGGTGTGTGTGCCTGAGGACGGTGTGTGTACCTGAGGACGGTGTGTGTGCCTGAGGACGGTGTGTGTGCCTGAGGACAGTGTGTGTACCTGAGGACGGTGTGTGTACCTGAGGACGGTGTGTGTACCTGAGGACGGTGTGTGTGCCTGAGGACGGTGTGTGTACCTGAGGACGGTGTGTGTACCTGAGGACGGTGTGTGTGTGTGCGTGTACCTGAGGACAGTGTGTGTACCTGAGGACGGTGTGTGTACCTGAGGACGGTGTGTGTACCTGAGGACAGTGTGTGTACCTGAGGACGGTGTGTGTACCTGAGGACGGTGCGTGTACCTGAGGACAGTGTGTGTACCTGAGGACGGTGTGTGTACCTGAGGACGGTGCGTGTACCTGAGGACGGTGTGTGTGTGTGTGTGTGTGTGTACCTGTGGACAGTGTGTGTACCTGTGGATACAGAACTGAGAGTTGACTTTAACATTTTAGTTTTTTGATTCCACGTCTTTTTTATTCTTCTCTCTTTTTTCTCTCAAAAGGAAGAAAAGTCTCTTTTCTGCATCGTCCAATCAGCAGAGAGGACACGGCGCCCATGTTCCACGTCTTTTTTATTGCTTCTGGGTGAGAATATAAATCCTCGTGTCGGGCGTTAAGCTCCAGAGTAAAACCACAAGAAAATAAAAAAAACAGTTTTTTTTAATTTAAAGGAACAGATCCTTTTTCATATTTTCTTTCTTGCTGAATATTAAAAGAAAGGATTGCAGCTGCAGACAGTTGGCATCATAGTGTAAGACTGGCCGATGAGTTATTAGAACACAAGGTAAACATTAAGATTTCTTCTTTTAGAATAAATTACCTTGTTACTATTCATTTGCGACCAGAATCTGAGACTTCCTGGAGTTAAACGTGTAAATAGAGTGTAAAAATGTACATTTCTGCATGTAAACATGTTAAATTATTTAATGTGTGTTTCCCCCTGTGTCCATGTGGCTCAATACATTGCAAACAAAGACATAAGAGTTTAAAAAAATACTTTTTATCGACCACGTGGCGAGAAATCTGACGAGCGTCTCCCAAAAACATGTTGAAGTATTCCTTTGAGATTCAAATATTTATTTATGTCACGCTCCGAGAGAAACTCTTTCAAAGCGTGCAGCGCTGTGGCTTCGCACACATTCCTCCGAACTGGATGGCCTCATGCACACAGGGGAGGAAATGACACACACACACACACACACCCACACTCACACACACACACAGTAAAGTGGGCCCAGGCGCTCTGTTGTCAGGGCTCCAGTGTGATAGCTAAATCCTGTGAGCCCGTCCTCTGTCTCTCAACTCTCTCTTTCTGGCACACTGCTGACTCATGCTTTCTCCTCCTCCTCCTCCTCCTCCTCCTCCTCCTCCTCCTCCTCCTCCTCCCCCCCCTTTTCTCTCTGTCTTTTTTCCCTCAACCTCTCTTTCTTTCTTGCATATGCATTTCTTACTCCAGCTGCATGTCCTCATGTTGCATTAGTGTGCACATGCATAGGTGATATGATCATGAGTGTGTGTGTGAGTGTGTGACTTTGATGTGTATAGCAGACCCCCCCCCCTCCCCTCTGTTTCTTTCATGTTTGAAGAAACAGCGGGTAATTACTGCCTACTAAAATCTTTTAGTGGGTGTAAAGCTCTCCGTGCCCAAAGCCAGAGGCCCAAAGTGTTCTGAGGGGTCGGTTTTCACTATATATGCCAGAAAAAGCGGTTTTCTGACCTTTTTAGGATTTCACGTGAGAATAAACAACGAGCCGATCCAAGGCATATCCCGTAATCTTGGATAGCGATGATACAAACCACATGTTCTTTATTGGCCTTGACTGAGG
>CM070110.1:22330916-22363416 GCA_036178185.1 Liparis tanakae | reverse complement strand
TCAGTGGAAAACAATATAATAATAATTTCAAAGGATAGAGAGATGTGGATAGTCATTTCTTGTATTCTGAGTTCCATCGTTCACACTCTCGCTCACTGGAGACAGTTTCTAAGTTTCTCTCTCATTTGCCTCAAGTAAAGCTAAATATAAGCAGGTATGCGTACATATTTTTAAGTTAACTTTACGCGTATCTTTTAAGTTGTCTGAACTGACATTTTATGAGTTGACTTGACTAATATTTACTCCATTTACATCAGTTGCCTTAACTTATTTTTTGTAGTTTTAAGAATTTAAAATTATTGAGCTACTTTATTTAGAAATTGTCCTCACCTTTTTCAAGTAAAGTCAACTTATTACATTTTACAGTGTATCACTCCTTAAAAACTACCATATATATATATATCCATTCTGTAACTACTTGGACGTACAGTTCCACCGCATCATTTCCTTTGAGCTAACCTCATTGGCTGTAACGCTAGCTGTCTTGATGAGAGAAAGCCAGCACAGCAGCCTCCCCAGGGTCCTAGTGCCCTGGCATTATATCATTAAGTATGAAGATAGGCTATTGTAATTTGAAGGAGGGAGAAAACATACAGTAAAAAGCAGAAGTATGCACATATGTAGCATGTTAGAGTTTAAATAACGAGTCAACGTGAGAAACAATAGTTTAATTTATTCAAAAAAAGAAAAGCCCCCTAAAATAGGCCCAAGGAGGAGGCCTCCCCGATGAGGACTTAACTTGTGTTATGAAGCTGCTCTGAACCCGTTGTGTGTAGTTAGTTTTTTTAAATGACACACATGACTTGGTGTGTGTCCTCAGTGTGAAGGAGAGGTGTCTGGCAGAGCAGAAGAAGAGGAGGCAGCGCGCCACAAACAAAATTAGCATCTTCATCGGCACCTTCATCCTGTGCTTTGCACCCTATGTTATAACAAGGTAACAGCTCTCTCTTTTTATTGTCACATGTTTTATGTTGTGGGTTGAATTCCTATATATGACTCATCCCTCTTAAAGTGCTTATACAATAATGTTTGTAAGAAATTCAATATTTTAACTATATTTCCTGTCACCATCTTCACAGCCGTGGTCACACCGAAAAGCTCATTGGTAACATTCAATATATGTATTTGTATGGCAGGTTAAATTAGGTTGAGTCTGTCTTGAGAGTAATGTTTTTAGGTATTTTATTTTGCAATTAGTAAAGTGCTTGAAAGTGCATGACAGAAATGGACTTTCTTCATGACAAAAACTGACTTTTTATTACAAAAATTAACTTTTTCATTACAAAAAAGGACTTATTTGATTCAGAGATTGACTTTCTTAATACAGAAATTGACTTTTTATAACATAAATGAACTCTTTCATAATATAAGTGAACTTTTTCATGACAAAAACAGACTTTTTATGACATAAATTGACTTTCAAAAATTAACTTTTTCATGACAAAAACTGACTTTTTCATGACATAAATTGACTTTTTCACTACAAAAATGAACTTTTTCATGACAAAAATGGACTTTTTCATGACAAAAATGGACTTTTTCATGACAAAAATGGACTTTTTCATTACAATAATTGACCTTTTCATGCGATAAATTCACTTTTTCATGAAAAAAACGCCCGTGTTCCTTCTTTCTCCTGCAGGTTAGTGGAGCTGTTGCCCTCTGTGCACATCCCCCGCTACTGGGGCACGGCCGCCAAATGTCTGTCCTACGCCAAAACCTCCAGCGACCCGTTCGTCTACTGCCTGCTGCGGCACCAGTACCGGAGGGTCCTGGTCGGCATCGTCGGCCGGGTCCTGAGGAAGAATCACCTCACGGCGGCCGTGCACAACGCCGGCAGCACGCTCGACACCACGGACGAGAACTGCGTCGCCAGCATCACCTGAGCTCCACGTCTACGAGTTTAAACGATCCGAAACCCGCTCTGAGGAGCAGCGGCCCTCCAGATGGAGGGGAGTCAGGGGAGTCAGTGCCTTGCTCAAGGACACTGGCCTCATGATGTGTGCCAAAGGCCTCTTCGGCCTACTGGGGCTCGTTAGTCCGCCTTCTGAGGCAGTGAACGCACCACGTGAAGCCCACACTGTGTTCACGTCGTCAAGGCAGCGTGCGGTTGAAGAAACACGCGCGTGTTGGACGTGGTCTTCATGTTTCAGTGAAAGAACTCGAAGAGAGATTCCCTCTGGTGACGTGTGTTGAAGTTGACGTTAAAGTTATTGTGAATACGGGACCCGTGTGACACGTGAAGTGTACAAATGTGAGAGGACGTCTGCAAAAAAAACACACAGATCCCCTGAATGCATCACGACGCTGTGGGTCATTCACAAAATATATAGTTGTGTGTTGTTGCATAACTGTTTTGGTTTGTGCCCCTTCATCACATCCCCCAAACACAGATTTATATATTAACTATTATAATTGAGAGATTGAGTCATTTCAAGAATAGCTGACTAGAAAAGAAGAAGCACCAAAAATAAACAAAAGTCAAAAGGAAGTGTGTTTGTACTTCTTTTTTTAATACATTTTACGCATCTGGTGATTCCTCACACACACACACACACACACACACACACACACACACACACACACACACACACACACACACACACACACACACACACACACACATAATAACAGCAGTGAGGACATGAAGTGGAGCAGCTTTGTGTATGTCAAACGAACTGGCATGAACTCCCCCCCCCCCCCCCCCCCAAACGCCACATGTCTTTCCCGCGTCTCCCCGCCCCCCGCACACACACACACATACACACGCGCGCACACACACACACACACACACACACACACACACACACACACACACACACACGCACACGCGCGCGCGGTGTAATATGATCGCTCGCTCGGCTCCTGGAGTCCAGGATGCTCCTCGGCTCAGACAAAGGAAGGAGGTGTTCCGAGCCGGTTCGTGGTGGTCTCGATCCTCCGGCCCACAGAACTCAGAGGTCGCGAGACCCCCGACGGAGTCCGACAACATGCATCCGGGACTTTTGGTGCTGTTCCTGTCCATGACGAGGAGCTCGTGGAGCGCCCCGCAGCAGACGTGTCATCCAGGAGACGAGCTTCTAGGTAACGTCCAGACAAGTTACGTCATCCTGAAACAAGTTATTGAACTTTAAAACAAGTTATTTAACCTTTTTCATTTGAAAACAAGTTCCTACAGCTTCAAACCATAAACGCGCTACACGCCGCCGCCGCGCGCGCTCATTAAGGGTGACGTCACTTCCGATGCTCATAACCAATAACATAAAAGCAGCTGATCGAGATGAGGCGCGACCCCATGACTCCACAGCACCAAGCATGGTCTATTGTGTAAGAACAATGACCTGCTGTAGCTGCTATACGGAGTCCATCTTTACCAGCTTGACCAGTCACAGTCTGCAGTGTCGACCCTAATGACGTCATACAGTAGACACACATGTGTCACCTGTTTGTTTGTTTGTTGTTGTTGTTGTTGTTGTTGTGTAGCCGTCAGCCGGTAGTAAACAGGTAAGCAGAAGCTTTGCTTTGGCTTCAGCCTCCTGCTTTAGAAGATGTCGCCTCCTGGTGTTTCTGTTGGTGACCCACTCTTCATGCTCCCCTCATCTCTCTCTACCTCTCTCTCTCTCTCTCTCTACCTATCTCTCTCTCTCTTCCTCTCTCTACCTCTCTCTCCCTCTTTCCTTCTCTCCCTCTCTCTATTTCCCTCTTCCCCTCTCTCTCTACCTCTCTCCCTCTTTCTCCCTCTCTCTTCCTCTCTACCTATCTCCCTATACCTCTCTCTCTCTCCCTCTTCCTCTCTCCCTCTCTCTCTTTCCTTCTCTCCCTCTCTCTATTTCCCTCTTCCCCTCTCTATCTACCTCTCTCCCTCCTTCTCCTCTCTCCTCCTCTCTTTCCCTTCCCCTCTCTCTCTCCTCTCTCTCCCTCTTCTCCCTCTCTCTTCCTCTCCCTATCTCCTCTCCTTCCTCCTCTCTCTCTCCCTCTCTCTCTTCTCTCTCCTCTCTCTTCCCTCTCCCCTCTCTCTCCTCCTCTTCTCTCCCTCTCTCTTCCTCTCTCCCCTCTCTCTCCTCTCTCTTCTCTCCCTCTCCCCTCTCTCTCCCTCTCTCCTCTCCTCCTCCTCCCTCTTCCTCTCTCCTTTCTCCCTTCTCTCTCTCCTCTATATCTCTCCCTCTCTCTCTCTCTCCTCTCTCCCTCTCTTCCTTCTCCTCTTCTCTCTCCTCTCCCTCTCTCTCTCTCTCCTTCACAGGAAGATGCAGCAACGTGGTTGGAGATAAACGTAAGTGGATAATTCATTTGACATAAAGCTCAACAATCTATATCTTTAAAGATCAGTTTGTATACGAGCAGCACGTGTATACATCACGTATACATCATGTACACATGATGTATACGTGATGTATACATCATGATGTATACATCATGTATACATCATGTGTATACATGACATCATCCAGAGCCCTGAGATCTCATGACTTCAGGCTGGAGAAGCCAAGGTGTTTGAAATACCACGCTGTCTCTGCGAGACGCAACTCGCCACCGCCGGACCTGCAGGGAGAGATTTATGGAGCTTTGAACCAGTTAGAGGAACACCTGCTGCAGGCGGCCGGCACCGTGTTCCTCCAGGGTCATGAAGACGAGAGACGACGCACTGAGATGATCTGGTCTATATTGAAGCCCAACACATTTAATTCATTGATCTATTGCTTCTGTCTGGAGAGGGATCCTCCTCTGGTGCTCTCCTGAAGGGTTCTTACCTTTTTTCCCCCTGAAAGGTTTTTTACCTTCGCATTGAAAATGCAGAAGGTTAAGTTTTGATCGTATTTATTTATTCGTATGCATGTTATTTGCATAAGTCAAAAATAATTAAACCGAATCGCATGATATTTGGTGGGATGATTGGTTAGTATCCGGGGACCATTCGATTCGATTTTGGGATCAATTGGATCAAAGGTCAAGGTCATGGAAAGGTCAACATCTTTTTTTTTATCCAATTGGCATGCAATAAATGCCGACATGTTTATAATTCAATCCTCAATCTTGTGATATGCGAACGTATGCGCTCTACAGAGTGCCCGTTCTAGTTTTCAATTTTTTTGAGTTTTTCCTGATCCTAATATTTCTGGACTCGTCTCGGACCCTAAAAATAAAATGTCCACTAAAAATAAAAGACTCTATCCCAAAATCATCCAGATCCCATGCCGACTACCAATTTTTCATACACAGTCATATTCAATACATGTGTTATAACTCTGTAACGCTTCATTCTGGTCACATGACATCTATTATTCCGTCCATCCCGGAGAGGGATCCTCCTCGGTTGAAGGGTTCTTCCCTTTTTCCCCCCTAAACGTTTTATTTTCTATTTCTTTGGGTAGTTTTTCCCGATTCGATGTGAGGTCAAAGGTCAGGGATGTCGTATGTGTACGGATCGTAAAGCCCAAATCGTAATTTGTGATATTTTGCTATACAAAATAAACTGAATCTTTACACATAATTACTTCTCTGCCTCCTCTTCCTCACAGCTTCCTGTACAGAGCTCAACCTGGGCTACTGTAATGACATGGACTACTCCAGGTGGGTGGGTTGAGGTTGCTACTAACCAACAATACATACACATCCCCAAACAACTACTATCATTATGTCGACGTCTATCCAAACCGATCGTTGGCGCCGCCCCGCAGAACCATATTTCCCAACATCCTCGGCCACCGGAGTCGCGCGGACGCGGAGTCCGGGCCCGAGTACCTCCTGCTGAGCGTCATCCACGGCCTCCTCAACGGGGAGTGCTCCCCCGAGATCCGCCTGCTGGGCTGCTCCGTGGTCGCCTCGCCGTGCCGCGACGACAAGATGATCAAGCCGTGCCGCAGCACGTGCGACGCCCTGCGGAGGGACTGCGGCCACGCCTTCGAGGCCATCGACATGGCCTGGCCCTACTTCCTGGATTGCGATCGCTTCTTCGCCAGTAAGGAGGAGGGCTGCTTCGACCCTCTGGCCGGGCTGAAAGGTAAACGGGGTGGAAAACCGGGAAATTCCAGGTATTTAAAAATGGAAAAAGTCGGTGACATTTTTATTTTTTAGCACTGAACTTTTGGAAAAGTCCTCAAAATTTGTTTTATTCAAATGTTCGTTTACGCCACGTTTAAATTAATTAAAATCTTTTTTAAAGAAAGACGCTCAATATATACACTACCGTTCAAAAGTTTGGGGTCACTTAGAAAAATGAAAAAAAACACTGTTTTTTTTTCCAATGAAAATGACATTAAATTAATCAGAAATCCTCTCTCTACATAGTTAATGTGGTAAATGACTATTCTCTGGTGTGTAATGAAGTCTCTACAGAGGTGTATAGAGGCCCATCTCCATGTTCTAGTGGTACATTGTGTTATTGCCTTAGAAGACGAGCAGAGGGGTAAAACCCCCTGGAAAACCTTTTAAATGTTTTGTATTAGTTTACATTTTGCATTTTCCACAAACAGATTATTCCTTGATATTGAAACCCTTTTTATGTGAGCGCAGCTGAAAACAGTTGTGCTGGTGGGCAAAGCTCTAAAACTGGCCTTCCTTTGAACCACAAGTCTGAAGAACAACATTAATATTTAAAATGAAAATCATTATTTCTAACCTTGTCAATGTCTTGACTATATTTAGTATTAATCTTGTATTCATTTAATAAATAAAAGTGTGAGTTTTCATGGAAAACACAACATTTTCTTGGTGACCCCAAACTTTTGAACGGTAGTGAAATTGAAAAGTTTGGTGGCCATAGCAACAGCAGCTCAGGGATAACCCACTGTCACGTACACGCCGAGATTTCCCAAAGTGTTTTTTCAGTGGTTTAAAGTCCTGGACACCCATTGGTCAACGCGTGTATGACCCCTGGGTGAAGGTCACGCTGTCGTGTGCTATGTGGACCGATTCCATCACGAAGCTTCCCCCTCTCTCCTCTCGCTGTCCCTCCTCCAGGCAGACAGGAGCTGGAGATGTCCAGCCACTCGCCCGAAGAGCCCAGCACCATCATCCAGTTCACGTACACCTCCAACACCCAGATGTACAGCCTGCTGAAGAGGACGGCGGCCAAGTGCGCCCAGATCTCTCAGGTCTACAGCATCGGGCGCAGCACGGAGGGCCGAGACCTGCTGGTCATCGAGTTCAGCGACAACCCGGGACAGCACGAGCTACGTGAGTACGGATATATATATATATATATACAGTATATATATATATATATATATATATATATATATAATTATTTTACATTTGTTTTCAAACTATTGTTCAAAAGTTTGGGGTCACCTAGACAATTTGAGGTTTTCCATGAAAACTCACACTTCCATCAAATAAGTTGCAAAATGAATAGAAAATATAGTCAAGGTTATACATAATGTTTTTTATTGTAAAAATTAATGTTGTTCTTCAAATTTGTCGCTCAAAGGAAGGCCAGTTTTGTAGCTTCTCTCACCAGCATAACTGTTTTCAGCTGCGCTCACATAAAAAGGGTTTTCAAGGGTTTTCTACCCCTCCGTTAGTCTTCTAAGGCGATAACACAATGTACCACTTGAACATGGAGATGGGCCTCTATACACCTCTGGAGAGACTTCATTAAAAAACAGAGAATAGTCATTTACCACATTAACTATGTAGAGAGTGTATTTATGATTAATTTGATGTTATCTTTATGGAAAAAAATAGTGCTTTTATTTGCACAATAAGGTCATTTCTAAGTGACTTTAAACTTTTGAATGGTAGAGTATGGGTTTCACTACCTCCCCACCACCAGACACCAGACACAGAGAGTTAACTGGTGAACATAGCGGAGCAGTTAGCTGCTAAAGAAATCCCTCAGGAGCTGATGGAGACCAAAACACAGCCAAAAGGAGAGTGAACATCGACTGAATACTGATGAATGTTCACCAAATGTGTCTATATGTGTCTATTGGATGTGCACATTGTAAACTATTATTATTCTCTAACTCTTTAAAAAAAGGGATAATATGTAAATATTGTGTTTTTACGCCTCGCTCTGCTGCCCCCTTGTGGACAATACGCGTTACTGTCCCTTTAACTGTGACGCTCCTGTCTGTTCAGTGGAGCCGGAGGTCAAGCTGGTGGCCAACATGCACGGCAACGAGGTGCTGGGCCGCCAGCTGGTGATCTACCTGGCCCAGTACCTGTGTTCAGAGTACCTGCTGGGCAACCAGCGGATACAGAGCATCATCAACACCACCCGCGTTCACATTCTGGCCTCCATGAACCCGGACGGCTACGAGCTGGCGGCCTCAGAGGTAGAGGATAATAACAGTGACCCGGAGCTCGCCGACCAGGAAGTAAAGACAACGTTGCTTTTATCCGCTCTCTATCTCGTTGTCTGTTGGGCTTGTGGCGTGGAAGTGGAAGTGGAAGTGGAAGTGGAGGAATGAGGAACTCTTCAGAGGGTTAGAGCAGTGGTTCTCAACCTTTATCAGTGATGTACCCCCTGTGAAATATATAGTACCCCCTAACTTGCCATTTTTGGTTAAATACAAAGCGCTCTGCCATCAGTGTCTGATTTTATATAGAATATATACAATTCTCTTTATGGACTTGCACTTATATTCTATTTTTAAATGTTTTTTTTATTGGTTGCTTAATAATAAAACAATCTTCAAATTTGACGTTCCCCCTGGAGTACCTTCACGTACCACTAGGGCTACACGTTCCCCCTGGAGTACCTTCACGTACCACTAGGGGTACACGTTCCCCCTGGAGTACCTTCACGTACCACTAGGGGTACACGTTCCCCCTGGAGTACCTTCACGTACTCCCAGGGGTACACGTTCCCCCTGGAGTACCTTCACGTACCACTAGGGCTACACGTTCCCCCTGGAGTACCTTCACGTACCACTAGGGGTACACGTTCCCCCTGGAGTACCTTCACGTACTCCCAGGGGTACACGTTCCCCCTGGAGTACCTTCACGTACTCCCAGGGGTACACGTTCCCCCTGGAGTACCTTCACGTACCACTAGGGGTACACGTTCCCCTTGGAGTACCTTCACGTACTCCCAGGGGTACACGTTCCCCCTGGAGTACCTTCACGTACCACTAGGGGTATACGTTCCCCCTGGAGTACCTTCACGTACCACTAGGGGTATACGTTCCCCCTGGAGTACCTTCACGTACCACTAGGGGTACACGTTCCCCTTGGAGTACCTTCACGTACTCCCAGGGGTACACGTTCCCCCTGGAGTACCTTCACGTACCACTAGGGGTATACGTTCCCCCTGGAGTACCTTCACGTACCACTAGGGGTACACGTTCCCCCTGGAGTACCTTCACGTACCACTAGGGGTACACGTTCCCCCTGGAGTACCTTCACGTACCACTAGGGGTACACATATAAAGAACCACATATAAAGAGGATGTCAATTAAAAAAGATTTATCTTGAAAAAAGACATTTTGCTTCATCATGATACATCCGAAGGATGAAGAGAATACTTTTTTCTGCTGTAAGATATAAAAAAAAACACGTTGGTATTGAGATCGATGAAGATTTGTTGGGCTACAAAATTGATAATTTGTTCATTTTAATCCCCGGATGTAGACGACTCAAGCCTCCACGACTTCCACCGACCACGCCGTTTTCCACTAACCAGAAAATCCGATGAACTCAATGCTGACTCAGCCTTTTCCCTCAAAGTGTTGTGTATTAATACACGACTACTGCGTCGGCATGTGTTTATAACAAATGCCTGCTATCTTCAGCTTTACTCCATAAAGGCCTTTCTATACGCACGGGGCGCCATATTGTACCTTTTATTAATAAGCTCACCTTTTAGAGATCATGGAGGCCAAACTACTTTCATATTCTTTATATTTCATTAATCAAATGCATGTTCTGTCCATCTGGGACATTTATGAATGACGCCTTCTTCTTTGCTTCTTCTTCTCATGGCGGATACATGGTCTCGTCTCCATGGTAACGACACAAGTCCAACGGCCTCGTTCGTGTTCTTCTGACTGACGTTCATGTATATATGTTGCTCGATACCCTACATGGTGCCAATGTGACCCCTACCTGCGTGTTATGTGACCCCTACCTGCGTGTTATGTGACCCCTACCTGCGTGTTCCAGGGTCACCTGTTGAACAGCTGGACCAACGGACGGACCAACGCCCAGAACATCGACCTCAACCGCAATTTCCCGGACCTCACTTCCATTTTCTACCGGAACCGCCGCAGCAGGCACTACCGCATCGACCACATGGCGATCCCCGACGCCTACTGGTTCGGCAAGGTACTGCGGGGGGGCGTTGTTCATATTCATCACAAATCATAGAGATCCATATCAGGGTTCGTAAGGTCATGGAAAACCTGGAAAAGTCATGGAATTTTAAAATGGTCATTTCCAGGCCTGGAAAAGTCATGGAAAAAACTTAAATCACAAAAGTTTTGGAAAAGTCATGGAAATGTGTTATAATCACATGTTCATTTACGTCGAGTTTAAAATAATTCATATGTTTTTGAAAGGAAGAGTCTCAAATTATAAGCCGGCATAGGCTAAATCCAAACAGATGGATTTGCACAGAAAGGAAAATAGTTTCATTAAAAGAATAAACATTTATATGAGTGTTTCTAAGAATAAACATGTATAGTAATGTTTATTCTTTTAATCAAACTATTGTCTCTCATTTGTTTCATTTAAGGTATATTGTATGCTTTGTAATTCTCATTGTTTGAATACTACATTTTCAGTTTTCAGAGATTTCAGTTTGGTCATGGCAATTTGCTTTAAAGTCCTGGAAAAGTCCTGGAAAAGTCCTGGAATTCCACTGTTCAACACGTGTGCGAACCCTGCACATCCACCGTATTCCTATCTTCGGTCCGCAGGTGGCGCCAGAGACCTTCGCGGTGATGAAGTGGATCCGGTCTCTGCCCTTCGTCCAGTCGGCCAGCCTCCACGGAGGAGATCTGGTGGTCTCCTATCCCTTCGACTTCTCCAGACACCCGCAGGAGGAGAGGATGCTCTCGCCCACTCCCGACGAACAGGTGGGGCGGACGGATGTCTCACTCGGATGGATTTACGGGGGCTTAAAAACAGCTGGATTGTCATATCTCTTCTTTTCATCACACACGCACACACACACACACACACACACACACACACACTACGCTCAGGTCATCAAGCAGCTGGCTCGTATCTATGCCGACGCCCACGCCACCATGTCCAACAACGACACGGACAGGTGCGGAGCCTCTTTTTACCGAAACCGGGGCATCATCAACGGGGCGTTGTGGTACAGTTTCGCCGGTGGTGAGATACCCCTCTTCTTCTTTTATTTTGTATTTATTCGTAGTGTCCTGACCCGTCTCTTTGCTTCTCGGGCTTCTCACCGTCCGCACACCTGTGTCCCTCCCAGGTATGTCGGACTTCAACTACCTGCACACCAACTGTCTGGAGATCACCGTGGAGCTCGGCTGCGACAAGTTCCCATCGGAGGGCGAGCTTTACCCGGAGTGGAAGAGGAACAAGGAGCCGCTGCTCAGCTTCATCGAGTCGGTACGTGTCTTAAACCGGCTCGACAAGCAACTTTTATTATTAATATGTGCTATATTTCTTATAATGTATTGTTTAATTCAATTGGTTTTGGTTGGATGAATATTTAACAATTAAAAAGTGAGAAATGAGATACACCAGTCAGGTAGAAATAGCTGGAATACATGGAGAAAATGAATAAGACCAGAAAAGATGTTATAAATAATACAAATAATAATAATACAAATAATAATAATACAAATAAATATAATAATAATAATAATAATAATAACATAATTATGATAAAAAGTTTAATAAAAAATTAATAAGAATAATAAAAGAAAAATGATATACTAATACTACTACTAATAATAATATAATAATAATAATAATAATAATAATAATAATAATAATAATAATAATAATAATAATAATAATAATAATAATAACATAATTATGATAAAAAGTTTAATAAAAAATTAATAAGAATAATAAAAGAAAAATGATATACTAATACTACTACTAATAATAATATAATAATAATAATAATAACATAATTATGATAAAAAGTTTAATAAAAAATTAATAAGAATAATAAAAGAAAAATGATATACTAATACTACTACTAATAATAATAATAATAATAATAATAATAATAATAATAATAATAATAATAATAATAATAATAATAATAAGGTATTTATACACATTTTGGTTTCTGTTATTTTGTTGGGATCATCTCGTTTTGGTATACTTGTTATAAATATCTATAATTTCAAGGCAGTTCATGTATTTCTTTGTCTGTAAAAGTTATAGAACTGTTAAAAAAATTACAACACAATATAAAATTAGACTAAATAAGGCACAGACTTTATATTTTATTACATTCTATTGGAGGCACCGCCAGTTAATTCAGTCGTAATCATTTTGGCGTAACGGTTGTAGGAGCCGTTAGATTAACTTATAAAAACAGGTAACCATCACTTTTAAAACCCAGTACCATCGTAATGTTACACCTATGAAGTAAATCCTCTGGTATAGCTACATGAGACGAGTGTTACACAGGTTCATGATTTAATCATTAATAAAGTAAAAGTATAAGTAAAGTAAAACTTCTCTCCCTGGCGCCTCACAGGTCCATCGAGGGATCAAAGGAGTCGTTCAGGACGTCGATGGAAACGGAATAAAAGGGGCGTCGGTCTCCGTCAGGGGGATCAGGAAGGACGTCACCACAGGTAGACTCGTTCTACATCACACATTCTACATCATACATTCTACATCATACATTCTACATTCTACATCACATTCTACATCATACATTCTACATCACACATTCTACATCACACATTCTACATCACACATTCTACATCACACATTCTACATCACGCATTCTACATCATACACATCACATCACACACACTACACATACATCTACATCACGCATTCTACATCATACATTCTACATTCTACATCACACATTCTACATTCTACATCACACATTCTACATCACTCTACATTCTACATCATACGGGTGGAATAACTTTTGTTTATTGCCTTCAGGAAGTTGGTGGTGACGGAAAGTTTACCTTCGATGTTTAACAGTTTTAAATGTGTGAAGTATTTAAAAAACTGTTGGATAAATGCAGACCCCCCCCCCCCCCCCCCCCCCCCCCCTGACACACATGGTCTGTTCTGCCCTCCAGCTGAAGGCGGGGACTACTGGCGGCTGCTGAATCCCGGGACCCACATCCTGACGGCCACGGCCAGAGGCTACTCCCGGGTCAGCAAGCGGGTCCACCTGCCGCCCAACATGAACAAGGCGGGCCGGGTGGACTTCGCCCTGGAGAAGGTTCGTCTCTCCGTCTCTCTCCGTATTCGTGGTACCGGCTCATTTCCACCAGCAGCGTAACGTAACGAACACATTTCCATCGTCTCCTTCCTCGCCGCCTCCCAGATCCCCATCGAGCCGGACATCGACGACCACCTCTTCCCCACGGTGGACACGTGGGAGCGGTTCGACCCGTACAACCAGTTCGAGCGCTACGGCGAGCGGGAGGTCGGCGAGGGAGGGATCGAGCGCCAGGAGAAACCGTGGTGGTGGAGCTACTTCTCCCAGTCCGGCATCTCCCCTCCACACTGGCTGCTGCGGAGCGTCTGAACTCACCACAGGACAGTGAGGGTCTGAGCACGCCGTCGGGATGGAGCGCTCCCACATCCCACATCCCACATCCCACATCCCACATCCCACCGGTGCTCCGAGAGGCGGGAGCAGTGACACGACAATCTGCAGTAGACCTGAATCGGTTTCAGCGTTTTCTGGATGTGAATACGCGTTTTTTTATGTCTTTTTTTTACACGAAGCAATAGATTTAACTCTGATCTGTCAGATGTTTTTTGCTCTGCTGGTGCTTTTAACTTGTTTTAGTACTGGGGAAATAAAGGATCCATGGACGCCTCAATGAATGCAACTTTTTAAAAAATGTTCAGTGTCCAAAAGAAGTTTAAAGTTCGATGAATTAGTTTGAATATAGTGATACTATTTGGCAGCTGCAAAAAAAGTGTCTTGTATAGATTTTTGTTTTTTGTTGGGTAGACATTTAATGCTGTTTTTTTATTATTATTACATCCCCCTGCTTATGTTTTAGTGACAGTTAATACATTATACTGGACATAAGTGCAACAGTCAACATTTTCTGGACCTTAAACTGCACCACATATTGAGCGCTCTACATTTAAGCTTGGATTAGCAGCTCTACTTTGCCAATTGTGAATAGTATAACTTTTTGCTTTAGTTCTTCTTCACAAGCATTAAAAATACACAATTCATGTATGTGGTACATCTTCATTTTATTTGGAATATCATTAAATTAAATGATTAAGTTAAAAACAGCTACTTTTTACACTTCTCAGCTCTAACGTATTTAAGATGAAGTTGCTGCATTTGACCACCAGAGGGCACCAGAGGACATGTAATGACAGATTGTGCCAACTTTTTCTTTTGTAAATCAACAATGAGTAACGTTAGTCTAATTAAAATATGGTAACTCTTTATTCATTCATAAAGTTATGCATTACTTCACACATAAGATACGATATTCCTTTATTAGTCCCACAGTGGGGACATTTCAAGATCACAGCAGTGGGTGCACATTAGAGCATTAATAAAAATAAATAAAAAAAACACAAAAACAAAACTAAATACTTCTACTAAAATACTAAATATATAGAGGATCCTTTAAAAAAACGCTATCATGATGAATTGGTTTGATTTATGCAGAACTTAAAGTCTCAGGTGAAAGATCAAAGTGTAAAAGTCACCAAAAGTCACCAGAAAAGATAAATACCTGTGTGTGTGTGTGTGTGTGTGTGTGTGTGTGTGTGTGTGTGTGTGTGTGTGTGTGTTTGTGTGTGGGGTCAAGCTGCTGCTGCTCGCCTCTTTTTTACTCGCGGAAGAACACTTAAAAGAAGAAGACCCATCGCGCGTGGAGGCCATGTTGCGGGCCGTATCCCTCCGCCACCAGGTGCGTTTGCGTTGCGGTGATTGACGGCAGCTCCTCGTGAGCTAACTCCTGTCGTCGTGCTTACAGACTCCGACGTGTAACGGTAGGAGGTGACGTCACTCTATTAGTCTCAATTCGCCGGACCTCTCTGACGTCATGCCGAGTTTCCGAATTTAGTTTTTTTTGTTGCGAGGAAACGCAGCACGAGAGCTACACTTCATTCATAAAAAAAAGAAATAACACGTTCGTCAGCGTTACACTTTATTTGTCTCCCGTGCTAGTTGATGCATTCACCTGAGTAACAATAACCTTGAATATTCTACCTAGATACAGCATGAAAACCGGCAGGACTAGGGGTCTATGTTATGGAGGGGGGGGGGGGGGGGCTTCATGATGGCTCTCCTCCCCCATACACACACACAAACACACACACACATGAACGACCGTGATACTTCACTCCAAACAACAACAACAACAACAACAACAAGCTGAGCAGCCCAAACGGGTCCAGTCTATACTTTGAAATCCTTTGATAAATATACCTTGAAAACCAATCAACTCTAAGGTCCTAAACCTCAAGTCCTAAATGTAACCCCCCTCACGCACGCACACACACACACACACACACACACACACACACACACACACACACACACACACACACACACACACACACACACACACACAGACCCTTATGACACATACACATGCAATTAAGACTTCTTTGTGGTCATGTGCATAATGATGACATGCTTATGCAAATTAACCCACTGTTGCACTGGCCTGTAGTTTCTGCTTTGCTCCACCCATCTTACTCCATCTGCACCACCTCCTGCAGCCTGCAGCTTACCCCCGTGGTAGCAGCCGTCTATCAATGAGGTGTCTGTCGGGGACAGAATCGCGTGCAACCTCTCCTAACCTCGCGGTCCATCTGCTATCTGTGTTCTAAAGCACACTGATCTGCGCTTGAACTAATGCATCCGACTGTATTAAGCCAGAGGAGGATTCCTATCCATCATCTATGCCTTAATTAGCTGCAATATATACGGAGGCCAGCACAGTCCAGGCTATATTATGCAATGCACAGCAGTTAACCAGGAAGCTAAAATCGTTATTGACTCTGTAGACTGGTCATATATATATATATATATATATATATATATATATATATATATATATATATATATATATACATTTATTTATTTTTATATATTTATTTAAATATATATATATATATATATATATATATATTTATTTATATATATATTCACATTAATATATATATATATATATATTTATACAATCGATTTATAATATATATATATATATATATATATATATTTATTTATATAAATACATATGTTTATATATATTTATGTTTGTATATATTTATATATTTATACATATATATATATATATAAATATGAATATATACGTATATATATATATATATATATATATATATATATATATATATATATATATGTTATTGTTATATGATGATTATGAGCTTAATGCTTGCCTGCTGTTGGTGGAGACACGTCCTCATTATGAGATAATTCAACAGTGAGTTACATTTTAATCTACAGATAACGTATGCCGTACCAGTAACTGTTAGACATTTAATTTGTGTTAGTAAAAGTCACAAAAAAGCTGGATATAAACCTTACATGTTGTCACAGGTCACACAATTTCTTTATTCAAGTAATTTTTTATGCTTTTTCATACATAAAGTGGTGTTTTTGTGTTATTCTTCATTGAGAAACTCTGTTTCCTAGACCTGTCTACTAAACGGACTAACTCGGGTCAAAGATGGAAAGGTTAACTCGTGTATACATAAGCCGTATAGTAATGTGTGTTTCAGAGCCTCTACATTAACTGTGGGTCACCAGCAGATGTGTTCCCGTGTTATTAAAGCCAACGTGTGAACCGCAAGGGTTTTTCAAAAGCCGTGCTGGAAGTAATTCAAGTTTTTAAGTGAAACAACCTCAACCGCCGATAAACCGCCTGATAAATATTCACTTTTATTTCTTCTTTGAACTTTTTTTAACCCTTTTGTTACAGTTGAAGTCCACGACGCACGCGGGGAACACGCAGTTACGCGTCCGTCCTGTTGGTGGTTAAACTCCAGAACGCGGTATCGCACGAACACGCGACGGAGCGATAATCCGCTAACACGATTTTTTTTTGTTATCGTAGACGCAGCGACAATCGCTCAAAGGCCCCCGAAACCCGATCGTCTTGTTCCTGGGAGCGACGGCGTGCTCCGTGATCTCACACCGGCGCTCCCTAAGCTAGAACAGATTGGGGTTATTTTATTTTGACAGATTTTGTTTTAACTGACCTGTTTGAAGTGTGTGGGGCTAAGTATGAAAAAAATATAATGTCACGTACTTCCACGCTACAATAAGGGTTTGAGAAACGTTGGAATAAAAAGGGGTTGGTGGGTTGGGATATTTCTCAATCAAATCAGAGTTTTATACTCTTTGTGAATAATAACCAAGCGGCAACCTCTAAGAATGCCGTAAAACTGCAGTTCCTGAAACGGCCACTTGAGGCAAACTCCGAAAGTGAGTCATCCCCATAGACCTCCATGTTAAACTGCACAACTTTACAGCAGAAATTGTCTCCTTTACATCCTGGTACTCAATCTGCATTTATGATTACCGAATGTTTCTATCATATATTTGTTTAAAAACATAAACATACAATTATATTTAGGCTTAATGTTTTTAAGTGAATTAGAGCGTAGCAGTTTCCAGGTAACATGTGGGGTCAGCTCAGCTAGATTAAGATTATTAAGATTAAACCAGGTGACCATGTTTTCGGTGCTTTTTTTGAGAATTTGTCACAGAAATATCAGATAAATAATAAATATCCGACAATAATAAGATTGAGTGATTGATCTCGATGAGACTTTCAAAAATAAATCTGATTTAAATTGTATAGTAAAAGTTCCCCTCGCCCCGTCGACGAACTCCTCCGCTACGAATATTATCGCCCGAACAACCGTCACGACGCACGAGTCGGTTTTCTTTTCTAAGAGGCCATGCAGTCTTTTTTTTTTGTAATCACGCTATAATTATCTTCTTTCCCAAAGCAGTGTGTTCCCAGATGTCTGCTCCTTATGTTCCTGGAGCCAGTTTCCATCTGGCAGACTTCTGCTGAGGTTTCTGCCTTTTTCTTTCAATCCCTCTCTCTCTCTCTCGTTCTTTGTCTCTCTCTCTCTCTCTCTCTCTCCGTCCTCCCCAACGCACGCTTTAATCACTTTCAATCCGACTGCATCGGTTTCTCTAACATAACCCATTTAACACTGCGCACATGAAATGCAAATGCCAAACCACTTTGCTCTGAACCTCCTCCTCTTCTCTTCTCTTTTCTCCCCCCCTTCCCTCTCTCTCTCTCTTTCTGTTCCTCTCTCTCTCTTTCATTCCCGTAGCCGTCTCTGTAGCTCGCCGCGCCCCGGGAGTAGAGGCCTGCTCAATGTGGCAGAGATGATTTGTTTGCTTTGCAATTATTTTTCCGTCAGTGGAGACAAACGCGTTCATACGGCGGAGACAAACCAACGGAGAACACGGAGAACACGGAGAACGCGGAGCACCTTCGGGTAACCAATGGGATGGCTCAAAGATCAAAGAGCATCTCGGTACCATTAGTTTTGCTTATAACTCCTAAACGTCTAATTCTGAGTCAACACAACAACTCATTTACAGTCTTTGAAAGCCGCCTTTTTAATCAACTTAATGAGTATTATAATGAGAATATGAGCTGTTTCTTTCTCTATATGAAACAATACACTCGTGAGAACTATGAATATATATTTATTTAATGAATATGTCGCTTTAACATCATATCGGATTGATTGCTAAGACAATAAATACAACATAATACCCAATACGTCTAGGTTCAGTGACCTTTGGCTTACGCACAAAGGCACCGGATCATTTGAAGTATCTTCTGTTTTTTGGTGTTTTTTATGGGAATTTCGCAGACATAATAAAAAACGAGCGCCAACGTAAACACTATTTACGGAAACTGGAAATTATGGTAAGTTCGGGATGACGTGATTGCAGCATTCGGTGACTCGGAGCACTTTTAAGTTAAAGGTTCAACTTTATGATCTGGATTAAATACTCCAAACAGACTTGGAGCTCGATGTTTACTTTGATGTTTAGAAAAAATAAATCCGAAACCACAATCTTTCCTTTAGTCGCCTGACGCCCGTCTAGCGCTAGCGTCCAGATCTCCGCTACATTTAGATTTTCTCTGCAATTATATCGGACGGATTTTCCCTCGAACGCGACTCCGGGGCTCAAGACCCGCCCCCATTGGCCGGAACACGTCACATGACCGAGCTAACGAGCTCTCGTTCTCCGTTGGAGTCTCAGGGGTCGTGGAAAACCTGGAAAAGTCATGGAAATTTCAAAAAAATGGTTATTTCCAGTAATTTCCTAAATAAAATTTCAAAAAAGTACTTGAATTTTTTTTTTTATCCCAAAAGTTTTGGAAAAGTAAAAAAAAAAGGGTTGTATTGATATGTTCAGTTACGCAGTTTGAATAAAATAATAAACATTTAAATACATATTTATTATTTGACTCTCTCGTTTAAGGTATATGACGTACTCGTGTATAGGCGGAGATTTTACAAAAAGTTTGCTCATGGAAATTTGATTTATAGTCCTGGAAGACGCACACACACACACACACACACACACACACACACACACACACACACACACACACACACACACGTGACTGAATACACAATGTCTTGAGGCCCAAGGTGCAGTTTCTCAAAACCCAGGTGTGACGGTGCTGATGGGAGTTGTAGTCCGGGGCCGGACGGAGGTGTCTGACGGACACACCTCTGGGCCGCGGATGTTTTTCTTCTTCTTCTGTCTCTCTTGAACTTTCCAACCCTCCCAGTGAAAGAGATTAACCTCTTCCTCCCAGCTCGCGTCTCCTCCACTCTTATCCTTCCTTCCTTTTCCTCTCCGTGACCCCATCTGACCTTTTTTTTTGAACCCAGTGTCTCTGTTGACTATCCCCTTGTCCCTTCTCCTCCCTCCCCTTTTCCTTCATACGAAGGGCCGGTTCAGGGGTCACCAATTACTCCGGAGCGGGGCCTGAGAAAGCTGAATGGACTCTGCCCTCGGGGCCGCCATGTTGCGTTAGCGTCACGGGGATCGCAGGTACAGGCGGCGGCCGCCACCGGCACGACGACCGCAGCCTCAGCAGCACCGGCACCGACGGCTCCTGAAAGGAGAACCAGAGTCTGAGTCAGAGTCACGCAATGACGGAGCCGGGCCTTCGCCCCGGACCGGAGCACACAGTCAGGGCAGAGGACCAGGAGCCTGTGTGTGTGTGTGTGTGTGTGTGTGTGTGTGTGTGTGCGTGCGTGCGTGCGTGTGTGTGTGTGCGTGTGTGTGTGGTGGTCGGTGAAGGGGTGCATGAGGAACCAAATGAGGTGTGTGTATGCTTCTGTTTGTGTGTGTGTGTGTGTGTGTGCGTGCGTGTGTGTGTGTGTGCGTGTGTGTGGTGGTCGGTGAAGGGGTGCATGAGTAACTGAATGAGGTCTATGTCTCCTGTGTGTGTGTGTGTGTGTGTGTGTGTGTGTGTGTGCGTGTGTGTGTGTGTGTTTTAAGAAGTGATTTAAAGAAATCGGGGACAAAAAAAAGGACAAAACTATGTTTAAGAGTGAAATGTTATAACGGCATTAATTCAAATTATCAATTTGTTCTCCTTGAAGTTGAAACCTAACTAACTTGAGAGTGATGACTCAGACCGTGTGTGTGTGTGTGTGTGTGTGTGTGTGTGTGTGTGTGTGTGTGTGTGTGTGTGTGTGTGTGAGCGGCCCTCGGTCTCCGTCTCTCCGTCGTTTCCTTTCCCCTGAACTCTCTCCGCCCATCCGTGACTCCAACAATGGCCGTCAGGAGGATTTAACCCTCAGCGCCGCCTGACCTCGCTCCTCCTTACGCCGCCATTGTTCACTTGATTCCCTCTGTGACGACGCCGGGGTCACGGCCGGACAATAGACCGGGGTCCGGGGGTCTGACCCCAACAACAACGTTTACAGCTGAAGCTCTTTGTAAACAAGGGGCGGTTTCACCGAGCGCTACGTTTGTTTACCCTCTGTTTGTTTACCTTCCGTTTGTTTACCCTCCGTTTGTTTACCCTCCGTTTGTTTACCCTTCATTTGTTTACCTGTTTGTTTACCTTCCATTTGTTTACCTTCCGTTTGTTTACCTTCCGTTTGTTTACCCTCCATTTGTTTACCTCCGTTTGTTTACCTTCCATTTGTTTACCCTCCGTTTGTTTACCCTCCGTTTGTTTACCCTCCATTTGTTTACCTCTGTTTGTTTACCTTCCATTTGTTTACCTTCCGTTTGTTTACCTTCCGTTTGTTTACCCTCCATTTGTTTACCCTCCGTTTGTTTACCTTCCGTTTGTTTACCCTCCGTTTGTTTACTCTCCGTTCTGCTTTTCCTCTTTATAATTGTTATTTTTCAATTATTAAAAATATTATATATAATTTGAAGTCCTTTTTCTATCTGGTTTGTCTTTTTGGAAATTTAAGAATGGTACATTTTTAATATTTTTTTATATATGTTAAGGTTTTATTATCATAGTGCATTCTTACTTTTAGAGGTTGTATTTCTATAAAATAAAATAAATAAATAAAATATCAAGTATAAAAAGTTTCAAAAAAAGATTGTGTCTAGATTCGTGACTCCTAACGTTCCAGTGTTGCGTAATCACCTCTTAAAGGAACAGACACGTTTTTCCCTTCATGACTTCTTTAAAAAAGTTCCTCCTGATTTGTTACCCGGCGGTGCGTCTGCTTTTCATTTGGCCGGCGCGTTGTTGCCATGGGACTGTACCACGACAACAAGTGTCCGGTTGCCGACGGGGGGGAAGAGGGGGGGTCAGAGGTCGGACCGGAGTAGCCGTGAGCGGCGGCGGCGGCGGCGGCGGCGGCCCCGCGCGTGTGAAATGGGACACGGCGCTGCACCATTTGTGTGTGATTACGCTCGATGTTCCTCGGGCGACTCGTGTCGGCACCTCAAAGACAGATAGCGACGCTCAGCGTGGGAATCTAGGGGGGAGCGGGAGCTACAATAACTTAAAAGATCGCGTTTATACACAAGTTTTACAACACACCATCGTACAACCGACACGTGGGAACTCCTGCCGCCGCGTTGGGAAGAGCTGAGGGAACAGTTGAGTTACGTTGGAGAAAGAATAGTAAACGATGTGAGTTCGGCTACTTTGATGAGTAGACAATTTAGATAACATTTTAAACAACCATAACACTATTTCATTATTTATTTATTCATCTCCAATTGTTTATTTGTTCTATGCTTTTAATTTCAGGTTACATTGAGGAATGAAACATGTACATTTCAATAGAAACTGGAGAAATTGAGGTGTATAAGATAAGAAAAGATAACAAAAACACACACGCACACACTCACACAAACTCACACACTCACACAAACAAACACACAAAACACACACGCACACTCACACACTCATACACACTCACACAAACAAACACCAACACACACACATATACACTCACGCACACACACGCGCACACACACACAAACACACACAACGCGGTTATTGAGACGTTACCGTTTCCTGTTGCCGGGCAGAAGTTGAACTAGAACTAGTCGTTTACTGCATTCAATTAAATGAAGTTTATTTTCGCACAGCCCAATATCACATATTTACGAATTTCATTTAGAGTGCTTTAAAGTCTGAACACATACGACCTCCCTGACCTTTGACCTCACATCGGATCAGGAACAACTCCCCGAGAAATACAGAAAAAAAACCTTCAAGGGGATAATTTCAAAAATAATTAATTATAAAAATAAAAAAATGTCCCCACTGTGGGACGAATAAAGGAATATCATATCATATCATATCATATCATAAAAGTGAACAACCCTTCAGGAGAGCGACAGAGGAGCATCCCTCTCCAGGATGGACAGAATAATAGATTGATAGAAGGATTTACGGATATTCCTTCTTCCTTTTTTTTAGTGGACATGTTTTTAAATGCTACATGTTATTTTTAGAGTCTGAGACAGAAGTCCAGAAATAATTATTAACTCCCCCCTCACCAATTGAACAACTGGAACGTCGTGACGCTCTCATTGTTGTGATGCCTTCAAGTGCCGCGGCTATAGAGGAGGAGAAGAAGAGACGTCGTGGACGACAGCGAGCGCTGCAGGGGAACGCTGCTCGGCAAATGGACCGGGGCTCGGAAAGTGCTTTTTACTGAGCACTCAAACCGCTTTCACACTCGTCATTCACCCGTTCACACACACACACACACACACACACACACACACACACACACACACACACACACACACACACACACACACACTGATGGCTCGGGGGCCACCTGACCATCAGGAGGAGCTGAGGCTCACACGCCGCAGGCAGAGCTCCATCTTCTGTTTCCTAAATGAGGAAAACTTAGAATAAAAGCTTATAGGAGTATAAAAGAAGAACATGGAAAATGACAAATCTTTAGGGAGGAAGAGAGAGAGAGGGATGGAGAGGGAGAGGAAGAAAGAGGGGGAGAGGGAGAGAGGGAGGGAGAGAGAGAGGGAGAAAGAGGGAGAGAGAGAGGAAGAGAGAGAGAAACAAAGAAAGAGAGAGGGGGAGAGGGGGAGAGAGAGAGAGAGAGGAGAGGAGGGAGAGAGGAGGAGAGGAGAGAGAGGGAGGAGGAGAGAGGGAGGGATGGAGAAGAGAGAGGGATGAGAGAGGGAAGAGAGAGGAGGAGGGAGAGAGAGAGAGAGGGAGAAAGAGGGAGAGAGAGAGGAAGAGAGAGAGAAACAAAGAAAGAGAGAGGGGGAGAGGGGGAGAGAGAGAGAGAGAGAAAGATAGAAAGAGAGGGAGAGGGAGAGAGGGAGAGAGAGAGAGAGGGAGAGGAGGAGAGAGAGAGAGGTAGGGAGAGGAAGAGAGAGGGAGGGATGGAGAAGGAGAGAGAGGATGAGAGAGGGAGAGGGGAAGAGAGGGAGAGAGAGGGAGGGAGAGGACGAGAGAGAGGGGGAGAGGGGGAGAGAGAGCGAGAGAGATATAAAGAGAGAGGGAGAGAGGGGGAGAGGGGGAGAGAGAGAGAGAGAGAGAGAGAGAGGGAGAGGAGGAGAGAGAGAGTGATAATTGAACTTTCCGCTGGCCACATAAAGAAAGCGTTGGAGTTCTTTATTTGGGTCGTGGCCCTTTAACTGTGATGTGTCCCTGGATGTCGCCAGCTGGCTGATTCTCATGTTCGAGGTCCACAGACCAGAATCAGCCTCATGCGACTATTCACACGTCCAGCAGACAGAGCGGCGTATCGTTTAATGATCTGAGGAAATGACTCCCATAGTGATCAAACACCAACTCCAGAGACTCAATCAGAGCCTCTTTAGAGCCATAGATCCACTTTGTTAACCGCTTTTATCTTTTCAGAAAACTTGGAAAACATCTTCCGAAAAATCTCAGTGTATAAACAAAACGACTGAAAGTGGCGGCGCATAATTCCCAGAGCTGTAGAGGTGAACCCGTCGTTCTCTGATTCCTCTCTTCAGGTGACCCGTTCCCACGGTAACACCTGAAGATCATCCTTCTATTGGTAGACGGGTCAAAAGTACTGAACCCAGTTTAAAAAAATAAGGGACTCAAGAGTCATGACATCATCAACAGACCGTCTGCCTGTAACTGCTCTCAGGATGCTTTAGAAACACACACACACACACACACACACACACACACACACACACACACACACACACACACACACACACGTTGTGGCTGCTTCTCTTGCAGTAAAAAGCCTTAAAGCCACACGGCCAATAAAACAAACATAAAAGATGGAGGATACAGACTTAAGGGAAGCTATATTTTGTATTATTTATTTTTATGATTCAGCGAAGTTAATGAAGAGAAGAAAATATGTCAAACAACTATTATATTTTTCTTTGAAAACTAAATTGAGATCAAACTTAAGATGCATTTGGAGAAAAAAATACATTAATGTGGAGGTCAAATTATTTGGTTGTTTATTTTTTCCAGACCCTCAGAAGTTTCCCTTGACTTTGATCGTCTGACTAATGTTGAATTCTCATAAAAAATAAATATTCAGGATTTTTTTTGTAGATATTTTCTACCCATTCTGTCAGTTTGAGGCATAACCGACCACACAGGTCACATGACTCACAGGTATCATTTGTTTCCGTCCCTTCGGAGAGATTTCTGAAATGACCCTCGCATCATTCAGGTAAAAAAAAAAAAGAATTTCATATTTTTTTTTATCTCTCCCGTCTTTTTTCGTCAAATCTTTTTATTTATTTTTGTGTGGAAAGTAAAGTGAAGTAAAAATGAAATTCAATTAGGCGGTTGTTGTTCCCCCGAGGCCTCTTGTGTTCCTTCTCTCCTCTTTTCCTCATGCGAGGTCGAAGAGTAGACCATGCAATATTGTTATGATTATATGTCTACACATGGAATAAGGTGTGTGTGTTTGTGTGTGTGTGTTTGTGTGTGTGTGTGTGTGTGTGTGTGTGTGTGCACCCAACACTGATAAAAATATGCAGTTGTAATATTTAAAAAAAGGAACAATTGTATTATTACATTCTGTATTAATTAAACAGAAACTGTGTCACGGTATAAATCATGATGTCATAGATCATCATGTTTTTATCAAATATGAAATCCAGGACTACACAATACCAGTGGAGGCACTGGTACGGCTGTCTGTTTATGTAGTTATGTAGTTCTTTTTTGTTTCTTTACTTGTGATTTTGTATGTATTTTATTATATTTGAATGTGTTGTACTATCTGGACCTTGAGTCTGTAATAACAGTTTGATTGATTGATTATAAAGAGACTTTTAATTGGGTTGAATGGGCGATGCAGGGATGGGGGGGGGGGGGGGGGGGCTTACTATGGATGTGCATCACACAATTAATAAAGCGGCTAAAGTTATCAATAGTTATCGCTGTTCTTTGCCACTTTGATTGAGGCTATAAAAAAATGCAGATACACATTGAATATTTGCCCAATCTGCAGCTTAATATGAGATTCAATCAGTAAATAAATACAGACTGAGTTACATCTGAACCGGTGACGACATCTCCCCGAGTAGACACTGAGATCAGTCGCCTCGCTCCGGCGGATAGCCCAAGCTTTTTGTTGGTCATGTTTCCCTTAAGGAGAGACACACACACACACACACACACACACACACACGCACACAACACAAAACAGAAGAACACTTAAAAAGTCAGTGAGGGGAAAAGCCCCGAAGGCAAATGGCAGGAACATCAGTGCGTTAGACGGAGCTACTTTAGCTGTCATGCAAGAGTCTGTGAACGCACCACTGAACGCACACAGTCAGCATCACTGCACACACACACAGGGAGCACACACACACACACACACACACACAGGGAGCACACACACACACAGGGAGCACACACACACATAGGGAGCACACACACACACAGGGAGCACACACACACACAGACAGAGCCAGGCTGGTGATGATGATGATGATGATGATGATGATGATGATGATGATGATGATGATGATGATGATGATGATGATGATGATGATGATGATGATGATGATGATGGTGATGATGATGATGATGATGGTGATGATGATGGTGATGATGATGATGATGATGGTGATGGTGATGATGAAGATGAAGATGAGGATTATGATGATGATGATGATGGTGATGGTGATGATGATGATGATGATGGTGATGATGACCATGATGATGATGATGGTGATGGTGATGGTGATGATGATGATGATGATGATGATGATGATGATGATGATGATGATGATGATGATGATGATGATGATGATGATGATGATGATGATGATGGTGATGATGATGATGATGGTGATGATGACCATGATGTTGATGATGGTGACGATGATGATGATGATGATGATTATGATGATGATGATGATGATGATGATGATGATGATGATGATGATGACGACGATGATGATGATGATGATGATGATGATGATGATGATGATTATGATGATGATGATGATGATGATGATGATGATGATGATGATGATGATGGATTTCTCTCACACAAGCCTCCCTTCTCATCTCATGAAGTCTCTCTCTCTATTATGTCTCTCTCTCTCTCTGGTTGATTGTGTTTTCTTGTGCAGCCATGCTTGAAGCTCTTCATTTAAAACGTGTGTGTGTGTGTGTACACAACATTTATTTGTACTACTCGTTTGCATGTTACATACAGCAAGAGAGAGAAAGAGAGAGAGAGAGCGATAGAGAGAAAGTGTGTTGATATGTCTGAGATTCTGTGTGTTGCCGAATAAAAACCCTGTGGAGCGTTTCGTTGTCGCGGCTCGTCACACCGAGAGATCGCACAACGCGATGTGACAGCGCACAGCAAGTGGCGCTGGGATTTTAATTGATGTTAAAACCACAAGGTGCTCGGAGAGCTGATTGGTCGAGAGGGAGAGGGGAGGGGGGGGGAGGAATAGGGGGAGGGGGGATACAAGGCAACCCAAGTATTGTCTTGTATAGAGCACAATGTGTGTGTTTACATCAGACGGCCAGTGATGGTCTGGTATGCAAGTTTTATTTAATAATAGGCAGATATGAACAAAGTACAACATGTTCACCAAGAATGAATAATACTAATACTAATACTAATAATATAGCATTTATTGATCCCCGTGGGGTAGTTCTTCTCTGCATTCAATGTATTCTTATTTATTAAGGATCAGTTATTAAAGACACTTTAACATGCAACTAAAGCAAAGTATGGAAATTTATAGGCTACGTCAAATTATCTATTAAATTACAAAACATTTAAAACCTTTAATCTGCATTCTGTACTGTTTACACACGTAGAGACACAACCACGGGACTCACGCTGACCGATGTTTTCTTGTCATTTAGAAGCAGTTCAAGAAAAAAAAAACAGAAATGCTCCACCTAGCAATGTGTTCGGAGAATTGTTTCCACCAAAGCGTGTGTGTCCAGATATACTTCACCCACTTTATTTCCTTGCCCCCTTCCACCTCTAAACTAGCTAAACCCAAATCCTCTGCATATGACCCTCTTTAATCTTGTATCTGACCAAAGTGATCCTCTGTTAGCTCACTGAGCTCATTACGTGACGATGTATCTCTCACACCGAGTTAAGTCGTTTGGATAGGAAACACAGAGGTGCACTGAGGGGGGGGGGGGGGGGGGGGGGCGATTAGCCTAGCCTTAGCTTAGCTTACCATAATTTAGCCTGGCGGAGCTACTGAAAAAAGGGCAACTTTCAGGCTGACAACAAAGCTAATATTAGATTAGCGTAAGCGTTAGCAAACAGGGGGTTTCCACCTCTAGTTAAACTAGTTAAACCCAAATCCACTGTTTACAACCTCCTTAATCTTGTATCGGACCAAAGTGGTCCTCTGTTAGCTCATACCGAGTTAAGTCGTTTAGGAATATAGGAAACACAAAGGTGCATTGAGGGGGAGGGGCGATTAGCCTAGCCTTAGCTTAGCCATCATTTAGCCCGGCGGGGCCATTAAGAAAACAAGGCAACTTTCAGGCCGACAACAAAGCTAATATTAGCTTAGCGTTAGCGTTAGCGAACAGGGGGCTTAATCAGGCCGCTGGGCTGTCAGGGCGCATCACGCCACGCTTCCAGGAGTCCCTTTGGAGTTATAATCCCGGGTCTCGGCAGGCGATGACCTCATGGGCGGCTGGACCGCTGCCTGTGGGAGGATTGGTGGAAACAGTGTGTTGTCTAGCAGGCCACTCACCGAGATGCGTGTGTGTGTGTGTGTGTGTGTGCGTGCGTGCGTGTGTGTTCTTTACAGACGATCGTGTTATTGAGGCATATGACACGGAGAGACTGAGCTGTTGATGCGGCGAGTTGAACTTTGCAAGCGTGCATAGGAAAGGAATTCCAGCTATTTTTGTTTGGGCATTTGTGTGCCTGCATCTCAGGGTAAATGCAGTGTGTATGTATGTGTGTGTGTGTGTGTGTGTGTGTGTGTGTCCACCTCCCTCCCCCCTCCGGGATATGAGAGCAATGATATTTCAATCGTCTCCGTGCCACATCGCATTAACGGCGCGCCTCGTTATTTTTTCCTCGTGGCTACGAGATAATTGAAAAGGTTAACCCGTCACTTTTATCTTATGTTATTCGTCTTTCCTCCGGAGCGAACGCGTCATTAAAGGACGTCCGTGACTCGCTCGCTCAGGTCTACACGTGACTAAAAGACCCTCTTGTCTTGTACTTAGTAAAAGATGACTGTGCTGGGGGGAAGGGGGGGGCAGGGTTATGCAAGAGAAGACCACAAATACTTCCTGTTAATTACTGTAAATGTATTTGTTAATTGCATTTAACCCTCTTGTTGCCTTCAGGGTCAATTTGACCCCAGGCTGTTTTTCACTGTGTCAAATATATAAGAAATATCAACTTTTTTATATATTTAATGGGCTATTTAGGTAGTCAACAAACATAAAGTACCTCACACTTAAACTTGGGAAACAATAATAATTCTAATAATGTTCTGTTGGTTTTAATTGCTGTGGTCAAATTGACCCCGAGGGTAAAATATGTTAAAGTGAAGGTAACACATGAGGAAAGACAAATGAAGCTATGAAGCAAATAACACACAGAAAAATTAGAAAATTGAAAGTCGGTTGACTGAGCAGACACACACAACCACACACACGCACACACACACACACACACACACACACACACACACACACACACAGAGCCCGGCCTCACTGGCTCCATTGAGCTCCAGTCAGCCCGACGCTGAAGGCCTCGGGGTCGTGGGAGTTCGAGGAATACTTCACCCATAAAAACATCATTTCTGTTCTCCGGTTCCTCGCCGTGTTACCGTAACTTCTCGAGGAACATTTTGGGTTCCACGGCGAAGGAACATGACAGAGTAAATCCTTTAATGATGACGGAGTTAATCCGTGATTAATTGAAGTCAAACGGAGGACATGTTTAACGGAAAAACTACATTTAAAAGAAAAGGCTTTCCAGACTCTCACAACGCGTCCAGATTATTCCAGGTCGTGTTTGTTCATCACTTCTTAAAATAAGATTGTGCATTTGAGGTTTAATTGTACAAAAGATGGGGATGGAGGTTTGGATTATAATATATTATTATTATTATTATTATTATTCTATATATTATCGGCGACCTTGAGTGCCTTTATTATTATTATTATTATTATTATTATTATTATTATTATATTTATTATTATATTATAATAATAATAATAATAATTATTATTATTATTATTATTATTATTATTATTATTATTATTATAAGACTCTTTAAGAAACACACAGAGAGCTTTGCTGATGACCTCTATGATGGTATGCAGACGGGATTAATAATCTGACTGATCATAAGGACAGTCCAGGAGAGACGGCCTCTACTCTGAATGAGATTAGAAGTGTAACAGGGTTGACGGGTCTCAACGTTGTTTTTTAGCTTGATCTCAAAATGACCTTAATAAAAGTTAAACGTGGTAAATCAGCTGGCGTGGAGAAGATTCCAACAGGCCACGTTACATTTCGATATCCGGTTATTTTTGGTTGTAAGAAGCATTTTAGGAGCAAATTAGAGCCGGAAAGAAATTCATGTTGTAATATGTCAAGAAAAATCAAAATCAAAACAAAAGCCTTGAACTAGAAAACATGCAGTTTAAACTTCAGCAGAGCTTAATTCCTGAATACAAGAAGCTGCAGTTATTGCTCAGTGAATAAGATGGTTTAGTGTGTGTGTGTGTGTGTGTGTGTGTGTGTGTGTGTGTGTGTGTGTGTGTGTGTGTGTGTGTGTGTGTGTGTGTGTGTGTGTGTGTGTGTCCATCGTCTCTCCATGAGAACCAGCCCCTCCGGCCTTCCAGCTGAGTTCACAGATCCAAAGTCGAGTTAATCTGGTTTTACCTTTAGCCCCAAAAACAACACGGAGGTAATCCAGGAGGAAACCAACCGACAAACTCCTGATGGCTGCTGGGGGGTCAGAGAGACCTGAAGACCACAAGACCCCAAGACCACAAGACCCCAAGACCACAAGACCCCAAGACCACAAGACCACAAGACCACAAGACCACAAGACCACTAGACCTCAAGACCACTAGACCTCAAGACCTCAAGACCACTAGACCCCAAGACCTCAAGACCCCAAGACCACAAGACCACTAGACCTCAAGACCTCAAGACCACTAGACCCCAAGACCTCAAGACCCCAAGACCACAAGACCACAAGACCACAAGACCACAAGACCACAAGACCACTAGACCTCAAGACCTCAAGACCTCAAGACCACTAGACCCCAAGACCTCAAGACCCCAAGACCACAAGACTACAAGACCACAAGACCACAAGACCACAAGACCACTAGACCTCAAGACCTCAAGACCTCAAGACCACAAGACCTCAAGACCTCAAGACCTCAAGACCTCAAGACCAAAAGACCTCAAGACCTCAAGACCTCAAGACCACTAGACCTCAAGACCTCAAGACCTCAAGACCACAAGACCACAAGACCTCAAGACCTCAAGACCTCAAGACCTCAAGACCTCAAGACCTCAAGACCTCAAGACCACAAGACCTCAAGACCTCAAGACCACAAGACCACAAGACCTCAAGACCACAAGACCCCAAGACCACAAGACCTGAAGACCCCAAGACCACAACACCACTAGACCCCAAGACCTCAAGACCTCAAGACCTCAAGACCTCAAGACCTCAAGACCTCAAGACCACAAGACCACAAGACCTCAAGACCACAAGACCCCAAGACCACAAGACCTGAAGACCCCAAGACCACAACACCACTAGACCCCAAGACCTCAAGACCTCAAGACCTCAAGACCACAAGACCTCAAGACCACAACACCACTAGACCCCAAGACCTCAAGACCTCAAGACCTCAAGACCTCAAGACCACAAGACCTCAAGACCACAAGACCTCAAGACCACTAGACCTCAACACCACTAGACCCCAAGACCTCAAGACCTCAAGACCTCAAGACCTCAAGACCACTAGACCTCAAGACCACAAGACCTCAAGAACTCAAGACCTCAAGACCCCAATACCTCGAGACCTCAAGACCACCCAGGACATTGAACACATATTTGAAATTCTATTTAACAGTTTAAAACCAGTCTGTGATTTAATTGTTATGATTTTCTTCTCTATGAAAAGAAAACTATAAGGAAGCTTGGGACGACAGAGAGAGAGAGAGAGAGAGAGAGAGGGAGGGAGGAGAGTGAGAGAAAGAGAGTGAGAGAAGAGGGTGAGAGAAAGAGAGAGAAGAGGAGAGAAGAGGAGAGAAGAGGAGAGGGTACAAACAGATGAATAAATGAGTTAAGTGGGGAGAAGGGAATTTGTGCTTTCATCGCCCCCCCCCTCTCTGCCCCCTTTCCCCCTCTCCCCCTCACCCCCCTTCCCCCTCCGT
>CM070110.1:22325916-22328416 GCA_036178185.1 Liparis tanakae | reverse complement strand
CTTACTCAGGGAAATCAGGGAGGCGTTGACTCAGGCCCCGAGTCAACGGACTGGATGAAGTCACGTTTAGGTTTTAGAATGTGGTCGACAAACAACCCAGAAGAAGTTTCTCTTTTATAATCCATATACGTTTAGAAACTGTTTAAACTTTTTGTTCATATAAGTTGTCCAAAAACAGTCCTAATATCTGAATAACTAAACAGGTAATGTGCCAGGTGCCTGTGACAATGACACGTGTGAGCCATCTTTATGGTTTAATCTTTGTAGAAGCCATTACACTGATTTGTTTTCATCTATATCATATACCATATATTATACGTGTGATTGAAACGTATGTATATGGAAGCTGAACATAAAGAAAATCAAAATAACAAAATGTGAATTTCTTTTCTTCTTTTTTTATTTTCATTTTCTTTATTCTGTGCGTCAGACGCATGGATATTAAAACATATATATATATATATATATATATATATATATATATATATATATATATATATATATATATGCATACATACATATATATATACATATATACATACATATATATATATATACATACATATATATATATATATATATATATATATATATATTTGTAATTTTTCTTATTTTTGTAATTATTTTCTATATTAAAATGAGAAGACACAAAATAATATATATTATTTTCCTCCTTTTTTTACTTTTTAAAATGTTCTTTATTTCATATTAATTATCTGATATATTTGATTAATTTAGGATAGGAATTTATAAGCATTTTTGGCTTCTACCCATACTATATATTCAGTCTTTTTGTAAATTATATATAATAATATTGTATTGTATTGCAATGATTGACTGAATAACAAATTTGAAAAATGTATTAAAGTGAAGAAATAAGTAGAGAAACCAGAATTTTTTTTTCTTTTAATATGAGTTTCATTTATGTTTCTGTTGCTGCTCTGCAATAAAATAAAATATAGAAGTGACATAATAAAAAGGATGCACGTTGATTTGACTCACCGCTCCTACAATATTAAGTTAAACTATACTTTAGGTCATGTGTATAGCAATAGGTCATAATAGGCATACGTGCATTTTCTTTTTAACTTAGTCTCCTCCGGTTGGCACGGCAACAGCCCGGTGCCGACCGGACTTCCCGTTCCACGAAAGCGGTTTGCAGATCTCGTCGGGTCGAGCGTTACCGGGTAAACCTCGACGGTGTGAAGTCGAATCGACCCCCGTCATCGATACGTTCCTCGTGATTAAGTTTCCGTAAACAACGTGCCACCCCTACTTTAAGCGCCGCAGTTATCGGATTATTCGACGACCGTCTGTCGCTCGTCTGAGACGAGGCCTGAGAAGAGTGAGTGGTGGGTGTAAAGTAATGTAATACTGGTTGTGTGTGTCCTAACACACACACACACACACACACACACACACACACAGTCAGCATGTGTTTCTATTTTATCCTATCTGCATATATGTGTGTGTGTGTGTGTGTGTGTGTGTGTGTGTGTGATTGGCCCGCAGCTTTTTTTCTCTCTCTCTCTCCGTCTCTTGCGGTTCGCACGGGAACCAGCTGCTGTGGACGAGCTCATTACGGCGTCATTCATTAGTCATCGTTTAACTTATTATCCGTGCTCCCCTCCTCCCCCTCCACCCCCCACACCTCCCCCCATCCAGCTCCCATACTCGATCACCCCCCGGGACTTCCCTTCGATTCTTTTATTTTGAAATTCTTTTCCCTTCAATATTCATCCAACACTGCTCCGGGTTCCTCTCTAAATCCTCCACTATTAAAAGACACCAACACCCTTTTCCAATTCCGCCCCCCCCCCCCAAAAAAAAAAAAACACACACACACACACACACAACACACACGCACACACACACACACACAACAAGCTCTAAATAAACTCCGGCGGGCCCTTTCCGTCCCACGCGCCCACGTCATCAATCATAACTTCATCAGCTTGGATCCATTTTGCCGTAGTTAGAGAGATCAAAAGGTTGCGAGTTGACTAAAGGAAGTCCAGGTACTAACCCAGACTAATTTATCTAACATGGGAGAGATTTAGCCCCCTGAGGAGATTGGGGGGTGATGGGGTGAGGGGGGGGGGGGGGGGGGGGGCATGGTTTCTCTCCATCACGTTTGAATATCCTCGACGGGGGCTCGGGGGCACTTAGTCTCGCCGCGGCGTATCCTGTACGCCGTTTAACATTCCATTGATCAGATTAATTGCAGTTGATTGTGTCCTGTGTGAGGAAGCCTGTGTGAAAGTTCCCAAATAATTCATAAGGCACGAGATGAGACGGGATTCAATTATGTATTTCGGCTGAAATGTACGGTTAAAAGAGAATTAGGCGAGAACATTGGAAATTTCGCGGTTTAATTTTGTTTAATTTCGGACTATTTGAAAAGATCGCCGATGCGTTATCGTTTTCCGTCTTCACTTTTTCGGTTCCTTTAGGAAACACATCTTTTATTTGACCTCCATCCGTGTCTCCTTGACCCCCC
>CM070110.1:22263416-22320916 GCA_036178185.1 Liparis tanakae | reverse complement strand
GAAGAAGAAGAAGAAGAAGAAGAAGAAGAAGAAGAAGAAGAAGAAGAAGAAGAAGAAGAAGAAGAAGAAGAAGAAGAAGAAAAGAATGGAGAGGAAGAAGAGGCTAGAAGAAGAAGAAGAAGAAGAAGAAGAAGAAGAAGAAGAAGAAGAAGAAGAAGAAGAAGAAGAAGAAGAAGAAGAAGAAGAAGAAGAAGAAGAAGAAAGAAGAAGAAGAAGAAGAAGAATAAGAAGAAGAAGAAAAAGAAGGGAGAAGAAGAATAAGCTAGAAGAAGAAGCTAGAAGAAGAAGAAGAAGAAGAAGAAGAAGAAGAAGAAGAAGAAGAAGAAGAAGAAGAAGAAGAAGAAGAAGAAGAAGAAGAAGAAGAAGAAGAAGAAGAAGAAGAAGAAGAAGAAGAAGAAGAAGAAGAAGAAGAAGAAGAAGAAGAAGAAGAAGAAGAAGAAGAAGAAGAAGAAGAAGAAGAAGAAGAAGAAGAAGAAGAGAGGTATCTCTTTAACGGCATTTATTTTTATTTATGTTTACACTTTACAGCTTTTTATTTCCGGCTAACTCCCTGCAGCTCCAGCAGTGGATGGGTTCGGTTTCCCGCGGTGGACCGGTGGACCGGGCGGCCCACAGCGGGTATCAATCACTGATCCACAGGACTGAGAGGAGGATATTGATTACCAATACAGGCGTCATCAATCAACAGACACACTCGCTGTTCTCTCACTGTTACTTTCTGTCTCTGTCTCACACACACACACACATACAAATATACACACCACTGCACATACAAATACACACAAATATACATACAAAACATACAGTACATACATACACACACCAATACACATATAGATACACGTAAACACATACACACTCATACACACATACATACACACACACATTCATACCTACAAACCCAAATACACACACACACACACACACACACACACACACACATACACACATACATACACACACACACACACACACACACACAACCCTTATACAATCACCGGTACCGGGATAGAACACATCGTTTACTTCGGTGAGTTGTAATGAAAACGACGTCTGTATGCTTTAATTGTTGCCGTGGTTACCAGGTGACGGGCTCCTCTCCTCCCTGGTGGGACTGATGTTCCTCTGCTGCTCGCCGCGGGCCGAACACAGAGGCAACGCAGCAATAAGAGCATTTATATACCTTTTATTCACTTATTCCTTTATTCCCACAACGCCGGTGAAATATTGATTGAATCGAGAAAAACCAGGCGGCATTTGTTTAAAAGCTTTTTAAGAGAAGATAGAGAGAGAGAAGAAGAAGAAGAAGAAGAAGAAGAAGAAGAAGAAGAAGAAGAAGAAGAAGAAGAAGAAGAAGAAGAAGAAGAAGAAGAAGGAGAAGAAGTAGAAGAAGTAGACGAAGAAGAAGAAGAAGAAGAAGAAGAAGAAGAAGAAGAAGAAGAAGAAGAAGAAGAAGAAGAAGAAGAAGAAGAAGAAGAAGAAGAAGAAGAAGAAAAACAACAACAACAACAACAACAACAACCACCACAACCTCCTGCAGGTCATCCACACAGTCTCTCTCTCTCTCTCTCTCTCTCTCTCTCTCTCTCTCTCTCTCTCTCTCTCTCTCTCTCTCTCTCTCTCTCTCGTGGTGTGTGAACTATACCTCTATTTGTTTATTTCTGTTCACGGTTTTACTTTCTTTTCGCCTTCGTGTTCAGGCGCCCCCCTCCCCTCCCCCACCCCCCCTCTCCTCTACAGGCTCTGTGCAATAAAAGTATCCCATCTAATATTTATCAATATATCTCCACCTCGACTCTGAGTTGTGTTCAGCCACTCAATTTAGTGTGAAGATGGAGAGTGCTGCACACGGATCATATTTTTAGGTGAAACATGCTCCCTCAAAACATAGAACTATGTATATATATATATATATATATATATATATATATATATATATATATATGTTTGTATATATACATATGTATGTATATATGTGTATAAATATAAATACATACCGTATTTGTGTATATACATATATATATATATATATATATATATATACATATGTATATATAACATATATATATAAATACATATATATGAGTGCATATATAATTATATATATATATATATATATATATATATTATATAAATACATGTATATATACATATAATATATATATATACATATATGTATATATGTATATATGTATATACATACATATTTACACATACACACATACATGCACACTTAAAGGATACGGCTGGTGTTTTTAAAAATGTTTTTTCTGATTATCAATAACTCTGACATTGAGTTTATTTTCTACTCAATGTTACTAAAACAGAAGGAAAACGTGCATTTGTTTTGCCCTTTGAACCCTTATCTGTAGCCCTGGATTAATACACATTAATACACATTAATACACATTCGTCTTGAATTCATTCAACAACTATACCTGTACGAGTATCCTATATTGTTTATTTTGAAAATGACTTTCCACTCGTAATGTTCCTCTTGTTCAGCTTCTTTAGAAACAATAAAGACTCTTTTAGAATTCAAACTGCTCATCCTTCGGTTTAGAAACCGGAGAATAATTTAAATAGTTACCTTTTTTACGATTTAAAAACAATTGTTTCTCCTTTTCCTTCCAGCCATCCCAGATACCATGTTGTCCCGAAATAACTCTCTGAATGCGTTTAATTAGAATTATTCACCTTTCTCTTTCTTCCCGTTCACCTCCTCTTATATCCATCCCTCTCTCTCTCTCTCTTTCTTATGAGTTTATGTCCTCGGTCTAAATTGCACCTTTCTGTCTGACAGCTCTCTCTGTTTGGCCATTAGTCTTTTTAATAGTTCTCCAGTCACTCGGCGCCCTGTCATCGGGGGGAGAGGCGGCGGCCGGTTTGTTCTTCTTCAGGCGAGTCGGGCAACTCTCATTTCATTAGCATTAAGTGAAAAAAGACGCACAAACGTAAGAATGCCCTCCGCACATGCATAAACACACACAGACACACACACAGAAACAAACACAAAAAACACACACACAAACACACAGAAACAAACACAAAAAACACACACAGAAAACACACACACAGATCATACGTAGAAATACACACAAACACACACACAAACACACAAAGAAACACACAAAACACACACACAGAAACACACACAGAAAAACACATCCAGAAACACACACAGAAACATACTCACACAAAAACACATAAATAAACAAACAGAAACAAACACACACGTAGAAACACACACACAGAAACACACACAGAAACATATGCAGAAATACACAAAGAAACAAACACAAAAACACACACAGAAACACACTCACACAAAAACTCATGCATAAACACAAACAGAAACAGACACACGCACACAGACACACACACAGAAACACACACACACACACACACAGACACACACACACACACACCCGCTGTGTGACATCTGTAGTCCCTGCAGTCATGTGCCGCTCGGTGTGCGGCTGAGAGATCCAGAGACTGACGAGTGAATTAAACTTTATTGTCTCTTCGATGAACACAGATTATTTTACTCTGTCACTTCTCCTCCATCTGGTCTCTGTTACCTCTCCTGCCCCCCCCTCTCTCTCCCCCTCCCCCCCTCCTCCCCCCCCTCCTCTGGCCTGCCTGCACAGTGTTCATTGACTCCATGGGAGCTTTGAGAATAGATGTGACGTCTATTAATGAGGGAAAGGGTCTGAGGTCTTTATTTTCTTTAATCTAGTCTATTCATCGCCTTTTCGACATTGATTTTTTCGTTTTTGCTTCGGGCGAAATTCTGTCAAGGAAGACGTTGGAAGTGCATTCTGGGAAAAAAAAGAAATAAATGCATATGTGTAAGTTGTGAATAAAGTGTGGGGTCCACCCTGAAGACCTGTGAGTGTGTTTCACTTTTCTTGAAACAAGTATATAACGTGGTGATGTTCGGGGGTCTCTCCCTACCTTTCAAACCAGGGTTCTTCAAATAACCTTTTCCTTAACGAGTTCTTCAAAGAACCAATAGAGGTGTTTCAAAGAACCTTCACGACATGGTTGTTTAAGGCCCCGTTTCTGGTTCTCTAGAGAACATTTAAAACCAGGGTTCTTTAAAGAACAATGTCCTTCAATAGTTCTTCAAATAACCTATAAAGGTGTTTTAAAGAACCTTCAAGGAATGGTTCTCTAAGGCACTACTTCTGTTTCCACAAATAACCTTTCAAACCAGGGTTCTTTAAAGAACCATTTCCTTCAAGAGTTCTTCAAGGAACCCACAAAGGTTCCTCAAAGGACCTTAAATAATGTTTTTTTAAGGCCCCATTTCTGGTTCCACAAAGAACCTTTCAAGGGTTCTTTAGAGAACCATTTCCTTAAAGAGTTCTTCCAGGAACCAACAAAGGTTCCTCAAAGGACATTAAATAATGGTTCTTTAAGGCCCCATTTCTGGTTCCACAAACAACCTTTCAAGGGTTCTTTAGAGAACCATTTTCTTAAAGAGTTCTTCAAGGAACCAACAAAGGTTCCTCAAAGGACCTTAAATAATGGTTCTTTAAGGCCCCATTTCTGGTTCCACAAAGAACCTTTCAAGGGTTCTTTAGAGAACCATTTCCTTAAAGAGTTCTTCAAGGAACCAACAAAGGTTCCTCAAAGGACCTTAAATAATGGTTCTTTAAGGCCCCATTTCTGGTTCCACAAAGAACCTTTCAAGGGTTCTTTAGAGAACCATTTTCTTAAAGAGTTCTTCAAGGAACCAACAAAGGTTCCTCAAAGGACCTTAAATAATGGTTCTTTAAGGCCCAATTTCTGGTTCCACAAAGAACCTTTCAAGGGTTCTTTAGAGAACCATTTTCTTAAAGAGTTCTTCAAGGAACCAACAAAGGTTCCTCAAAGGACCTTAAATAATGGTTCTTTAAGGCCCAATTTCTGGTTCCAGAAAGAACCTTTCAAGGGTTCTTTGGATAACCATTTCCTTCAAACGAAAAGAATGGTTCTTCCCTCGGTGATGGTTCTTCGTAGAACCACAAATCCCTTTAAGGAACAACAGCATAAGGCACACACACACACACAAACACACACACACACACACACACGCACACACACACACACACACACACACACACACACGCACACACACACACACACACACACACACGCACGCACACACACACACACACGGCGGGCAGCATGAAGACCTGCGGTCCTTTTTTTTCTTCCGTGCTCCAATTGGAGCGTCTGATCTGAGCGGAGCCGACAGGCGAGAGCCGCGCGGCCTCCAGTCATGTAAAATGCAAAGGAATACACTCCTCTATTAAAACCTCCTGATGGAGAGAGAGAGGCTACACACACACACACACACACACACACACACACACTCACACACACAGTGTTTGTACACACATAAGTGGAATGCACTTCCGCGTATTGTTCAATCTGCAGCTCCGGACCAGACACCAGCACTCTAGTCTTAATTCTCGCTAATGAATGGAACGCGTTCCCATTAACGGCGTCTCGCTGCCGACTCTTCCGGCCGCGCGTTGCTACACGACAACGCTCCGTTAATCAGGTCTGCGGGAATTTTCATATCATTAGTTTTTTTTTTTTATGTTCTTTCAATCGCCATTAAAAAGGCAAATCTGTCGACAGACAATCGACCCGGACTCGGGGAGCGGCGGTTTTGTTAACCGTTTCCACGGCAACCGCTCGCCCCCCCCACTCGTCATCCGGTATCTCTTCCGCTAACACTTCTGAGTGCACTCCGAAGTGTACTTAACTCTTAGCAAGTCTCCACGAGTCCTTGTTTGATTATTAAACCCTCACAACTGATTAGCAACTTCTTTTTTTCTTCTTCTTCAGAAGTTGGGACCCAAAACATCGATTTAAAACACTTCAGTTTGAGGGTTTTTCTCTGCATCCTCCGTGTCTCTTGACCAGCGATGGAGTCGTGCAGCTCTGGAAAAAGGAGGGATGACTTTTTTTTCTTCTTTCTTCGTCGTGGCCAGAAGAGCCGCGAGACGCTTTTAAGAGCGCCGCGCGTTATTATTGATGGGCGGTCTGAACGCCGCGGGGCAGAAAGTGGTTAACGTCGACTTCGTGGTCGTCTCTCTCCTCCGTCTGCTCTACCGGTGTGGAGCGGCGGTGATGAACGTTGCGTTGCAGTCGCCCCGGTGAGCCACGAGGGGTCAACCGGGGTCAACCGGGGTCAACAGACGTCACCACAACGCTTTGTAGGGTTTCACAGTTCCATCAACCGAAATTAAGACACACACACGTAAACAATGTGGTTTAGGTCGGAAGCCCTGTGTGAGTATGTGTACTTACACACACACACACACACACACACACACACACACACACACACACACACACATACAGTATATACATATACACATAGAGACACACATAAACGCACACACACATACATACATATATATGTATATAAACATACATACACATATATACATATATATATATATATATATATATATATATATATATATATATATACACACACACAAACTCACACATACATACACACATATACACGTACAGACATATACACATACACACATGCATACATACACACATACACACATATACACGTACAGACATATACACATACACACATGCATACATACACACATACACACATATACACGTACAGACATATACACATACACACATGCATACATACACACATACACACATATACACGTACAGACATATACACATACACACATGCATACATACACACATACACACATATACACGTACAGACATATACACATACACACATGCATACATACACACATACACACATATACACGTACAGACATATACACGTACACACATGCATACATACACACATAAGCACGCACGTACATACATGCACACATATACACAGATACATACAGACATACACACATACATACACACACACACACACAAACATACGCACACATATATACACACACACGTACACACACACACATACATGCATACATACACACACACACACAAACATACATACATACACACACATATATATACACACACGTACGTAAATACACACACACACATACATACACACCCTGTTTGTATACAAATACACACTAAACATCTTGAGGCGGATCCCAGGTAACGATGTAGGAGAACCTCAGATCCTCTCGGTTCTCCCGGAGGCCTCGCTGGGACTATTTGTGTAGCCGCTGCTCGTCTCATCTCCTCTGTCTCTCTCTCTCTCTCTCTCTCCCTCTCTCTCTCTCCTATCCTTCCCTAAAACGCCGGCTCACCCCGAGCTTCTTGTTTATCAGTCCGATGTTGGTTCTTGTCAGGGACAATATGTTCCCTCTCCCAAGCAGTCCACTCAGTGATTCTCCATGTGGCCCCGGGGCTGTTCTCCGTCTGCGTGTCCCCGGACGCCGCTCCGCTGGCCGGTGGAGGCGTTGACTGGTTATGGCTCTGAGGTGGAAGCTTCAGACATTCAGATGAGGTAACATACATAGACACATATATACAGACATACATACATAGATAAATACATACACACATACGTGCATAGACACACATACATACATACACACATACACACATGCACATACACAAATACAAAGATACATCGACAATGCTACCTCAGCCGAGGTTGTTTTGAGCACAAACAAAAGACATGGTGTCGTGCTCCACAGCATCCCAGGTGACGAAGGCTCGCTTGGAAGCTTCCGGACCAAGAGGAATTTTCCTTTTTCATTTCCGTCCACTTGGGATGCGAATTTCACACCATTAGCCCCCCCCACCCCGCTCCCCCAAACTCACACCACCCCCGGACCATAAATATTTCAACCTCTCAATCTATATTCATTATAAAACACATGCCCAATGCAGTATGTGGTTGTGAGGACACAAGGCTTTTATTTATTCATCTTATTTATTTATATTTCTTTCCTGAGGGCGAGACGTTGGTTTCTGTCCATCTGTGCTGATTGCTGGCTATTACAGAGCACTTAGAGCCTCCCCTGAACTGGCCAGAGGGGAGCGCAATCCTCCAGAGAGCGGCTCGCTTCAGGGCTAAGAGGTGTGTTTGTTGTGTGCGTGTTGTGTGTGTGTGTGTGTGTGTGTGTGTGTGTGTGTGTGTGTGTGTGTGGAAGTAACAGAGAGTTATCACCAGAATGATAGCAAATACAAAAATATCTGAAATGAAAGACACACAAAAAAACGACGCGAATAACAATTCAGTTTTCTTTGTGTTATCGTTGTGTGACTATTCCTGTTCATGCGCTTTAAACTGATGTTTCATTTTGGTCAAAATGATGTACCTGTAGTGGCCATTTGTCCAAATAACTCAAATAAAACTATAAATCAAATTGCTAATGACGCACAGTTTTTTTTGTTGAGTTGACGCAGCCAAAAGAAAGTAATGCCATATGTCATTATTCTCATAATTGATTTACTAAACAAACAAAAAGAACAAACCAAATGCTGACACCCAGGTGCATGCTGGTCCTGAAGCTACCCAGTGGCCAGTGTTACCCAATCAGTGACCCAACCCTACAACTAAATACATTTAAACAACAATCACAATCAACTAAACTAAACTAAAAATATCATGAGAAAAAGCTCTTCTAACATATCAAAATATAACCTAAATAAAAAATAAATAAATAAATACCCCCACATAACTCTCCCCTTTCCTCTCTTTTCTTTTCACAAGCTAGGAACAGCTCTCAGCACTCGCCTATATGTATTCATTAACGTGTTCCCTCTCCTTTTTATGCTGAGAACCTGTTTTTAAAACTGTATATAATAGTGTACATAGCCCCTTATGTACAGTGTGCTTGTATATTTTTCTTATAACCTTCACATTGAAAATGCGGAAGGTTATATTTTGTTCGCTGTGTATTTATTTATTTATTTATTTGTATGAGTGTTACTCGCATGACTCAAAAAGTATTAAGCCGAATCGCATCAAATTTGGTGGGATGATTGGTTATTATCCGGGGAACATTTTCTTAGATTTTGGGATCAAAGGTCAAGGTCACGGTCATGAAAAGGTCAACATCTTCTTTTCGCTTTTTTCACACGCTGATATTCATATTCGGTATCCGAAATGCTCCAGCGCTGCCAAACTGAAGGCTCATTTTGGTGGATTCAAGGCTAGGGTCTTAGTTCTGCTCTGAAATATTCACGGCAACGCGTCATGAACACTGAAGCTCTCTCAAACCCGCGAAATAAAGCGGTGCACATGGATGATACCGTACCCTCCATGGTCACATGACTCGCACTAGAGGAGGAGATTTCAACACATACACACAATGTGTCTCAATGCAGAAATGAAACACCATATATATATATATATATATATATATATATATATATATATATATATATATATATATATATATATATATATATATATATATATATACACTAAAATTCAAAAGTTTGGGTTCACTTAGAAATGTCTTTATCTTTCAAAGAAAAGCCCTGTCTTTTCAATAAATATTAATTAACATTAATCAAAAATACACACTATACATTGTTAATGTGGTAAATGACTATTCTAGGTGGAACCTTTGGTTTCTAATGAAATATCTCCAGAGGTGTATAGAGGCCCATGTCCATCAACTATCACTCCAGTGTTCTAATAGTACATTGTGTTTGCTAATCGCCTTAGAAGACTAATATCTGATTAGAAAAACCTTGTGCAATTATGTTAGCACAGCTGAAAACAGTTATGCTGGTGATATAAGCTATACAACTGGCCTTCCTTTGATCTTGAAGTTTGAAGAACAAAATGAATACTTCAAATATTATTATTGTCAATGTCTTGACTATATTTTATATTCAATTTTAAATTCACTTGATAAATAAAAGTGAGTTTTCATGGAAGTTGTCTGGATGACCCCAATCTTTTGAACGGTAGTGTATGTATATATATTGCCTAATACAGACATCTCTAATTGCAATATTAATAGTTAATATTCTAAAAGATCAATATATTGCTTTAGTGAATCGATGCGACATCACCAGCACGGTGACCCCACGCCGAGTCGATGTGTGTGTGTGTGTGTGTGTGTGTAGTCGTGTTTGGGGACCGGGCCTCACTGCAGATGTTTACCCAGCAGCCTCCAGCGGAGTGGGGACGGCAGCCGGTGTTCTGTCATTTTTTGCTGCCTTGTAAACTTTGCTACCCGCTGCATAAACTGATAGGTGTGTATCGATTCATGCTACCCTATAAAAAAATGCTACTTTATGGTTTTATACATCTGTACATCAAATAAAGGCATAAAGTAAGTTTTTTTTTCTGTCATGAGTCTAATTATAAAAAGTGTAATGAAATTGATTTATATCAGGGTTATATCAGGTGATGTCACTCACCGTTATCAGCCGTGCATGCCGTGCATGACGTGCAACTCGGAAAATCGGCGCAATACCACAAGGTGACGTCACTCACCGTTGCAAAGACAGGGTTAGCTAAACATGATGGGCGTGTCAGAAAAAACTCGAAAAAACTCGGAAAATCGACTCGGCGCATGCGCAATACCACAAGGTAGCGTTTTTTGACAAGCAGCATTAAATGACAGAACACCGGCCGGTGTGGTGTCACGTCCTCTCGGAGGCACGCGGGTCAGCGCCGCGACACGCGCTCCACATGCTCTACATGCTCTACATGCTCTACATGCTCCACAGGCTCCACATGCTCCACATGCTCCACGTGCTCCATGTGCTCCATGTGCTCCACGTGCTCCACGCGCTCCACGCGCTCACGACCGGATGACCTCATCCTGTGGGACGAGGCCGCCAAGGTGTGCGCGGGGAGGGTTCAGTGAGTCGCCATTAGCTGGAAGTGTGTTTGGCGGTCTTTGTGTGTGTGTGTGTGTGTGCATGTGTGTGTGTGTGTGTGCGTGTGTGTGTACATGAGTGTGTTCGGTGTCACAGAAACGATCTTAGTGTGTGTGTACATCGTTTTGAGGACGGCTTACAGATACAAACGAGCTCCCCTCGGACATCAGGACGTCAGGCCGGAAACTCAAAACACGTCTTTTGTTACTTGAATAAAAAACAGAGTCAAGCCTTCACTGGCACTAACTTATAGTATTACTATAGTATTACTTATAGTATTACTTAGGGTATTACTTTTAGTATTACATTACATTACATGTCATTTAGCAGACACTTTTATCTAAAGCGACTTACAAAAGTGCATCAACCTAGAGTACAAACTAAGAACAACAAGAATACAGAAAGTAACATTTCCTCAACATAGTCAAACTACAAAAGTACCAAAATAAGAGCCATTTATATATATATATATATATATATATATATATATATATATATATATATATATATATATATATTTACTTATGGTAGTACTTATGGTATTAGTTATGTTATTAGTTATGATATTACTTATCATATTAATTATGATATTACTTTTAGTATTACTTATAGTTTTACTTATAGTAGTACCTTTGGTATTAGTTATGTTATTAGTTGTGATATTACTTTTAGTATTTATTATGGTATAACTTTTAGTATTACTTATGGTTTACTGATAGTATTACTTATAGTATTACCTACAGTATTATGTATAGTATTACTTATAGTATTACCTACAGTATTATGTATAGTATTACTTATAGTAGTACCTTTGGTATTAGTTATGTTATTACTTGTGATATTACTTATCGTATTAATTATGGTATTACTTTTAGTATTTATTATGGTATAACTTTTAGTATTACTTATGGTTTACTGATAGTATTACTTATAGTATTACTTATGACTTATGGCATTTTTATGTTTGGCTTTCTTGAAGAAACGTTCCTCTCTGTCTTCTTGTTGTTCTGAGTTTGTCCTCGTGGTTTATTTCACTTATTGAATTCTCTTTGGATAAAAATATCTGCTAAATGACGTTTAATGTGATGTAATGTGAAACAGGGCTGCAGCTCGCACAGTTTGTGAATCTTTATCAATGCTGGCAACATAAATGTTATTAAATCTGTCCTCCTGCATACCTGCACAGGTATTTGGGTATTTTCGTTAATAAAAATAAAAATAAAATCCACGCAAGCTTTGTTTCAAACACCGGCGATGTCAAGTTACCGTGAAGTTAGGAGCCCGTCTACTCTTAATTAATTAATTAATTGATTGATTTTGAACAGGATGCGATGTTGCTAAGCAGATTATGGAGGTTAATGGAGGACAAAGAAGGGATGGGTGTAAACAGTGAGACCACCCAGACCCCGGCGTCTGGTGTTAATGGCTTCATATTGACTGTCAGCATGAAAATACGTTGAGTATTCCATGTCTGCAAACTAGTGAAGCTCATTCTCTGGTATTATGGATAAGTGTTGACACCCCCCCCCCCTCCACCCCCCACCCCAGACTTAGAGCATCCCTCCCCTGGCCTCCTGTCCATCTCCTCCCTTCCTTCTTCTCTTTCCTCTGGCTTTATCCCTCCATTTTACATATTGATTGGCCAATAATGTTTTTTCAGCGGTAGATTAATGGCACATTACCCTGACAAGAGTGTCTGAGGGGACAGGACGTGAGGGAGGGCGTGGGAGACGATGCTCTTTAATTGATACGCTGTGTGTGTGCGTGTGTGTGTGTGTGTGTCTGAAATACTGCAAGATGTAATGAAAAAAATAATTAAGTTTTTTATTATTTTACCAATATTTCATGCAACCGGATAACTTGGTGTTTTGTCTGTATATTTGCTGAAAGCAAAATGTAAATGTATTTAAATAAAGGTTGTTTTTATTAAGTTAATATGTTAATTTCACCCACATTGAACTTGAAATAAAGAGCAAATAAAAGGAAAAACTAAAGTTACGTTTTTTATTATTTTACAAATATTTCATGCAACCGGGTTACTTGGGATTTTATCTGTAGTTTTGCCGAAAGCTAAATGGAAATATATTTAATTAAATGTTGTTTTTATTAAGTTAATATGTTAATTTGACCCATATTGAACTTGAAATTAGGAAATAAGGAGCAAATAAAAGGAAAAACTAAAGTTACGTTTTTTATTATTTGACCAATATTTCATGCAACCGGGTTACTTGGGGTTTTATCTGTAGTTTAGCTGAAAGCCAAATGTAAATGTATTTAAATAAATGTTGTTTTTATTAACTTAATATGTTAATTTGACCCACATTGAACTTGAAATTAGGAAATAAAAGGAAAAACTAAAGCGCAGATTTTTTAAAAACTTCTTTTGTGTCTCCTTGAGATGTGTATTGTTTATGAGTTTAAGTACGTTAAGTTCTGCAACGACTGTAATTGATCAAACAGGAAAGCTGAGCCACGTCTCAAACACGTAGACACACACACACACACACACACACACACACATTATGCGGGCGGCGTGACCTCGCGGCTGACACGTCGGTCGGCTCGCCACTTTGGTCCGAGCTGAAATATCAACAACACGGAGGCTCACGGTCCTCAGAGGATCACAGCTGACCCCTGACCCCGGCTCCACGGCGCTGCAGTGGGGTTAAAAGGGGGAGCTGACCCACTAAGATGGTGAACATTGATCAGCACGCCGACTCCAGCCAGGCTGTAAACTCAGTGTCCGAAGTCAAAAGATGAGCTCTTCCCTACATTCATCCTCGTCTCTGTGATAGTCTACATCAGGGGTGTCTCTCATTTTCACCGTGGGCCTCATCAGCACCACGGCTGCCCTCTTAAAGGGCCGGTTGCACCTGAAACTCTGTGTGAACTACTCCCAAACGTATTGTTAAATAACTCTTTTACATTTGATTAAATTTAATAACATATGTTACCCTTTTTGACCCCAGCAATTAAAAACTCCAGAAAATTATTTAAATTAATATTGTTTCGCAAGTGTCAGGTATGTTTGTTTGTTGACGACCTAAATAGCCCTTTAAATAAATTAAAAAGTTTATATTTATTATATGTTTTACACAGTGAAAAACAGCCTGGGGTCAAATTGACCCCAAAGAACACCGATGCGTACACAAGTTGTCTTCAGGATATTCAAAACATATCATGTGCATTTTATGTTTTCCCAGTTGTCCCCAATAAATTAGGAAAAGCCATGAAATATGAAGCAAAATAAATTATGTCAATCATATTTTTAGAGACGTTGAACATTTAATGGGGTCAAATTGACCCCAAAGGTAATAGGAGGGCTGATATTGTCACATAAATCTAATTCATTTGAAACCTTCAAAATAAAAGCACAGGATAGAATAGAATAGAATAGAATAGAATAGTACTTTATTAATCCCCAAGGGGAAATTTGCGGACAGAGTAGCACCAATAAACATTAAACTAAAACACAATAATACAATATACATATAAGAAAGAAGAACAAGTGTGCAACAAGCGAGATATAAAAGATTCTTAGTTTCTGGTTTCCATATATGGGTCAGAGGTGAGCAGGTCTGTCTTTCCATCAGGGGGTTGGCGGTTAAATCCCCGCCATAGTCGACATGTCCTTGAACAACACACTTCACCCTGAATGTCTCCCGGTAGCCGCGTTACGAGCCGAACGGCCATCACAAGACAAGGGGGGTAGTAACTTAACTTAGTAGGATAAACAGTGGCGTGTGGAGTCAGGAGTTTCAGGTGAGTGTGTGTGTGGGAAGTGTGTGATATTCTTCTTCTGTTGCTTTTTAATGGAGGTTGGTAAACATCTTTCGGGTGCATTACCGCCACCCTCCAATCTGGAGTGTGTTCTTGATGAAAGTGAATATCTTATTCTAGAAAAACAAAACAAAAAACAAACAGATATAAAAAAAATGTTTTAAATTAACTAATATTCTATTCATTAATCATGTCGCCTTACAGCATTGAACACGAAAGTTTCTCTTTTTCCCTCTCCCGTCTCTCTTAGTCCTGTTTTTAAATTATCTGAGAGAGAGAGAGAGAGAGAGAGAGAGAGAGAGAGAGAGAGAGAGAGAGAGAGAGAGAGAGAGAGAGAGAGAGAGAGAGAGAGAGAGAGAGAGAGAGAGAGAGAGAGAGAGGGCCTTTCTTTAATGCAGCACCAGGCCCAGGTGTTGCCAATGCTGCTGATTACCTCAGGTGTTTCCAATCTACTGACCCTTGGCCACGCCCCCCTGCAGGGACACGAGCCAATGACAGAGAGGGTCGTGACATGTGTGCGTGTAGGTGAACGTGACATGATTGTGAGTCGCCTTGGGTAAAAGCGTCAGCCAATTGAAATGTAACGTAACGCGTCGTCCTAGTGTTAACCAATCAGAGCGGAGCGCTCGAGGCTCACGTCTCAAGTCGCTACAGGTGTGTAATTAATCAGCCGCTCACGTTCCCGTCATGAATCTGCTGCTCGATATGTTACACAACAAGCCGGGGAGTTTAATTCACATAACAACAAGTTAACCGGTACATTAAAAATAGTCAACATTTAGTTTAAAAATATATTTTTTTATTGTGTTTTATGGACGGCAGTTCAAACCATGAAGGAAGAAACCTTGAAGACGCTGCTTAATATTGTTCATATTGCATGATATGAATCTATAAATTAATTCATTTAACTTTATTTGGGTTTCTCTCTCTCTCTCTCTCTCCCTGTCTCTCTCTCTCTCTCTCTCTCTCTCTCTCTCTCCCCCAGCTCAATTAATGTCTGGCTCCGGTCCAACCCGGTCTTCTCTCCTCCCCTGCACTCTCTCTCATCTCTTATCGCTGTCTCTGTATCACTTACTTTTTATCTGATTTCATCCCCTCTTCCATCGTTCAATTTCCTCCAGCAATCTGTAGCCATGTAGAAGGAGGAGGGGGAGGGATGGAGGGATGAGGGGGGGGGTGACTAAATTAGCCGATCAATAGGCCATCAAAGAGTCTTTAAGTGTGACACATACACCAACCTCCCGTCTCAGGTTCCCCCTTCTAACTAATAGCCTTGTTGTTTACTTTACAATGTGCCGTGTCATGTCGTTTTAGGTCCCTGGTTGCCCTGCGTTACATCGCCCCGGGGAAATCCCGAAGTCGGAGACACACACACACACACACACACACACACACACACGCGTTGTGTTTGAATGCGTCTCGTTTTATCAGGATGACATTGTGGAGACGTTGTTGAACTCAGCTGTGAATCCAGTATGTTGTTTAACTTGCTGACCGCTGCATATTTTATTGGCTTACTTTTTCCTTAAAAAAAGAGAAACCCGACGAGAGCCTCCACTTTTTTAAACGTGTTTTTCAAACTTCCTGGTGACCGTCCGTCTGTCTGTGCTTTCACGGCGCGGGGGAACGTGTTCGGGGGACGGTCGCCGCTCCCATCGTCTTGGGCGATGACCTTTGTCAGATGACCGGGAGAGAGGTCAACAGAGGTTAAAGTAACAAGCGAGCTGAGCGAGGGGGGCCTCCGTCTAGTCATGCAGAAAAGAGCTGCCGAGAGAGAGACACACACACACACACACACACACACACACACACACACACAGGAACAGGACTTCCTCGCTCCTGACCAGAGGCACAGACCCGTGCAGAAATACAAACACGATCATAAGTTTTCCAACACAAACACACACTCAACTGATTCTCTCTCTCTCTCTCTCTCTCTCTCTCTCTCTCTCCCTCTCTCTCCCTCTCTCTCTTTGTTACCCACTCCTCAGTCCTTCTCATTCACTCATAATCGCACACGCTCAGGCTTCAGTGCGCAGACGACTGTGATGAGCAATGACAAGGCAAGAGGCGGGAGGCGGGTACAGTAAGAATGGGAGGAGGAGGAGGAGGAGGAGGAGGAGGAGGAGGAGGAGGAGGAGGAGGAGGAGGAGGAGGAGGAGGAGGAGGAGGGAGGGTAGGGGAAAAAATGAAAAGAGAGCACAGTGGTTGAAAAACAATTAGCACTTCTTATAAAAAGCATTCGGGCGAATTAGTGCATTTATGTCTGAGTCTGGGTAAGGTCATTCATAATGAATACAAGTCTATATTAAAAATAATCCTACCTCGGGTCTCTGCCGTCTGAAGCTCCCGCCTGAGTGCCTTTAAGACAGCATGATCTTCAATTTATGTCTCCATTAAATAGAACTTAAATGTTAATAACATACCATTTGGCCACACCTTGCGTCTTGACAGTCTGCCATCAAGTCTGAGCGGATTGCCGCCAGGGATTGTGGGTACTGAGCAGTGGTGTGACTCTCTCCAGCAGCTCTGAAACTGGAGACAACAGGCCTCTCGTCTTCGATTAATTGACACACACGCACACACACACACACACACACACACACACACACACACACACACACACACACACACCGTCTGTCTCTGATTCACACACATGATAATCCACGCATGAGATTTCTTTTATTATTTGTTACAGAGGGTCAAGAATGAACTAGATTTTAATATATAATTTAATATATAATATATATATTTCTTTTAAAGTTTCTTTTAAAGTTTCTGTTTTAAAGTTTCTGTTTTATTTGATGCTACATTGATATCATTTTTACTTCAATTTTTCCATCCCACTGTCCATATCTCATTTACTCATTTACTCATTTAATGTTTTCTGTTTGTTTTTACTCTTAATTGCACATACTAGTTTACTTATAGCGTTTATTTATAGCTTTTTGCACATCCTCGTGGATATAAACACCCAATCATGCACACTTTATCTGTAAATTCTGTATTCTCCCTACTCCCTGTGTACATGTTCCCCCCTATGTGTATTGTTGTTTGTGAGTTAAGTTTGATGTTAAATGTATAAGCTACTGGATGACCTGAATTTCCCTCGGGATTAATAAAGTATCCATCTATCTATCTATCTATCTAATAGTGTGAAGGGTAAGTGTCCTGGGGGTCAAAGGTCAATTCACTTTCAATTCAACGCAGAAAAGTTAATTTTTAAAAGTGGGAAAAATTACGTGATTTCTTCTTTTTTTTTCTCCCCTCCATTGATAATTAATGTTGGATACATTTATTTGTGATCGTGTTTCGGTGTTGTGTAGCTTAGTTCTGCACTCCTCACACATCCTGTTGTCTACGTCGAGGCTGTCGAAGTGAGGGGAAGAATCAATAGATATGAAACGTATTGTTTGGTCTGAGTTTCCAAACATGACAACTTCCACAATCGTCTCACACATGTCAACGGTCAAGTTTAACCGGTCTCTTTCAACATCAATAAATAAACAAGAGCTTTTAAAGAGTTCATTTGGAAAACGATATCTGCCGTTGGATGTCGTATTTTAGACTAACTCGTGTCTGTCCGTACAGTATGTACTGTAATATTGACATCACCGGTCTCCAGGTTATACCACCATTTAAATACATTTAGGTACACTTTTTTATACTTATCTTTTTTTTTACATTTGTTTTAGATCCTCCTGATATTGACGGCGACAATAATATAAAAACAACTAAGAAGCAAAGTTCACGGAGCCCGTTTCCCCCGGTTAGCGTGACGCATCGATCCGCTCTGAGGTGTATTTCCAAAGATCAAAGGCGTTCAGAAACACGCCTGACGTGAAGCTATAGAGTTCATAAAGAATGAACCTTGGGGCACTTGTATCCTCTTATACACTCGTTTTATTCTGGTGAGGCTTTTATACGACAGAAGAGAGGCCTCCAGGAGCTCAGACACACAGAAACTCAAACTTCCTGTCTGTGTCCACCACTTCCTGCTTGGATTTCACAGTTTTCCCCAAAATAAAAGAGCTGTTTGCGTATTGTGTGAATTTGCCGAAGTGTATCTGAAGCTTTATACGCAGAAACGTGGAGTGGGAGGAGTCTCACCTCCTGTCTGTCCGCCATGTGTCGGCCATATTGACCAACATGTGTATACTCTACAACTTTGCTCCACATGTTTTTAGTTTCTCATGAAAGAAAACAAATCTGTATCATAACATATTGACAATCTGTTTATCTAAATATGTAGTTTACATCTGGAATATTCCACTTTTATGACTTGTTAATAAATATTTTGATTGACTTTTTTTATCCAACATTAGTGACATAACCGTTTAAATGGTCTTGTTTATACTTATAATATGTTATCAAGCTGTTAGTTATGGATTGATTTCATAAGCAATTCTGCATGTATGCATGTTTGATAAGACAGTTTTGCCCCCGATGTAAAGCATACATGCCGTGGTCAACACATAATAGGAGGGTGTGCCTGCAGCACGTGGGTCTTTTGGATTAGAAAGCATTCAGTAGCTTCAGATGGATTTAAATAAGAGGCTTTTACTTTTTAAATGTTTACTTTTTGCTTTGATTTTGCCTTTTTTTTGTGGATTACTGCTCAATCCATATGTTTTCTTATATTAAGTGTATCTATCAAATACCTTTTAACAAACTTGTTTGTATAAACATATTATCCTCATTATCTGCACCTTTTGTAAAATGATACAATAACAAAAAATTCAGTTTTAAAATTGTGAATAAATTCTGTAAAAGTAATTTCTTGAATGAAGATGTTTTAATTACAGTTTCAATAAATGGTGTAATAAGCCTTTAGGCAAATGTTGAATAAAGTAAGAATAGTAGGATACTCAGAAAAAAATAGACATGCGTGAGACGTAATAAAAATGTTAATTACATTCATTTTAAATACATAGATAATTTTCAGTAATTCAAAAATTCGTTATGATACAGGGAAATGCATGCACATAGCTAGGCTATAGTAATTTCTTTGGTGGCTTTATAGGCTGCTGGAAATGCTGTTTTCAATAATTATATTTATTAATAATAATAATAATAATATGATGATGATAATAGTAATGCTATGCCATGTAAACAGTACATGTCTGGGGTTGATGATGTGTAGGCCTCCCTCAGGCTATTAGCTTAGCCTGCTATTTCCTAAAAATGGCTATATTTTTAGCAGGTTTAGTTCACGGCCCACACAAAACCAAAATCTTTGAATTAAAAATAAATACTAATAAATCAGCTTATTTGTGTAAGTGATATGTAAGTACTTCTTCTGTATAGTCGTCTCCATACACAGTCAAGGCCGCAAGTCCGACCCAACATCTTAATTAAAAAAACACCTTAAATGCTTGAAACTCGGCCAACAGAACCACCAAAAAAACAAAAAAAGTGTCTCTTTTCACGTGAGGGCGATGACTGACGTCATCATACGTCTCCGTCGTACAGGCGGAAGTACTTGCTGGCGTTGGTGAAGCAGAGGTAAGGCGTGCTGCTGCCCGGGTACACCACGGGCAGCGGCATGGGCAGCAGGCATCGGCCCAGCAGGTTGCTCTCCTTGTACAGCGCCGGCAGCTGACCGCCCCCCGCCGCCGCTCCGGGCTTTCCGGTGTCCGGGAAATCGGTAACAGTTCCGTCGACGTCGGTCGAGATTTGCCGTTTCAACTTATTCCTGCGGTTCTGGAACCATATTTTCACCTGGGTCTCCGTGAGCTGCAGCGAGGTGGCGAGGCACGCGCGCTCCGCGCTGCTCAGGTAGCGCTTCATGTCGAAGGTCGACTCCAGCTGGAAGATCTGTCTCTTGGAGAAAATAGTGCGCGTCTTCTTTTTCGTTATCATTTTGCTCTTCTTGCCCGAGCCGCCGCCGCCACCGCCGCCACCGCCGCCCCCCTTGTGGGTGTCCGTGGCGGTGTTGGTGGTGTTCACGGTGGTGTTGGTGGAGCTGCTGTCGTCGCAGCTGCTGCTGTCGCCGCTCTCGAAGCGCGCCTCCGCCGGGTCGCCGCGGCGGAGGGGGACCGAGTCCGTCGCCGCGTTGCACTCCGTGATTAACTCTGCGGAACGAACGAAAAACTCCGTTGAACGACAACCCGAAACAGCCGCTGAGTGTGTCAGTGTGAGTGTGTCAGAGTGTGTGTGTGTGTGTGTGTGTGTGTGTACGCTCCAAGTTCAACCCAACCCCCCCGCCGCCGCTTACCTCTCTCGTTAAGCCTGCTGTCCGGGTCCGGCCGCCGCTGCTCGTCGTGTGGACTCCGGTAACCGTCTTTACGCGCCGCCGCGGCGGAGGCATCGCGCGCTCCCGCGGGGTGGTGACTGTCACACTTCCTCCCGCTGGTCTTCAGGTTCAGGATGTTGTCAATAGTGAATTTCAAAGAGGCGGCGGGTCGGCATGCTGCGTCCACTTTGTTCATATTCTCCAATGAAGTCCCCGGTTTTGTTGTTGTTGTTGTTGTTTACTTCCGCGACTCTCACAATCTCGGTACGTTTTAATATGACCGCTAGCGCGTCGATGCTCCACGCACCATAGCAGCAGCCACTGAGCGGACAACTGCCGGGCTTGTTGATGCTCTGCTGTCCGGTCCGCCGCGCACCGCCGGATGCGGCGCGCTCTGCTCGCTGATTGGTCCAGAGGAGCGCGCAGTGACACAAAGGGGGCGGGGCGAGAGAGGGTTGTTGTGCCCCTCCCCTCTCTTCTCGATGCAACAAAAAAAAGAAGAAACTCCGTCGTTCTCATACATCTGCTGCGAGGAGACCCGGGACCCCGGAGCCCTGCGGGGGAGGGGGGGGGGGGGGGGCTCAGGAAAAATAAAGAGTTTAGTGTCACTGTTATTTCACACCAGACTGGGTGTGCGCGCGCAACGAGGCACAATTGGTGTTTTTTTTTTTTTATCTATCCCGCTTTCTCTCTGAAGTGGAGTCACATGTGTGGAGCAAACGTCGACTGATTTGAAACCTGAACGTAAATCCGGATTATCATTTGTGTCATTTTTAGAATAGTAATTCTAAAAGTAGTATTCTTTTAAATAATGAAGGTATTGTGTTCCCCCTGAGTTGTAATTGCTGCATGATGCATGCATAATTAGCTTTTAGCTAAAGACTAATAACCAAGAGGTTATATCGCCTAATAAAAATAACAGCACACCAACAAACAGTTGTTTTTTTCACATTTGAAAAATAAACTATTTAACCATACTTCAATTATAAAAACGTTATTTATATGTACAATATATCTGGTATGGTGGAGGCTGTTTGCCCGTTCAAAGCGGTGCCGTGTAAATTACGAAACCTCGTGTTTCTGTTGATACACATTTAGCCTGCTTTATTTAATTTATTTTGAGAATGCAGGTTTAAAAAAACATATTTAACGAGTTGCATGAATAAAATCACAATGCATGAATTCACAAGTAGCATTTCCAGTTGTTTAGTTTTATGGATTATTCACTTACAATCAACACGCGGGCCCAACTTACTGACTTTTTTTACTTTTTAAATTAAAAGTCAAATTAGACTGTCCAGCATGCATTTTTGTATCCTGCTTATTAAAATAATATTTTTTTACAAATCACTGATGGACAAACTATTTTTATCTTCTATCATTTAAGCCAAAAATAAGAACTTGAATATATACATATAGCAGAGGCCTAATTGTAGAATAAATGTGTTAACTTTATCATTATCATCAAATACACAATCTCCTAAACGACATATACACACATTTGAGTATTTACCAACAAAAGAAAATCAGACAATCGTGTGGTTGTTGTTTTAGTTATTTTTATTATGTGGAAAAAAGTGACAAAGTTGGAAAAAAAGTGTGGCCTTAAATATAAAACTTTGCAAAAATATGTGTGTATATTCCAACATACAGGAGCAGCTCGGCTCTCCGGCCTCGGCTGTGATTCTGTGGCAGGAGCAGAAGAAGAGGCTCTTATACAGATGACCCCTCACATGTAAAGTTCACGTCTCTGCGGCTCTTTGGATGCACTCCACAGCTGTCTGCCACCCTGTGGGTTATTGCACGACTCAATATTAACAGAGTGACTTTATGGTATTAACACAACCGCTTAAATGTCATATATATAGTCTTCTACGTGTCTTTTGTTCACACCAAGCCGGACATCTGTGATCTCAACATGCTCATGGAGTGAGCGAACGAGGACAGCGGGTAGTTGATGCAGCTGGAGAAGCCCGCCACGGATGGAGACAGATGGAGTCCGTTCAGGTTGAAGGAGGGCGCGGCGGGGCCCTCGTGGTACAGGATGGGCACCCTCACGATCCTCTGGCTGGAGTGCGGGATGTGCGCCGCCTCCAGGTCCGCCGCCAGCTGCCTCTTCCATTTATTCCTCCGGTTCTGGAACCAGATTTTGACCTGCGTCTCCGTCAGGTGGAGGGACACCGCCAGGCCCGCTCTCTCCGAGCTGCTCAGGTACCGCTTCAGGTCGAAGGTGGACTCCAGCTGGAACACCTGGCTGCGGCTGAACACCGTCCGGGTCTTCTTCTTCCGGGTGGCGGAAGACGCGTCGCAGCCGGTGTGCGCGTCCTCGTTGTCGTCCGTCAGGTGGCTGTCGGCGGTCTTCCGGTCGGGTTCGTCGCTGCCCTCGGTCAGGGGCTCGGACACGGCGGGGGAACACCGGTCACCGGGGGACACGGAGCAGTGGTCGTCTGGGCTGCTGTTGTCTCTTGGACCTGGAGGGAAGAACACGTTCAGGAACATGTGAGACTTTCAGCCTTCCGCACGTCTTCATGTTGGCTTTAACGCTTCTCCTTTTACTTTAATGCTTTTTAATGTGGTGGAATAATTCAGGACAAATGAGAAGAAAAAGTCAGGAAAGTTGGGTTATGTCTCCTATACGTGGCATTTTCATTAATTCAAGTGCATTTAAATCTTATTTCTATAGCAAAGCATCCGTTTGGAGTCAGTTGGGGTGCGCGTGCGTGCATGGCGCAATACGAGTTTGGATGTGATTGCGTAACGTGATCCATGTTGGGTCAGGTCGTGATACAGGTGAGATGCATAACTACCAGAGGAAACCCGACTATATAGTTATTTGCGATTCATAACTTAATAATGACGCCTATAACAGGTGTGTGTGTGTGTGTGCACGTGTGTGTGTGTGTGTGGGGGGGGATTCCTCGTGACCACGATGTTAAAGTTGGAATGTTAAAATAAAACTGTGACCGTCTCAAGAGAAGGGACACATGACATCTGAACGTGCACGTAAAAGCGTCACGTGGACTGTATAGTGCGCGTGTCCGTTTGGGGGGTTTGTTCTGGCCATATTTGCGCAATTGTGAGACCGAGGTGACAAACAACCATGACATGTATGTCAGTGTGAGGAATTACGTGCATGGTGATCACACACACACACACACACACACACACACACACACACACTTACACATTCAGACTTAGAGATTTTTTTTACAGATCGATGCCCGTTTTTCCGTCGCCTTTGAACGTGTCTGGTACTCTGGGACCGTCGGTGATCCTCAGGGTGCAGGCTGGGTGCGTGGAGAGCAGCGCCACGGCTCAGCGTCCCCCACTGCACTCTGCGTGACGTCGTTGCTTTTATTTAACGAAGCGAAACGCATCAAGCGTCATCACAGCTTATCATGGTGCTAATTTAACAATATTTATCCATAAACGACGTCACGACACCAACCAAGATGTAAAGATATATAAAAGTGTGACCCAGAACCCATGCGACATGAGCAAATGCCAAATGTTGTTCATCTTTTATTTTAACTCAGTCGTGCGTGTTCATTTATGAATTTCACATTATTCATCATTATGTTACCATCAAAAATATAGACCCAAAACAATTATGGTAAATTGCATTTGTCTATTCAAACTCTCCTTTAACAGCAGCTGCACCTCTCTGTCTATATTGCGTGTATCTGAGACGGCGCACAGCTTATGGAGCATTTTTTTTCCCAGGAAAAAAAATGTCCCATGTCCCCTCTGTACTCACTGTGTGTCGTTTCCAACGCTCTGAAGTTGAGGGCAGTTGTCCCGCGGTACCACTGGAGAGGCGAGTCCCCGGACCGAGCCGCGGAGCCGCCGGCCGCCGGAGGAGAGCTCTCCTCCGCGGGCTGCGCGCTCCGGACTCGGCCGCCGCCGGAGCCCGTCTCCGCCCCGCGGCTCCCGTCGAGTCCACTCCGTCCCTTCCCCAGCAGGTTCTCGATGAAAAACGACGACGCCCTCGACGAAGTGGGAGTCCGGCTGTCCTTTATTTTCTCTTGCATGTTTATTTCTTTCCTTCTGCTTCTTCGTTTTTACGCAAACACGGAGCGCGCGGGTCCCTTTTTGCGCGTTAAATGCAGCCGCGAATCCAAGCGCTCCTTTCCAGGGGTCGCTGAGCCTCGGCGCCGTGATCCGCTGTGGAGGTCATGGCAGGAGACGGGACGGGGATGTCCTCCTCGGGTTGCCAGCGGGAAGCCGAGGGAGACGGGGACACGCGGAGCCGGCCGCACGGTGACACGGCGCCTCGCGGACCGACGGCACCCAGCGATTGGACGAGCACATAGCAAATGGGCTTTTCCAAAGGAAAGGAGAATTACTGCTGTCGCTGCTCTCTCTCTCTCTCTCTCTCTCTCTCTCTCTCTCTCCCCCCTCTCTCTCTCTCCACGTGCAGATCCGTCCCCCCGAGGCCTCAGCCAGTAGAGAACGTCTGTCCATGGCACAGTAGTCTTTATTTAGGTCAATTAAAGTATCAAAATAGAGATCCGACATCCCCCCCCCTCAGGTCGACCCCCCCCTCTCTCTCTTTCTCTTTCTCTCTCTCTCTCTGACAGAAGGCTCCCAGTCAACGATGAACTGACAGGGGACGTCAGTGTGGAGTCGATATTAAGGGTGCACGTGCATGTGTGTGTGTGTGTGTGTGTGTGTGTGTGTGTGTGTGTGTGGGTGGGTGTAAGAGAGAGATTGTGCGTGTGCTTATAACCTTTCTGCTCCCTTTGCCGTTATTCGACAATAATTACAAGCGTGTTTCATCACTTTAGAGGCATATAATATATAATGTTTGACATCATTTGAATACAGTTATTTGCATAACATTACATCACATGTCATTTAGCAGACGCTTTTATCCAAAGCGACTTACAATAAGTGCATTTCAACCTAGAGTACAAACTAAGAACAACAAGAATACAGAAAGTAACATTTCCTCAACATAGTCAAACTACAAAAGTACCACAATAAGAGATATTTAAGTGCCACTGAAGTGAAATTATAGGGGGTGTATCACAATATTTCCCTCTTGGTTGATTCATAATCGGCAAATAATTATACACGACCTTTCCATTCGTCTTGGAGCAACACGTCGTCATGGTTACAGACACGAAGATCAACATGAAGCATAATAGATAGATATATACTTTATTAAAATGAAGAATGAATGAAATTTGTCAAATTTAATCTCCAAACTGTTCTGCGGCTTCATCACTGCGAGCGTGCCGCGGTTTCTGATGATGACGAGTCGCATCGTGAGGAAGAAACAGCTTCGCCGGATCATCTGGAACACGCAAACGAGCGCTGACGGACGTCTTTACCCTTTTCGCTGAAATGGCAAGACATTTGAGCTTTTTATTTCCCGTAATGCAGTCGGCGTCACGACCTTTAACTCCCGTCTTCCTCTCTCTCTCTCTCTTCCTCCACCCCCCCTCGCTCCTTTAGGCCAGACTTGACCTTTGACCTCTTGGATCGGCCGGCGTTGACGTGTGCCGCCGCACCTGTTTGTGTCTGGTTGTTTCCGTCAGCGCGCATCAACACTGGCGGGAAATGTACTAAAAGATATTTAACGACTCGCCGATTATCAATGTGGGATTTATGCAAAGTTATTTTTTTGGGGGGGGGGTATTAAATATTTATTTTAACTGCCATTCAATACAGGATGTTAATGTGTGGTGGAGAAGAGGACATAGCAACAACTTCATTTATTATAAACTCATATTGGGAAAACACATAAATACATTTGAGTATTTCTATACAATATTTATATATATATATATATATATATATATATATATATATATATATATATATATGCATGGTTCATGTGATGAAGCCTTGAGATAACGTGTTTTGAGGCGATATGCATATGTTAATATTTCACAAATAATGCGAAAATCCAACTAGTCGACAAGAATTACAAAGAAGACTTAAACTATATTTAATTTAATTAAATTACTAAAAAATCTTCTAATTTATTGCTCCCAGATTGTGTAACGAGATGTTTTATGTTTATTATTATAGTTTTTGGGGATTTATTATACATCTGTTATGTTTTGAGGCCCCATGCTTCTCATTTCAACACTTTACAGCATTTTACTGTAAATCAGAGTGTCTGTGAGATGATTAACTCGACTTAATTGATCTGCTGAAGAAATCTATTTTATTTTTTTCCCTTTTTCCCCAAAAAAATTGTCTGTTTTCATGAAACAGTGGATCATTTTTTCCTTTCGGCGCCTCAGACTTCTCTTTAAACGAAACCATCTGAGAAGTTTCGAGGGGGGGGAAAAAGTCTACGCTGACTCCTCCACATCACAGCGGGACGATAACTTCTCTAGTTATATCAACGTATTTAATCCGCCACATACACGGCGTCTTGAATCCACATCTGAAAAGTATATCTGTCATGTGGAGTAAAAAGAAAGAAAGTGAAGCCTACATGAAATGTAAACACTCAAATACAGTCACCGTAACCGAGAGCACCTGAGTTTAATGTACCTCTTTGATGGAGATGTGTTTAATGTGTCAGAAACTCCACATTAGATCACGTTTCTGTGTGTACGCCCGGCCCGCCTGAACCATGTGGCACCCCCGGGGAGGGGGGGGGGGGGGCACCTCTCTCACTTTCCCTCTTTCCTCCTCTGATCCTTATCCCGCCTGGCGTGCCCTTTTGCTTCATATGACCTGCTGTCCTGCTCCACGCCCCCCCCCCCTCCCCCTCCCCCCATCCCCCTCTCCTCCATGCCACCACAGCTCTGAAGTACAGTTTCCACCCCCCCCCCCCCCCCATCACGTCCCTGGTGTGTGTGTGTGTGTGTGTGTGTGTGTGTGTGTGTGTGTGTGTGTGTGTGTGTGTGTGTGTGTGTGTGTGTGTGTGCGTGCGCGCGTGCTGCCAGGAGACAGCTGCATCACATTGAGCGTGTGTCGACCCCGTGTTGGCGGCCGCGCGTGTTTTCCATCCCCTCGGTGTAAACAGTATATTTACAGTTTGTTTTGTTTGGGATCCTCCGGAGAGAAAAGGAGCCAATCACGATGTCCCCGTGAGGCTAGATTGCATGTTTAAAAAAAAATTATGTAAATATACACTACCGTTCAAAAGTTTGGGGTCACTTAGAAAAAGGAAAAAAAAACACTGTTGTTGCCAATGAAAATGAAATAAATTGAATCAGAAATACACTCTCTACATAGTTAATGTGGTAAATGACTATTCTCTGTTTATAGAGTCTTTTTATAGAGTCCCATCTCCATGTTCTAGTGGTACATTGTGTTATTGCCTTAGAAGACTAGCAGAGGGGTAGAACCCCCTTGAAACCCTTTATTTAAAATACTTTTTATTTAGCATTTTCCACAAACAGATTATTTCTTGACATTGAAACCCTTTTTATGTGAGCGCAGCTGAAAACAGTTGTGCTTGTGAGAGAAGCTCTAAAACTGGCCTTCCTTTGAACCACAAGTCTGAACAACAACCTTAATATTTCTAATGAAAATCATTATTTATAACCTTGTCAATGTCTTGACTATATTTTGTATTAATCTTGTATTCATTAAATAAATACAAGTGAGTTTTATGGAAAACTAAACATTTTCTCGGTGACCCCAAACTTTTGAACGGTAGTGTATATATTTTAGAGTATTTTCTTTTACAAATCTAACACATCTTCCAGTTGGCAGCCATGATCTATTCCATTTACTTCTGTTCCCATACCGACGAGCTTTAGAAGAATAAGATCTGAAGAAGAGAAGCTGTAATGTTTGTTGCGTGTCTGCGTTGCGAGTGCATTGCTGACGGGACTCTCTGAGGCAGACCATTATGAACCAGTCATATTTACTTGACAGTCTCCTCTTTTTAATTGTTTTCATTACCCACGTCTCAACCCCTGTTCTCTTTTTCTTTTTTACAACCTCCATTACTCCCTGAAGTGTGACTTTAATGGGCGTCTGTATCCCTCTCAGTCGGGGTTTCCAGTGTGGGGAGTGGAGACGGTTTGACCTAGTTCAGGCAGACAGGAAGGCCGAGCAGCTCCTCTGGGGCGTTCTTCACTGCTTCCTTTCTACAGTAAGAGCTTTTCTTAGTGACTCAGTGAAGTATAGTGACCTCGGCTGACATGGGAGGCCATGCATCGAGTCTCTGAACTCGACCTCAGAGCCCGGTGTTCACTTCTCAAGGAAAGAGTTCGTTAAAGAACCCTTTCCTTAAAGAGTTATGCAAAGAACCTAAAGGAGACCCGGGTTCTTCAAATAACCATTTCCTCAAAGAGTTATGCAAAGTACCTAAAGGTGTCTCAGAGAACCTTTCAGACCCGGGTTCTTCAAATAACCATTTCCTTAAAGAGTTATGCAAAGAACCTAAAGGAGACCCGGGTTCTTCAAATAACCATTTCCTCAAAGAGTTATGCAAAGAACCTAAAGGTGTCTCAGAGAACCTTTCAGACCCGGGTTCTTCAAATAACCATTTCCTTAAAGAGTTATGCAAAGAACCTAAAGGAGACCCGGGTTCTTCAAATAACCATTTCCTCAAAGAGTTCTTCAAAGGACCTATAAAGGTGTCCCAAAGAACCATAAAAATGGTTCTTTAAGCCTCAAAGAACCTTTCAAACCAGGGTTCTTTAAAAAACATTTCCTTAAATAGTTCTTTAAAGAACCTAAAAAGGTGTCTCAAAAAAACTTTAAAAAAGGGTTCTTTAAGGAACCATTTCTTTAGTTCTTCAAAGAACCGAAAAGGTGTCTCAAAGAACCTTTGAAATATGGTTCTTTAAGGCACCATTTATGGTTCTATAAAGAACCTTTCAAACCAGGGTTCTTTAACAAACAATTTCTTTAAATAGTTCTTCAAAAAACCTATAAAGGTACCTCAAAGAACCTTTCAAACCAGGGTTCTTTAAAAAAACATTTATTCAAAGAGTTCTTCAAATAACCTATAATGGTGCCTCAAATGAGGCGATGTAGGTGATGGTGATGGTTCTTCGTAGAACCACAAAGCCTTTTAAAGAACTCTTTAAGAACACTTTCCTTAAGTGTGCACTTGTTATTGGGCTGGAGAGAAGGCCCTCTACTGGTGGACAGAGGGCAGTGCACCTCATATATCTCAGTTTACCAACTTGCACCTGACTGGTTAGAAAGCTCATGTATTTAAAACCTTTATATGATGTATTGTTGGTTTCTTCATGTGCAAACCCACAACAATGGGATCTATGCACTAGAATGTATACCAATTGTCTAAATATCTTTTATTTTAGCCTTTTTCCTTTAAGTAAGAGTGAAGAAACCTTTTCATCTCTTTAAGGTTTTGCTCAACTTTTCATCGCATACTTGTTTTTTTTTCATAACTGGCAAGCCAGCTAATCCGGATCATGCTAGCTCTGGCATTAATAATTCACTGTACATAATAAGTTGATGCTGCAGAGTTTGTTCTCATTGATAGTATTAGCCGAGGTACGCATTCCTGGCCAGACTGAGTGACGCCAGCAGACCGGCATAAAGTGGGCTTTAATTGCCCATAATCTCCACCGTTCTCTATCCTCTCAGTGCAAGTCAACAGCATACAGCCGGTGCACAGCGAGGGAATATTATTTAGCTGTATCAACGCAAGAACACAAACATTTTCAGATTGCTTTGGTATTTTTTTTCCAACTCATATAGCCAAAAGTATTTTCAGGTACATGGATTTCCTTCTCAAGACAAACTTTACTGATGTTGCCCCATCTATAATAAAGCTTTTCTGACATCAGGACGGCAGAAAGTCTCTACATCTTCCACCGGAAACTATAAAAACACATCTTTTCCAACTATATCGGGATTAAAACACAGATTAAGTGGCATTTAAAAGGCTCTTATTATGTTACTTTTGTAGTTCGACTATGTTGAGGAAATGTTACTTTGTGTATTCTTGTTGTTCTTAGTTTGTACTCTTGATTGATGCACTTATTGTAAGTCGCTTTGGATAAAATTGTCTGCTAAATGACTTTAATGTGAAGTAATGTAATGTAATATAATTTAATGAAAAACTACGTGAGATTATCCCATCTGAAGAAATGCCTCTTTCCTTCCACGTCTGTTTGGTGACGTTCATGTTGATCTCTTTCATCATTAAGACTGAGTTCAGAGCCGTAACCATGGTTACTATGGATGCTGTAAGAAGTTTGTTTTATAGATACAACACATCTAATCATGATGTCATTAGGTCCCTGAATGGAACGGTCCAACCTTAATCTGCAGTCAAATGATCAGGTTTAATCCACTCACATGGGATTACATTGATATGATATTAATGTGTTCTCTGGAGGAGGATGTAGACGGGCGGATCAACAATCAATAATTGTATTCAGTAATCCATTAATTGACTTTTCACTGAGAAAAAAATCAAGCAGAAACCTTCAAATCTACAATTCAGAGTTTAAAACAGACACATCCATTATGTTAATGAGGTGAGAGGATTTTCAGAAAACTCAGTTTGCGTATAAATCTGTCGGGTTGTAGATAGAAAATGCATTCAGACACACAAGTGTCCCCGTTAAATCAGATCATAAACATCCATGAGGAAGAAATTCACACACACACACACACATGCACACACACGCACACACACACACACACACACACACACATCAATTGAATAAATGAGTCTGTGTGAGGTGAGCTCTACAAACCAGTCAGGTGAGTTTATACCCTTCAATCCCCATGTAGTTTTAAGACCTGAGACCCCCGCTCAGCCCCCCCCCCCCCCCTCTCCCACCTATATAAGGCCGTGTAGTGTCTGGAGGATTTGTGAAGGGAATGTCCGTTTGTTTAACCTCTTCACGGCACGTTAACCCCTGTCAGGGCCGGCTCGTCAGCGCAGTACAAAGGGGGCTGCAGACGAGGGGGGCCACCCCCCCCCCTCCCATCCCAGAGACGGCTTTCCTGAAAAGTTCCCAGTTCCTTCCCAACGATTTACCCTAAAATAAGCAAAAAAGAAAAGAATAAAAAACACCACATGGTTATTATTTGCCAATTTGTATTATTATTCATCACATGTCAATGTTTTCTTTACAATTTCAAAGGCTGTTCATAATATTTTTATATCATCAGGGACATGATTAAAGTTAAATGTGTAAAGATGCCCAAAAGAAGTGAATGTTGTGAATTGGATTCCCCCTCATGCAAGACTATGTCTCTCTCTCTCTCTCTCCTTTTCTCACTACGCTTTATTGGCATGAGCGTCAAGACACAGGAACACAAAACATATACAATTCACATGGATACAAATAATAATATGACATAAATAACTACATTGAAAGAAAGTATACGTGTGTGTGTGTGTGTGTGTGTGTGTGTGTGTGTGTGTCTCATTTGGGTACAATGTTAATGCCTTCTATAAGCGAGGTGTACAGTTGCTTCATCATTTCTTGCCATAAAGTTAAAAAAACACGTTGCTGGGGGGCGGGGGGGGGGGGCAGGGGGCGGGGCTTGCTGATCTGGTTGGACTCCTGTCCGTCTGTCCGTCGTCTCGTGCTTCGACACACAACAGATCACACGTTTACTGGCATTTTATTTGACAATACATATCAAGACCTTGTTACAGTCCTTTTTTCCCTTTTGTTTTTAATAATAACATAAATTACTAACAGGCTATTAAACGTCACCGTTTTAAAATGCACACCCACGTGCACGTGCGTGGAGCAACACGCGTGGCCGTTTCATTTCGTTGCAGCCAGCAGCCCGTCGTTTGAAAGCAGATTAACGGGATATTATAGTCGACCGCAATTGCAAATCTCATTTAATTTGCACCATAATAAAGCGTGAAATCCATTCTCCACACGGTCACGTGACGTGTGCCCCCCCCCCCCCCCTCTGTCGGTTCCTGTTAGAGCCTGTTTAGTGTGCCACCTCTCGCGTTCCGCTCGTATTATTATTAAATTCGATATTAATCTGATTCCAGACAATTGCGGCGCTCCTTCCCCCTTGTGCGCATGCGCAGATGAGCGCACCTATCACATTAAACGATCGCGTGAGAAAGGAGAGGAGAGGGGGAACCGAACGGGGTCGAGCGCGCGCGAGCTCCGGGGCCTGCTGTCAATTAGCTCGAGCTGAGTGGATTAGGGTGCGCGCGAGGCAGCCTGTCAGACCACGACTTTTATATATTATATAATATATATATATATATAATATATATATGATATATATAATATAATATAAAAAATATACTATATTTTTAATATACATATATTTATATAATATTAGGATAATGAAGCACACTTTCTTGTATATATTTGAAATATTAGTTTTTTTGACGAATCGATTTTTTAAAGAACAAAAACAACATTTAATTTATGTTTCAAAACGTTATATATCCGTTTTATACTTTACATGTTGTGAATTGTGATATTGTGCACGCATCATGTCGTTGTCACAGTTTATGTAGTCTTACGAATGCAAATATTTCCTTTTCATTGAAATGAGGAAGATATTATTTCTGCAAATCAACAAATTACTTGTGTAAAATATGAATTTGTTGTTTTTGTTCCATCCTTTCTCCCCCCCTTTTTTTGTTAAATTAAATTATACAAATATATATTATTTTAAATAGAAGGTAAAAGTTCTCATAACATAATGCTGTATCAATGTTTCCTCCTAACTTGTTTGTGTTTCTTTCCACTTTCAGTTAAATTGTTGCTACTGTTGTGAACAAAGAAGAAAAACTAATTTAAAAAAGGATTAACAAATGAATTATGCAAATTATTAACTCTCAAAAGAGCTTCTAGCTCTAATGTGTCGATGCTGTGAACATATGAACAATTATGAACTATTATCTTACAATTAAATTAGCATAACAATGATTCAGTAAAGCCACATATCAGACCAATAAAATCAAATAAAACACTTATACAGTAAAAATACATATCATGTTAGCAAAATACAAATAGTGCTGATCATGCAAGACGTGATAGAAAATGCAGCCCAGCATTTATTGGTTTTCTTGAGCATTGGACTTTATTAAATTAATCTCAGAAACTGTTTATAAGTGAAAAGTAAACTTTGTAAACCATAACAAAAAGAAACAACTGTTATGAAATACTATAGTAAGAAGTGAATCCCATGGTATGCCAGTACATGATTGAACACTAAGTTATTATATTCTTAACCTTCTTCACTTTTCTTTTAAAATATTAATATATATATATATTATTGTTAGATAACATTATGACATCATTATCAATTATTATCATAATGTGGATGCATTTCTATTATGGAATAAACAGGATTAAAGAAAAGAGAGATGTAGATATGGCAGGAGAGATAGAGAGAGAGAGAGAGAGAGAGAGAGAGAGAGAGAGAGAGAGAGGTGAGGCGGAAGAAACAGACGAGAGGAAGGAGAGAGTGAAGAAGAGGCCACATACAAGAGTGAAGAGCCTTGTGTGTGTGTGTGTGTGTGTGTGGGTGGGTGTGTTGGTGTGTGTGTGTGCGTGCGTGTGTGTGTGTATGTGGGCACATATAAGTGGTTTGTGTGTGTGAATAGATGTGTGTGTGTGTGTTTTAAAGAGTCTATATGTGTGTGCATGTGCATAGATGTGTGTGTGCATGTGCAAAGTTGTGTGTACGTGATCATAGATGTGTGTGTGTACGTGATCATAGATGTGTGTGTGTTTGTGGATAGACATGTGTGTTTGAGAATCTGAGGTCTGAGTGCATGCATGTGTAAGCATGTGTGCGTGTGCATGGATGTGTGTATGTATGTGTGTGTGTGTGTTAGTAAAAAAATCAGACTGCACTCTGTTTTCTTCAGTCTTGTCACGCAACCTTCCTCCAAACCCCGCCCCTCTTCCACTACTACACTTCCTGTGAGTGTGTGGAGCCCTGCACCAACCAATTCACACACACACACACGCACACACACACACACACACACACACACACTCACACACATCTGTGCAATGGCCTATATCTCCAGTGGTTCTCAGGCTAAAGTGATGACAGCCTCGTGGTCACATGGTCACGTGGTCACATGGTCACATGGTCACATGGTCACATGGTCACATGGTCATGTTGGGGTCCTTTAATGCGCTGACAGTGAATTAGGGAGAACAGGGATCCCCTTTCATCTGACTCCTCCCCCTCCTGAGCCATCAGTAATCTATGTGGGCACACAACACCCCCAATGGAGATATGATGCCCCAAATCTCCATGACAACCTAAAGGGGATGTAGATATAGTTAGTAATGGAGCGTCGGTGATGATGATGATGATGATGATGATGATGATGATGATGATGATGATGATGATGATGATGATGATGATGATGATGATCTCTTCTTCCTTTAACTCCAGGCCGAACATTTCAATATGATTAATAAATATAGTGGTTTCTACAGGAAGTGTTTTTCCTTGATCTTTTAACTTTTGGTTCTTCAATAATCTAAATTAAGTCTGATTGCTTTTATACTTGATGATGTACATGTTGATAGTAGCTTTAAATACAGTTTATGTTTTATATCACTGCACACTGAGAATATGTTGAGTCATTTCAGCCCCAAACACGACGCTCCTGCTCAGGAAATGAACTCCAATAAACCGGTAAAATACATTTTAGATTTTTTTAATGCTTTAAAAATAAGCTTTTCATTGGAAATAATTACTATATTTTGTTTATTATTTCTCAAAGTTTCAATTAAATATGTATAAACAGCCATGTAACGTGAGGTCAAAGGAGAGGGCAAAGACAATGTAATGTCTTCAAACTAAAACAATAACTTAGAAATAGGTGACTGATAGTCAGATATGCTTACACATACACATACATGCACACACATGCACATATGCACACACACACACACACACACACACACACACACACACACAAACACCAATAATAAGCATTACACTGTGTTTTCAGCATGTCCATTGGGGGTCTGTTTGTTCAGTTTTAATATTAGTTATCTTCTTTTTTATGTTTTGCTATAATCACTTACATGTCACACAGACACAGACCCACCCCCCCCCCCCCCACACACACACACACACACACACACACACCGTCTGTTGTTCAGGGAGCTAGCGATGAGTGGTGGCGGCGGTGCTGGTCTCAGAGCTGCTGTCCCAGCAGCAGAACTTACAGACACAACAGGAAACTCATCCAGCCGTCTGTCATATATATATATATATATATATATATATATATATATATATATATATATATATATATATATATATATATATATATATATATATATATATATACATTGTTCACATTATATCTATATGTATATATATATATAAATATATATATACATAGTTCACATTATATATAAGTATATATACATATCAAATGTGAACTATGTATATATATAGTTCACATTATATTAACACATATATATATATATATATAATAGTACATCTTCCCCCTATTATTTGATGGCTGGCTTTTCATTCCGGCGTCCATTTTTCTTTTTACCTGTTATACTGGCCCTGGTCGTCCCGGTGCTCGAGGTCGCTACACCTGAACATGAAAATCAAAAGTCAAAAGAGTCTGACGGAAAAGCAGAAACAGGCAACAACAATTAAAAAAATACCGCTGAACCACACAAAAAGGTTTGGTCTCTTTAGGTTTTACAACCTTTAATTCAATTAAAATGTGTTTATTTTGTAAAGCCCCAAATCATCAATTAGCCTCAGAGGGCTTTACTGACCTTTGACCTCAAGTCGGCTCAGGATAAACCTTTCAGAGGGGGAAAAAGGGAAGAAACCTTTAGCAACAGATGGGGACCCCTTTTCCCTGGATACACACACACACACACACATACACACACACACACACTCTCTTTCTCTCTCGTAGGAAAATGCTCATGCATTAAAAGCGAGGTGTATCATTGCTTCATAATTTCATAAATTGATTATAAATAAACACACACACACACACACACATCTTCAAACGTGAACCCATTTAAACTTATTAATCCATCTTCCCTTTGAGGACCGATATCTGCTATCAGGAGCCGATACGTGTAATGTGAATTATCACCACTAGATGACGGTATAGTCACAGCAACCGTGCAGCCCTGCACGCGTGGTTGTCATGGCAACGCGTATGGTGTCTCGCGCCTCTTGAAGGGTGCTGGTCCTTCCACTCTACCTGGTGACCCGCTGGACCAAAGATGAAACCTGCAGCGGCGCTCAGGGCAACTGACGGATCCAGAGCCCTCAGATCTCGAGTGATTTATGGAGTGAGGCTCGCAGCGTGTCTTCTGTCACCTCGGGAGAAGTATTCAATGATTCATGGGAACTAGAGTCGTTAGTCATTTGTCATTTTCTTTTTACGATGCCCTCCACCTGTTCAACTGAATATTGTGTGAGGTTATAATTATTCCCCATGAGACTCATAATTACTGCGGTGGTTTTATTCACTGGTTCCCCTCCACTCCCAGTGAGTGTGTCCTTAGAACACCTGGGGGGGAAATAGCCTTTTGAAATATTGACAACTGAGATATGATTTATAATAAGACGCTGAGATTGTCTAAAATGTGTAGTTTTAGACAATCAGCTGTTGGAGACTACGGAAGCTGAGAAAGGACATGTTTGTGAGTTAAAACTAATATATAATTATTATCACACAACAAAAAGTCAGTTTACTTTTATTACTTATGTTTATCAGATATAACAAGAGCTAAATAATAAATAAACAATAAATAAATAAATACATTATAAATTATAAATAATGAATTATAGAGAAAGAAAGAAATGAATGAATAAATACATACATATTCATAATAAATAATAAATAAATAATGAATAACTAATACATAATATATAAATGATAAATAATAACAATATTTTTTTATTAATATTATTAACAAACAATGATATGAACAAATGATAATATCAATATATAAATATATAAAATAATAATAATGAAAACAAAAATAATAATAGCAGCTATACCTGTAGTGTGAGGAAAATGCTCACTAATTACAGAACGAGATTGAACCAATGAGGAGCAAGTGGTCGGATTGGGAAACAGTTGTGCAGAGCAGGAAGCCACCGTCAGGCTGTGGGTGGATAGGTGAGGCATGACTGGCTCTGAAAAGCAAACACACACACACACACACACAGAATGCAGAGGAGGGGAAAGAGGGAGGTGGTGCTGATGTTGAAAGCCCTAAATAAAGACATGGTAGTCTGCCAAAAACGTCATGCTGGTCCCAGTCGATGGACCAATCAGAGAGCCTCGCTTCTGAAAGGCGACCCTGGGTAAGTGCACACCTGTGCGGCTCCGGAGCACACGAGGTGTGCGGGAGGCCCAGTGGGCGCGGCGGAGTCTCGTCGAGTTGAGAATGTCAACGGCAATCCAGCAGCTCAGGGTATTCGCTCTATTTTTCAGCCTTCAAGTACGAGAACAAATGCACTTTGAGATTAGTTAGATCGACTTTTGTACCTTGGTATATAAATAAATATATATATATATATATATATATCTACCGCAGCAGAAAAGAAAAAAATGCAAGCCATTCTCCGTGTATTGATTGATAGCCGCCCTGTAAAGAGCAGCCGGCTAATGGGTTCATTTTACTCAGATCCAAGGTCGCGGTTTCGCTGTCGACATTCTTGATTTGTAAATTATCTTTTTTTAAATGCTTTTTTTCTTCTACTGAGTGAAACCAGAAACACACATAAGGTCACATTGGACTACTTTGGAGGAAGCTGATGGAGGTCTCGACATACACACACACACACACACACACACACACACACACACACACACACACACACACACACACACACCATTCTGACATGAGGTCTAGTGGCTTTTTTCTTCTCAAAAACCAGCAATCTGACATTCACACACTCGGTCAGCTTTGAGGAGGCGGAGTTTAAACGTGTTTCTTCTCGGCTCCATTTGTTTCTTCGTTCCAGCGATGGCCAGATCTCCTCCAGTCTGACCTTCAAGACATCCGTGCTCCAGTCGGGTCAACACCATGTGCCTTAAAAAGCCCACTTGTATATGTATTCTTTCTATTCAAGTTTTTCTTTTTGTCATTTAATATTGTATTTCACGCTCTTCTTTTTTTTAATAAAAAAATCAGTAAACTACAACGGGCACTCGGTAGAGCGCATACCTTCACATATCACAAGATTGAGCTTTACATTATAAACATGTTGGCGTTAACAATTGGATATATATTGACCGCTATAGTAAAAAGAAGATTTTGACCTTTTCATGAGCTTGACCTTGACCTTTGACCCAATCGATCCTAGAATATAATCAAAAGGTCCGCAGATAATAACCAATCATCCCACCAAATTTCATGCGATTCGGTTTAATACTTTTTGACTTATGCGAATAACACGCACGCATACAAATACGCGAAGGTAATTAAAAGGGAGAAAAAAAGTGTCACTTGACACAGTGAGTGTCCAGATGTGTGGAAGTCTTTTTTGTGACCTGCTCAAAGAATACAACATTGGGGTTTTGATGCAAAAGAAGTCCAAACGAGATAATTTCGGAGGTTTATAATAAGCGTCGTGGAGTCGAGAGAGTGTGAGCGGGCGAAGGAGAAACCTTTTATAGACCCGGCCCACATCTTCACACCTCTCAATGCCTTCAATCTGTCATCGGGGAGCTGCACAGAGAACGCAAAGGACACTCTCACACACACACACACACACACACACACACACACACACACACACACACGTGAGTAATAAGGCGCTCTTATTCCCATTTGTACAATTCATTGCGTCCCTCTTTATGACAGCCGGCTTTTCCTTTGGAATGGAACGGACACGTTCATCATGTTGAGGAGCTCAGTGGACACGGAGACGGTTCTTTTAGAAGCGTGCTGATGCCTTCCACCTCCCGCTCTCGTCTCTTCTGTTCGACGCCAGCGATTCATTCCTCTGATAACAACGTGATGCATAAATAATGAAGGAAATTGTAATTCCCCGGACGATTTTCTCGAGGGATTTTTGTGTCCTCGCAAGTATGAAGATGGTTTTGTATTCAGTGTGTTCGTACTGGTTCCTCAATGATGCACTCAGCACGCACTGCTTCATGGGCGTGATGTGTGTGAGGGAGGCGGAGCCTCAGGAGAACGCCTGTTCCCGGTTAGCGTTCGCCAGGGCAGCACGATTAATGTTAAGCGATCTCAATCTCGATGATTCAGGCACGTACGCAATATCATTTCTGAGACAACCATTCTGCAATATTTGCTCTTATATATCTTTCTCTCTCTCTCTCTCTCTCTCTCTCTCTCTCTCTCTCTCTATATATATATATATATATATATATATATATATATATATATATATATATATATATATATATATACTGTATATAATATATATACTGTATATAATTACATACATATTTATATATATATATATATATATATATATATATATATATATATAAATGTATATATAGAGAGAGAGAAATTATACATAATATAAATTGTTATATATTTTATATATATTTATATTTATGTATATATATAACATATTTATATTTATATTTATGTATATATATATATATAACATATTTATATTTATGCATATATATATATATAACATATTTATATATACAGTATATGAACACACACAACAGCAATAGCTGATACAAATAGGTGACTGAAGGCTGAATATTGTGTGGGATTAATATTACAGCACATGTTTAAACTTAGAGACAAGTGGGCAACAGGATGACTCACTTTGTGGTGTTTTATTCATGTTATTAATAAATTAATCATGTTCCAGATGTTCATCCCGTCAGTCCTCGAGAATCAGAGCCGTCAGTACGTCTCTCCGCGGAGAATTGTGTTGTTCAATAAGTTTCTGCTCTGCGAAGCACAAAGTCCAGATCCATCATCTCAGCTCTACTGCTGGAACTAAAAACTCAAAGTAAAGCAGTATTTTTGTTCTAAGACAAACGCAATAGTGCAAGAGGAAAAATAAGAATCTCAATTTATACCAATAATATTCACAGATTGTGCACCCGTTGGGCCTTCTTTCAGGAAATGTCATTTCACTCCATTTCTTCTCATCCGTTACCAACTTACAACTTTCCCCGTTCCCTCGGGGCCGAGAATGATTAAAGAGCCTTGACGTTTCATCATCGTACGAAAGATTTAGTGACGGGCCGAATGTCAGACGGTTCAATTGGAGGCCGACGCCCCCCGGACTCCGTCAGCCGGACGGTCATCCGTCAAAGTCGCTCCGCCCGACTGAAAAGTTGAACTCCCGTGCCACACACACACACACACACACACACACACACACATGTATAGATGTATGATCACTTTTGGATGTGTGGAGTGGGCGCATAAACACACACACAGTGCCGCCGCTCCCATGACGCGCAATACGCACCAAGTCCTGAGGGGGCACCAAAAAATAGGCAACTAAAAAAATCATCATAGTTATAATAATTATAAGGCAGATATTATTTCAGTATAGAAATATTGGGCACCTTTTATATCTGTGTGTTACAAGGACCTCCAGAGATATATCTACAACTCCAGAGATTTGAGTCAATATTTAATGAGCAGATGCTCAAAATGATTTTTTCAATTGATATTTCACGTGTTTCTTCAGTTGCTAAGAAGATTTTTTTTTTTTTTAATAGGAGGCACCTGGGGATTTTGACTTATTACAGTTGAGATGTCTATTTAAAGGCTCTGGTCCTCTGGTGTTTGAAGATTTATACAAAGGGAGCGAGAGATCGAGGCGTGTGCTCGGATTAGTTGTGTTATCCCCCGAGAGGAAAGGTGGATTTAGTTTGAATAACTATATCCTGTGTCTTGTTTTTAGCTTAGAGTTTGTGTTAGATGTGGAAACACACACCTCATCCATGGGAGAAACACTTTTCTAGTAACCTGGATGAGGATTCGTAATACCTTCACCAGAAGAATGAGATGGCCGAATGAGAAAATGAATGTGACGGTTGAGGCGACTCCTGGGAGAGGAGACATCCATTAGGAGCTCGGGGGGGTAAACTGCTGCTCCTCTGCATTGATGGGAGCTAATCGAGACGTCTGGAGGGTCTTTTGGGGGCGGGGCCTGGACGCCTCCCTTTGAAGGTTGATCCTAATTCTCCAGGGAACATCGTCCGACGTCCTTTCTCCTCTCTGTCCCTGTGGGAGGAAGGACGTCTGAACTGCTGACGCTCCCCTACTTTACGAGATGGATTGACGAGTACTTAAACTGTGGATGCCCCTCCCCCCTCCTCTTTACCTCCATCCATCTCATGCATTGAGGTCTGGATCGTGGTCCATGCCGACTACCAGCTATCCAAACACTCTGTCATACTCATTTGTTATAACTTTGTTATAACTCTGTAATACTTCCTTCCGTCCATTCTGGAGAGGGATCCTCCTCTGTTGCTCTCCTGAAGGGTTCTTTCTTTTTTCTTTGGGGAGTTTTTCCTGATCCAATGTGAGGTCAAAGGTCAGAGATGTCCGTGTACAGATTGGAAAGCCCTCTGAGGAGGATTTGGTACTTTGTGATATTGGGCTATAAAAAAATAAACAGAATTGAAATTGGATGCTTGCTAAATTATCTTCTTAACCTTCTCTTTAAGTTTGGATGACTTCCCTGCGCCGGCATTCAACATCAATAGCTAATATATCATATATTAATAGCTCATTAAGTTTTTCTTTCACTGACACTTTTATATATGTTTTCGACGGACACTTTTATTTTGAGAGCAAAGCCAAACGTACGGAAGAGAGACAATGTATATGGACTTAAACAATTCAGCTGGAAATACTTTTTTAATAAGAGTTGCTTAAATAATGAAGGGAAAGGTTGATGGCAGAGATTCATTTAACCAAATTACCACCTGTCACCTGACCACTAGTGTTAGAGATAAAACGTCCTCTCGGAGGGGAAAGAACCCGGCTAATGAAATCTGAGAATTGATTTGTACTCCTGACCTCTGGTGCAGCCGAGAGATAAAGATAAAGTTATACAGGTACGGAACGTATTCAAACCCCTTTAAAATGTTCACTCTTTATTTCATTGCAGCCATTTGCTAAAATCTAAAAAGTTAATTGTATTTGTCATTAATGTTCACTCAGCTCCCTATCTTGACAGAAAAAAAACAGAAATGTAGAAATGTGTGTGGATGTATTAAAAAAGAAAAAAAGAAATATCACATGGTCAGTATGAGTTAAATATGAGTGTCATAGCAAAGGGTCTGAATACTTATTTGATATTTCAGTTTTTCTTTTTTAATAAATTTGCAAACATTTCTACATGTCTGTTTTTTTCTGTCAAGATGGGGTGCCGAGTGAACGTTAATGAGAAAGAAAATAAACTTTTTTGATTTTAGCAAACGGTTGCAATGGAATAAAGAGCGATACATTTAAAGGGGTCTGAATACTTTCCGTACCCGCTGTATACTCTTTCCTTTGGAGGCTGCTGCAGGTCTTTAAAAACAAATAAATAATGCAACAACTCTTTTCTATGCCGGTTTTTGCATGAATTCATATTCATACAGGTTTTATATTTTATAAGTTTGGGGCTCAGATTGTGTTGCTTGATCTCCAGAGGCTGGAGTAGTTCACTCAGCACTTTCAAACCCTCCTCCCATCTGTGTTGACAGTGAGGCATCTTCTAGTTATTACTGGGGATAAAATAATAGGCTCCACATCCCAGGGAGCTTAGCCAAGAGTTTATAAATGAGCAACACACAATTTAGAAAACCTTTACAACATTTTGGGGGGAATTTGCTTATTTTTCATGTCTTTAGAAAGTCTGATAAGAATAGGGATATTAATCTTATTTATGGACAAAGCCGCTATGTGTTAAGCCTGGATTAGATTTAAAACTGGAAAACAAGAAAACTAATTTAACTCAACACTTTATCCTGGACACTTAAACCTGCTGACTATACACTTTAATCACTATCTTGTATGTATGTATGTATGTATATATATATATATATATATATATATATATATATATATATATATATATATATATATATATACATACATACATATTCTGTATTTCTCTGTATATTTAATTTATCCCAAAACAGAACTGACACCGCTTTACTCGGTGAGGGGGCGGGGCTTATATATGTTGCTCCGTGGAAACAGTTATCATTTCCGCCTTCCACCATGGAATTAACCACTATTAACTATTTTAATGATTGTTTTTTATTGATTTTATCTATGCGTTATTGGAGCCCTAGCACACACGCACACACACACACACACACACACACACACACACACACACACACTAGGGCTGCAACTAACAATTATTTTAATAATCTGTTGATTATTCTTTCCGATAAATCGATGAATCCGATAAAAATACAAAAACACATTAATTTCCAACCCTTTCTCCCGAAACAGAACTGACAAGGCTTTACTCGGTGAGGGGGCGGGGCTTATATCTGTCGCTCCGTGGAAATCATTTCCTCCTTCCACCACGGAATTAACCACAATTTCTAATTTAAGAATCTTTTTCAATTTTTTTTCTTTCTGTTCCTTGCTGCAGGAAAAGCCTGATTGAGATTATGAAGGTCTTCTTCACCAGAGAGTCCTGGTGAAGAAGAGTCGGAGCTCGTAAACAACGTTTCAGACATACGACATAAAACTCTGACAGGCAACAAAAAAATATATTTTTTTAGATCACAGCGCGAGTAAAAAACAAAACTATAAGACTGGAGTCATCATAACTCAAAACTCTGTGTCACAACGCTCGTTTTGGTTGAGGCCGCGGAGATTAAACCACCGGCAGCTACCGCGGGAGATGAAGTCGCCCGGAGGGAACGGGGGATGAATGAAGGGAGAGAGGATGCCGTATTCATATTCTAGTTGTCTTTAGATTTAGAAACGCGTTCACAATGTTATCGTTTCTCTGTAAGATTCACGTCTTTCAATTCAGTTCATGTTTTAAGCCCAATATCAGAAATTACAAATTCTCCTCAGAGGGCTTTACAGACCGTCCAGATACGACATCCCTGACCTTTGACCTCTCACATCGGATCAGGAACAACTCCCCAAAAATATGAGATAAAAAAGATTCCATGGGGAAAGAGGGGAAGAAACCTTCAGAAGAGCAACAGGAGGATCCCTCTCCAGGATGGACAGAATAATATATGTCATGTGACCAGAATGAAGTATTACAGAGTTATAACACATTTAATGAGTGAATGAATAGTTGGTATGGACCACGATCCAGAGGAGGGGGGGGGGGGGGGGGGGGCAGACCCAGCCAGGTCCCTGGACCTTAAGAGACGTGAATTTGGGGAGGAAGCAGAGTGAGTAATGTGTGATGGAGAGATGAACATTCTTCCTTAAGGAGAGAGAGAAGAGGAGAGAGAGAGTCTTGATTTCCTTCCAGACTCCGGATCGACGTGAACGTCTCCCAACATATTGTGCAGCGTTGCATTGTCACAGCTGTCTACGGGATGTCATCCTGCATCGCACACACACACACACCCACACACACACACACACACACACACACACACACACACACACACACACACACCTCTCTTGTTTCTCTACTCCTCGCACATCTCAAACAGTCACATGGTGTCTAGACACCGGCTGTCGCGCAGAAAGACAGCTCACTGTAAAACAACAAGAGATGTGTGTCTTTTCTCGCCAAGGCTTTCCAAGGTAAGTGTGTGCGTGTAGGTGTGTGTGTGTGTGTGTGTGTGTGTGTGTGTGTGTGTGTGTGTGTGTGTGTGCGCAAAAAGAAAATAGAAAAGAAAACACCAAATAACCTTTTTAACCTCCCAATAATACGCCGGACGGCCTAATCACGGTATATCAAATGTACACGCTCCCCCCCCCCCCCCCCCCCCCCGTGCTGCGTTCATGGTCTCCTGTTTACTGGAGGTTGTAATGACTGCTCCTGACGCGGGTCAATATTTATTGTATCTCCCTCCTTGTCAACACGCTCCACCTGACACCTTCACTATGCACACCTGGAGCATCGGGGGGGGGGGGGGGGGGGGTCTCTTCCCATATCATCTGCTCTCTCTCTCCCTCTCTCTCTCCCTTTTCTCTCTGGCTCCCTACCTCTCTCCATCTCATGCTTTCCCTCTTTCCCTCTCTTCCTCTACCTCTCTCATGATCTATCTCCCTCTCTCTCCTCCTCTCTTCGTCTCTATCTCCCTCCCTCTCTCTCTTTCCCTTTCTTTCTCCCTATCTCTCTCTCCCTTATAGCATAACCATGCTACTATAGCAATCGACAAATAGCGTTGCATGATTCATTATCTTCTGCTGCCCCACCACACATACCTGACATGGTGTGTGTGTGTGTGTGTGTGTGTGTGTGTGTGTGTGTGTGTGTGTGTGTGTGTGTGTGTGTGTGTGTGTGTGTGTGTTGGCCTGTTCCTTCATCCTCTCCTCTTCTGTACTCACGTGTTCAAAGGCTGGAATAATAACTCACGACACGTTAATTTAATTTCCATAATTTTATTGATTTGTTTTCTCTTTTATTGAACTTAACAAAATCATGAGTGTGATCCATGAGAGCTCCAACATGAGATAAAGAAATAAAGCAGGAGACTCGGCCCCGCCCCTTTATAGCAGCTGATCCTCCATCAGATTAATATGAATTATTCCCAAAGAAAATAATTATTTAGAATATGAATATATATATATATATATATATATATATATATATATATATATATATATATATATATATATATATATATACATATACATATGAATAAATGTATATATATATATACATATTTATTTATACATATACATTTATATATATATATATATATATATATATATATATATATATTCATATTCATATTTTAAATAATAATGCTTTTCTTTGGGATATATATATATATATATATATATATATATATATATATATATATATATATATATATATATATATATAACATCCATTCATATGGTGAAAAGTCTTGAGATCATATAAATAAATCAAATAACATGATTTTTAATCAAAACTATATGAGAGTCACCGTGAAGGAAAAGGGAGATAGGTGCATGATGTTGTGTTTGCAGATGAAAATAACTTTAATTCATTTTATATTCATATATTATTAAAACTTTTGTTGAGCATTACTTTCCCCCACATTTCTTTTCTTTTGGTGGAATAAATCTTTTTTCTGTTCAGTGGCAGATCAATAATGGAAAGTGATGCTTCTGTGGGCCGCGAGGTAATATGATAACGTGTTTGGTAATTTATGCGCGGAGATGAGATTGAGAGACTTATAAAATACTTTAGAAACATCTAATTAATGCTAGGCGGCATATTGGCAGGTGCCTGTTGCCATGGTTACATACACATGGACAAACCTTCTATTATGGCCTTTCTTTAGCCATTTGCTCTGCATTATGTGGCGGGAGAGAGAGGGGGGAGAGAGGGAGAGAGAGAGAGGGAGGGAGAGAGGCATAGAGGGAGGGAGATAGAGAGAAAGGTAGAGAGAGAGGGGGAGAGAGGAATAGGGAGAGAGGGAAAGAGAGAGGGAGAGAGGTAGGGAGAGAGAGGAAGAGAGAGAGGGAAGGGGGGAAGGGAGAGGAGGAGAGGGGGAGAGAGAGGGGGAGGAGAGGAGAGAGAAGAGGGGAGAGAGGGAGAGATGGAGAGAGAGACGGGAGAGGAGAGATGGAGAGAGGAGGAGAGGGAGAGGAGAGAGGGAGAAAGAGAGACGGGGAGAGAGAGAGAGGGAGAGAGAGAGAGAGAGAGGGAGAGAGAGGGAAAGAGGAGAGAGAGAGGAAGAGAGAGAGAGGGTAATTATTGCACACAATCATAAGAGCTTGTGTTGGTGCTTATTTTAATTCATGATAGAGTTCTTCATCATGTGTCCTCTGATGATGTCATCATGTGTCCTCTGATGATGTCATCATAGGTCCTCTGATGATGTCATCATGTGTCCTCTGATGATGTCATCATGCTCCCTCGTCAGTCGAACGAGGCGGCGAGCAGCAGTGACGCTAGACGTCCAGATGAAGATCTTTTGTTGTGAAGTTGTTGAGTGACTCAGTCATGAGGAGCGTCTTCCTCTCCTCAGACTTTACTCCTCCTCTTCGCGCGAGGCACGGGGTGATTAGTACAAATCCACACAAAAAAACTAGAAACTGTGAGGATTATGCTTCTCCGAGCTCGGCAATGAGCGAAAGACTGTCATTCTTTTAATATTCAGGAACTCAATTATAGGCTTTGACTCATAATTTTAGTTTAATTTATGAGTTCAGGCTGATTCTCTGCCTGTGATTCATTTAAAGCACCAGATGGGGAATTATGAACTTTTCTGTAGCAGAGAGCAGCTGACATGCAGAAGATTATGAAACCAAGAGCTGGAGGACTGGGGGACCGGGACCAGCAGGACCAGAACCAGACCAGAACCAGATCAGAACCAGACCAGGCACGGACCAGAACCAGACCAGAACTAGACCAGAACCAGACCAGGCACGGACCAGAACCAGACCAGAACCAGACCAGAACCAGACCAGGCACGGACCAGAACCAGACCAGAACCAGACCAGAACCAGACCAGAACCAGACCAGGCACGGACCAGAACCAGACCAGAACCAGACCAGAACCAGACCAGAACCAGACCAGGTTGCTTCCAGTGTCAGAGATCGTTCATCCAGAAGAATCAGAAGGTCATGACTGTTATTGATCGTGCATTTCCTCCTCAGACCCCCCCCCCCCCCCCCGCTCATGTGTCCTCCCTGGTGGACATTTAGTTTTTTCATCTCTTAAGTCAAATATTGCTTAATTATTGTCTTTTTTTGTACAATAACAATCTTATATTTGATTGTTTATTTAAAAAATAGTCATTTTATGAATGTCAATTATAGTGGACACCAGGAAAACATAATATTCAATATTCAATATTTCAATATTCAATATACATTCTACCAAATGCATGAAATTCCTCTAAGTTACCAACACATAAAAAATGCTTCCAGGAATATCACCGCTAAAAATAAAACATGCAAAATAATAAATGAAGAACAATAAAGAATGATTAACAAAAGATTAATTTAGGTTATCCAAATTACAATAAACATATCTGTTCTCTGTTAGTTCTGGACATGAGATGTTCAGTTTTAATAAAAGATGTTTTATCGTCCTTCAACCAACAAGCAAAACAATCCAGATGATGAATTATTTAGTTTAATAATCACGTTTAATATAGTATTGGTTTAATATCACTTTACAGGCATAATTATTTAAGTTTATCTTCTATATTTTTCTGTCTTTTCACGCGAAAATGGTCCTTTGGTCCACTACATTTAAAATCGAAATATTTTTTTAAATGTTTAAATTGTGAATTGTTTATTTAAATCTAAATAGGACATCACACAACAAAAGTTGGAAGACAATAAAGGATTACAAATAAATAAATAAAATAATTACCAGCCATTACCTTGGGAGAAGATACACAGTTATGATGACATCATGGTTACCAAGGCGTTGTTACGGTTACCAGATGGAGGTAGCACCAAGTTACACCCTCCTCCTCCTCCTCCTCCTGCTCCTGAATAACTGAGACTAAAGCAACAACTTTTGAGCGCTAGAGGAAGGAGAAAGAAAAGTGGTTGACAGAAACAGGAAGCCAGGAATTAAAGTTTTTAGAAAAAAGGGTACCGAGAGCGACAAAAAAAGCTGTAATGAAGAGAAGAAGAAAGAAACAGAGCGATGGAAGAAACAGGGAGATGAGGATGAAAAATAAAAAGTCAAAGCACAGGACACATGAGAAAAAGGTGAAAGATGGAAAGAACAGATGAACATTAATGTGGATGAAACAAATTTAAAATGATCAGAAGCAATGGGTTCTTACAGTAGATTTCTAAGCCGGACTTCTTTTATCCTCCGAGATCAAAGCCAAATGTGTGAGAGAATCCCCAGTGGAAGAGATTACACATCTCTGTGGAGTTTCTAGTGCTTCTCTAGTGGATGAATGACTTTTTTCATCTCTGACCACCATCATTATTATCATCATTAACACATACTGTGCAGTCCCATAGTCAGAAAGAAGGGCATTTTATTTTTTTATTTTTTTAATGATTTTATGATGTAGCCTATATTTGACAGTAACCAGTATGTTTATTGCTTTTTATAATGTTTTTGTGATTCTTTTTTTCTCTCTAATTTCTGGCCACAGGGACGACGCTTGTAATTTAGCCTTGTAGCCAAAACTGAAAATTACCCCCTGCTCAAAGAAATATATAAATGAAAAGAAAAAATAGACGTCATAAATTACACATTAGGTCCCGGACAACACTGACTCCATCCATTGTCTGAGTTTTGGATCCATTAGGAGCCTTTCAAGGTTGTACAAGCATTCAAGGTCTTTGTGTTGCAGTCGCCAAAATAAAAGCACGAGTGCCATTTTCCTTGACCTCTAGATGAAAGGAAATAACGGAATGTCTCAATTGACAGCAGGATTTAAAAACTTTAGTCTCAAGCCACACGTCTGGGTATGGGGACTCTTTTTGTTAAACATTATGAAAAGAAAACCAAGTGGATGGAGGACAATATCGGACAAAATTGTTAAAGTGCTGCATGGGGTCAAAAAGGGTAATTAAAATAAGTTTACCTGCAGGATATTGAGTCCTTAAAATCAAATTACAGATTAAAAGATACATTTAGTTACACGTATTTGCATATTATTCACACGCCCCAGGAGTGTGTGTCAATAAGAGGGGCCCCAGGATAGAGCCCTGAGGACCATAAGAGGAGGAGGATAGACAGAGAAGGACTTGATTTACGATAAGAGACGGACCAGCCAGCTCTCTCTTCAGTCTCCACCCCTCACAGTATCGAAAGTGTGTGTGTATGAGTATGTGTGTGTGTGTGTGTGTGTGTGTGTGTGTGTGTGTGTGTGTGTGTGTGTGTGTGTGTGTGTGTGTGTGTGTGTGTGTGTGTGTGTGTGTGTGTGAAGTTGAAATAAAGCCCAAGCTGTCACTGCTCGGCCTCGTCTCGGCGGCGGCGGTGACATCCTTTCCTCTAACGAGAGGAACCTTTTCACGACCTTATATATTTCTTCCAAACTCTTCTTTTTTTCTCGTTCTGCACAGTTGGAAGTCTGCAGAGAGATGTTATCGTTCACCAGAACATCACGTTCCATGTATAGTTGTATTATTTTTGCCCCATGTGGAGAGCCACATTCCTGGGTCCAAAGCATCACTTATCATTTTCCTGGCTGATTATAGAAAATTGCCCATGGAGTGGTGGTAATGATCTGGCTGGCAGCATCAGGTACTGCTGTGTTCGCCGGGATACAACATTTAAAAAGCTCCTTTTTCCGGTTAAAGCCTATATACAGTATACATAATGCACTTATCTTGCCTTCAGAAATGCACATATGTATAAGTGCATGTCTCACAAGCACTTATGGGTTTAATGGAACAGTACAGTTTCATTAAACCCATTTAATATTCCTGAATTCACAACTTAAAACCTGAGACAATGAGCTCATTGTTGTCTCAGCACATGTTTTCTGTCTGTGTGAACGTGTTCACAAAGTAATAACATACTTAGAATGTGTTAGACGGGTTTGGTTGTGATTAGTCATTTTTAAAGCAACAACAATAAAAAAAATTTTTAATAACAATCAAAATGTGTTTGTTTGTGTTCTACAACATGGAGAAGATAACTGCATCATGTCGACTACAAACTGGAACATCTTTTGACTTTTTGGGGGAAAATGGGTTACATACATAACACCTCATAGACCCGATTTAATTTGATAATTTAAAGAATGTTCAATATAGAATAGATCACTAGTTGTACATTGTTTTCTTGTAGTTTTTTGTTTCAGCCTGTCTCTTTTTGTTGTTGTTTATCCAATGTTTAACACTTCCTGCTATAAATATGAATTCAACTAAAATGAGCATCATCTAAAAATCAGCACACGCAATGTCAATTATCTGAAAGACATTTGTAAATGTCTAATTGATGCTATTCTTTCAATTGTTTTTAAAGAAAATAAAAAATAAATGTGTCAAACTAAAATCACAAAGAATACTATGATCGCCCCATCCCAAAATTGAAGTATACATTGTGTACTTGACAGAAAAGAAGAAGAAAAAACGTAGAGATTTTAACAGATTTATTAAAAAAGAAAAACTGAAACTTTTTTTATTATAAATGTGCAAAGATGTCTACATTTATGTTGTTTTTTTGTAATACATTATCAAAACTTTCTACATGTCTGTTTTTTTCCGTCCAGATGGGGTGCTGAGTAAAGATTAATGAGAAATAAAATGAACTTTTTTTGATTTTAGCAAACGGCTGCAATGAAACAAACAGTAAACAATGTAAAGGGGTCTGAATACTTTCCGTTCCCGCTGTACCCCCCCCCCCACACACACACACACACTCCTAACTCAGAGGAACTACAGGCCGAAATAAAAAAGATACCCAATCAAATAATAACACGTCTGCTCGTTGCATCCATTTAAATATAGATAACAAGGCTGTAAAAACAAGCTAGACTCCAAATATAATCATGTAATGTTTAAAGTGTGTTAATTTGATGCCCTCCCCCTCCCCCCTCCCCCACCTCCTCCTCAAGCTCATAAACTCATCCAAAGCATCGTCGCTTGCCTCGATGCCGGACCGCCGCCACCCTCCCCTCGCTTGACTTTGCTCCGCTGTTAAACCACAGTTATAAAGCATCAATTACATCCGGCGGCTATAACTTAGGCGCTGGCTTTTTTATTTTATTGTCGCGGCCTCAGACTGCCATTTTATTCTGCACGCGACGCCACCGGGGGAACTGACGACGCGTTCTTTATGCTCAACCGCGTCCCTTTTGACCTTGTCAGTGGACAACAATAAATATGGGTTTGCGCAACCTCACCGCCATTTCATTCTTCTTCTTTTTTCTCTCTCTCTCATACGCTCACATGACTGATGGGTGGAATAGATTTTAGTAGTTCATCATCTGAGAGTCGCTTTTCTTCCAAATCCATTTTGTTCTGTTTGTATAGAAAAGGATATTTTTCAACGTGGATTTCTGCTGTTGAGATTACTCTTGATTATTTTTTTCCTTCGCCAGACTATATCGGCTCGTAAACCTTATTTTCATGACGATGTAGGAATATTAAATATCAAAACGCAGCCTGAAAAGGTCTTATAAATCTTATCCTCTCGGAGCCGTGATGCTGGAAGCTGATTACAATTGATTGTGGTTTGCATTATAAATGATATACTTTGAGCCAGATTCTTTATGTTTTTAGTAACAACCACAGTCAGGACTTGATGTATTACACAAAGTGTTTGTGTTTTCTGAAGCACGACTGAACTGCAGCATCTTGGAGAATATTTGGTCTTAATAGAAATAACTTTGTGCCTTTAAAAAAAAATTAAAACCAGGATGTGTGTCGCGCACCTTTAAGGAAAAAACAGGATATAGGGAATGATCATTGTGGCGCACAGGATGCAGTATTGTTAAACTCGTGATTCTCAGTTCTGGTCTAACATGCAGACTGATGCATTGAGTGAAGACCTCATATTATACCTTATCTCTTGGTCCAGACACATGAATAGCCTGGAGCGCTCAGGGTTTGTACCGTCATGGAAAAACTGGAAAAAAAACCTGGCATTTTTAAAATGGTTAATTTCAGGCCTGGAAAAATCCTTTAAAAGAAATGTCCCAAAAAGATTTCAGTTTTTTTGGGGAAAAAAATCCTGTAAATGTGTTTATATTCATATGTTTATTCGCGCTGAGTATGAAATAAATAATATGATTAAAAAAAATAACGACGCTCAAAATATAAGCCGGCAAATTTTTTTCGCGCTGCCATTCAACGCACCTTAACTGAAAAGTTTGGTGGCCATAGCAACAGTAGCTCAGTAAAGCGGTCGGGATAATCCACTATGCCAGGAAGTGTAAATAAAAAAAAAAAAAAGAAGGACATTTGGTCATTATAATGCGTTGGCCGACACGTGTATGACCCCTGAACGTCTTCCCGTCATCTCGGGGTTGACCCCGCGGTGTAGCCCGATGTTGGTGGTGTTACACATATGAACGTGACTCTAAGTCTAGCAGGAAGTCAGTGGGCTCCGTTTCCCTCGTGGCCGAATAGACGCCTCCTCGAAATGATGAATTCAGCTCACATTCTACGCTTATGAATGAGTTTTTTTATATAGAATGACATGTGGGACCTGCTCCAAATGGGGGTAATTAACTTGTGTTTCCACTGCAGCTTAGGGCTGTCAGACACACACACACACACACACACACACACACACACACACACACACACACACAAACCTGTGTGAAGCCTCTATGCAGAATGCATGCCCAGGTTTCCAGCTGGTCTTATAGAGATAATCATCTTCTGGCTCTTTTTAAGGGTTTTATAATTGTAGTTTAGCCTCCATCCCCACGGTGCCTTTAAAACATGATTAATTGGGATAATATCAATACATTTGTATACATTTGAATTATAAATGGGATCATTTTAAGGTTCAATACTAATCTTTATCGTCTAGGGAATTATTTTTTGAAAATGAATGAAATACAACGTGAACTTAGCTGCAAAATAGAGGCAACGGAGACATTTAAAAGTGCTCGGACGAACACGATGCTGACTACAATGGAAGGTTCCTGTGATAAAAGAAAAGCATTACCATCAAAAGACCGCAAGCAACAATTATTACTCCTTTTGTGTTGCTGGCATCATGATTCATGGCTTATTACCAGACTCAATGCTGTTCTGTTGCTGCAGTCATTAAAGAGAGAGCTACTGAAGTATGTCGCCTGGATAATTACAGGCCCACATCGTTGGCCAGCACACTGTCCAGAGTCCCAGAACGAATCCTGCTGGACACATTATGAGTTTATTAACTCCGCCGATAACCATCGTGGCTATAAAGACACATGGCGCGGCCTTAAAGGACATCGTCAACAAAGATGGAGGTCAAAACTAATCTGTTCTCATGTGTTTTATTGATGCTTCCAAAGCTGTTGATCGTGTTGTTTGTTAAATGGAGTCAAAGAGGTGTCCCGAAATATGCCGCCCACCAAATATGCAAGTAAAATGGGGCAAAAGTGTCTCCGCCCCATTTGGGTTTAGCGATGGGTTCCCGGTTTAAAAGAAAAATATAAATAGTGACGATCTGCCCAAGAAATTGAAATCCTATCATACTGGGTAAATCATTGGTAATAGTTTAGATCACAGGTGTGAAACACAAGGCCCGCGGGCCGAATCCGGCCCACCACGTCATTTTCTGTGTGATCACCTTTTCTTGGAAGACATTTCTGAAAAATATCATGTGCTTTTATTTTGAAGGTTTCCAATGAAATGGATTTATTTGATAATATTAGAGACATTTTCTCATTTACAATATATCTACACTCGAATAAACAATAATCAAATGAAAAGACAGTTATAGTAGATTATAGTTTATACAGAGTTTCAGGTAACCGGCCCTTTAAGAGGGCGGCCATGATGCTGATGTGGCCCACAGTAAAAATGAGTTGGACAACCCTCCTCTAGTTAGTCTAATTAAGCGACTGTGCGTCAGAGGTGAGCTGGTCCGTCTTTCAATCAGGGGGTTGTGGTTCAACCCCCGCCCTAGTCGACGTGTCCTTGAGCAACACACTTCTCCCTGAACTGATCCCTGTAGCTGTGTCTGCGGTGTATGAATGTGACATGATTGTAAGACTCTTTAGATAAAGGCATCAGCTAACTGACATGACATATCACATATGTATGTATGGAGATGATGATGTCATGTTTAGTGCGTGGAGCGAAGGTCTTCAGCAGCTCCTGACTTTAAGAGCGACATCTTGATGTAGAACCAAAGAGGACACATGTCTAAAGTTCCCTGACTTTGAATAGTCGGATAACTACCTCGATGTCTGTGATAAGGTCAAACATCTCGGTCATTTCAGAACAGATGACTGATGGTGACGATGATGATGATGATGTCTTGGCGATGTCGTAGCACGTTTAGTACGTGTGCAGATGGAGTGAAGATGTCTCTGTTCAGAGCATCTTGTACACAACTCTACATACTGGAGGTCAAACTACAAAGAAACACGTTTACAAAGACTTCAAGTCGCTCAAACAATGCCATACGAATATTACTAAAGAGACCGAGATGGAGAAGTTTCGTTGACATGTTTGTGGCTTCAGGAGTCAATACTTTTCAAACTGTCTTAATCCTTATGTATAAATGTATTTGCCGGCTTAATGACTGAAAATAAAGTCATCTAAGGTGTAATACCACACGCTACCAGTTCCAGTCTGGTGGAGCTATTTCTTTGCAAGGCATTGCTGGGCCTATGCACTTTTATTGTGTTGTTCTATGTTATTCTATTTAACGGGTTGTCTAATCTGGACCCTGAGTCTGGAATACACATTTGATTGATTGATATTGTTTGTGTAGATCTCAGTCAGAAAACTACAATAAACACTGGAATTATTTAGAGTTGGTCTCACTGTCATAAACAGTTACTAGACCACTAAACCCAAGGCTGATCTCTAACAGGTGACCTGAAGATGCACATCTACAGTAAGAATTATGTTTTTTAAGAAGTCAGAGAAGTCAGAAATCAGTGAGTCAAGACAACGAGAACAATAAACAACATCAACAGCGTTATCCCACAGTTACGATGTGCTGTGTTTGGTTATGTCTTCATAGAAAAAGTGTCGTCAGTGTAGAAGAGACGCGTCTTAATCCTCAGTCATGCATGGCTTACTACATTTAAGAACATCCCTATCTTCAGTTTGCATCGGGCCTGCTGCACCGTGCCAATTAAATATCCCCGAGGCAAAGGACGGACACCTTAATCGTTGTTAACTCCTGCTTGATGGGGTCAAACGGTGAATCGGCTATAATGTAATTGCCTCTAATAACACGACAGGGAACACAGAGACACGGTGAAGAGGAGTGAAAAGGAAACAAAAGCCTAAATGGCATCCCTCAGTGTTTCCCTCCGTGTGTCTGGAGCAGAGGGGTTGAGTATGTCGGCTGAAAGTTAATCAAGAGGAAATCGAATCAGTGTCCCGTCCAGCAGCAGCAACAGGTGTTCGCCACGCAGAAATTGCATGGCTTCTAGCCAGTGTGTGTGTGTGTGTGTGTGTGTGTGTGTGTGTGTGTGTGTGTGTGTGTGTAAGTGCAAGTGTGCAAATGCACTACCTTTGTCCTTGCAACCCAATAAGTGTACGGGTCTCCTGAGTTCACTGGTGAATGATTATATTAAAGAGGCACAGAGGGAAAGGAAAGGGCCGGAAGGAAGTGAAGCGTAGAGCGGTGGCTGTGGGTTGGCCGATCTCCGTCAACACGTCTTTTCCTTGTATCTCCTCGGGGAGCGTGAGCACTGAGAACGTGTTATAAACACGGTTAAATTTCACGAATGTTTTGACCCCGAGAGCGCTGTCACGGACTAAAATCACCATTTCTGTCATGTGTTAGACCCCCGAGGGAAACAGGCTTATTCAAGACTTTCGAATTCTCTCACGAAAAGGCTCAATAAAGGTTACCCTTCTGTCCTCTGGATGTCGTCATGTCTCACGTCCATATGACCGATGAGCCTCCTGGTGATGGACTTTAATGGGTCAACCGGATTGTCATTGAAGAGAATTTTATCTTAAAGTGTTTTAAAATGTTACATTTCGGCTTTTTTCATGTAGGGCAAATGCAACCCAGACAAGAACGTCTGTTTTGGGCAATTCTGCACAAAACAAACTA
>CM070110.1:22223416-22258416 GCA_036178185.1 Liparis tanakae | reverse complement strand
ACTAGTGACATCACCAGGAATGTAACACTATAGGTTACATCACTAGGAATGTAACACTAGTGACATCACCAGGAATGTAACACTATAGGTTACATCACCAGGAATGTAACACTAGTGACATCACCAGGAATGTAACACTATAGGTTACATCACCAGGAATGTAACACTAGTGACATCACCAGGAATGTAACACTAGTGACATCACCAGGAATGTAACACTAGTGACATCACCAGGAATGTAACACTAGTGACATCATCAGGAATGTAACACTAGTGACATCATCAGGAATGTAACACTAGTGACATCACCAGGAATGTGTGTACAAATTGTAAAGCCCTCCGAGACCAATTTGTAATTTGTGAAATTGAGCTATACAAATAAAGTGAATTGAATTGAATATAACACTAGGTGACATCACCAGGAATGTAACACCTGCTCCATACCAGGAGTCGGTGGACTTTCCCCTCTCCAGTCCTCTGGGATGAAGCCCGGCACGTGGGTCCACTGTGGTGGTGAAACCCGAGGTGGAGGCGTGCGGTCTCCGTCTGGAGGCTCATACGGCGCTAACAAGCCAAGAGACGTTCTAACTTTGGACCCGGAGTGCTATTGATCTGATGGCGTGTGGAGCTGGATGGGGGGGGGGGTTGGGGGACACTTTACCTCTCCTGACAAGGGCAGTGATTGGGTGAACTGACCTTGCAGGAGAGACATGGGAGCCAGACATGAACGTCGTCCCTGAGACCGAGAGGTGAGACGGGAGAACGGTTGATTCACAGATTCTGATTATTTTTCTCAGACGTTGTTTATTTTAGGAGTCTGCAGCGAATACATGAAATACAACCTGTGGGAGAGGCGGAGTTATCATGTATTATTAATTAAACTCAAAATAAGAAACTAATGCAAACGGCTTTTAGATATTTCTTGCCAAAGATCTTTCTTTTTTACTTGAGCATTTAGCAGTAACTTATGCTGCAAACACAATGTTGACATCCACTACAGTATTATCACTTTATGATGTTGATATGATGAATTTGTTTACTTGTTTATTAAACTATAAAACACCTTTGTGTCGGCGTCATGTTCCCGGCAACCAATCAATTCCCCCTTTATGGCTCTGTTTTAGTCTCCATGAAGAAAACCTCTGGCTCTTTAGCGGAGACATGCTCTGCTACACTGTGCTAACTAGTTGCTATGCTAACTAGTTGATCTGATGAATTTGTTTACTTGTTTATCAAACTATAAATGTTTCTGTCTCCCAATCAATTCTCCCTTTATGGCTCTGTTTTGGTCTCCATGAAGAAAACCTATAGCCTAGCTCCTTAGCGGCTACATGCTTTACTCCACTATGCTAACTAGTTGCTATGCTAACTATTTGCTATGCTAACTAGTTGACATGGTGAATTAGTTTTCTTGATTATCAAACTATAAAACACCTTTGAGTCGTAGTCATGTTTCTGGCCACCAATCAAACCTCTGGCTCTTTAGCGGCTACATGCTTTACTCCACTATGCTAACGGGTTGCTATGCTAACTAGTTGCTAACTAGTTGTATTGGTGTGCTTGTAGTGGATTTATCAGATCTCATTTCCTGAAAAAAACTGGTTCTTCTACACAAGGTTGAGCAAAGAGAGTAATATGAGTGTAATGTATTGTTTATTCAATATGTGAATATATTTAAACTTCAAAGAGGATCATACATTAACTTGGATACGTAATGTGATGCTTTTTCTCTCCATTAATTGTCGTCTGTTTTTCAGGCTCGGGTTCCCGGTGACATTAGAGAAACAGCCGTCCGCCTCCAGCCCGTAATGCTGCACTAAAACGAGCAGAAACAAGAAAGCGAGGCATTTTCAAAGATCGCTAATACACAAACAAAGAGGCTAAAGTAGACCTTGTTATTTTGTTATTCGTGATTTCCTCTTCGCACACAGAAAAACGGGGAGATTTTCCTTTCCACGAAACACAAACAAATATCTGTTCACTTTGGTGTCAGCTCATTTATTCATTTAACATTATTTGCAGACGGAGGCTGCTCTGTGGGCACATTGCTGATCTTTTTAAAGTAATGTTTTCCTCTCTGTTCCCCCTTTCTAGAGAAACTGTATGAATTGTATATGATACATTACATAAAAAGGTCTACATAGGGTTTTTTTTAACCTGCATTAACACTATTCTATAGTGAAGAAAAAGGATCTAATCTGGGTTTTAAATTCAACACTTTACTCCACACTTTACTTTGTTTTTCCCTTGTAGTATTTCTTATTTTAGTATTAGTATTTAGTATTTAGTATTTTTAGTATTTAGTATTTTAGTATTAGTATTTTAGTATTAGTATTTAGTATTTTAGTATTAGTATTTATTATTTAGTATTTAGTATTAGTAATTTAGTATTAGTATTTAGTAAATTAGTATTAGTATTTAGTATTTTGTATTTTAGTAGTAGTATTATATTTTTGTATTTTAGTATTTAGTATTGTGTTTTGTGTTTTTATTTGTATCCTTTATTTGTATTAATGCTCTATGTACACCCACTGCTGTGATCCTGAAATACATGAATATCTTATCTTATCTTATCTTATTCTAGGTAATAGTCAATATCGCTACACGAATTTTCGGTCATCCATGAAGATGACATAATTCTCAGCCTTTAAGGTTGAAAACTATTTGAACAAAATAACATCAAGGCACCAGTTAGATACTTTATCTACTTTTAAAGCCCATTGCAGTCCATCTCTAGTCACTTCCATTGTCGACATCAGTGTTTTCGTTCTTTTTCTGTCTCTTTATCTGTTATTATTATGTCATATGTTATATATATTCATCGGTTCAATTGAATAATCTAATTTGGCGGCCTGTACACTTTAGGGCACGCCACTGCAGATGGAGAAAACTCTTTTTAAAGGATTATAAATAATACCCCTTGGCTCTGTGCGACAGAATCCGATCTTCTAATTGACGTATCGTACGTTACTTTTTTTTGGCGAACTGATATTTAAGACGTGCGCTCATTTCATATTCAGCCTGGGAGCTTATTTTCTAAACCCTCGGAGATTTACACTTCCTTTTTTTGATTTGGTTAAACGCCACGAGTTCACAGATGAAAAGCAATCGTTTGTGTATGAAAAGCGAAGGAAAAGAAATGCTTACAAAGCAGTAATCAGGCACGGCCTCAAGGGTATTCCCATGTGTGAGACGCCTCTGTGCATCCATCACTGAGGCGTGAGCTGCACATGAAATAGGCGGGCCGCTAACAACCTCACACAAACAGACAGATTCTATTATAACTCCATTAATTATTGTCTTTTTTGCCTTTAGGGGCAGCAAAGACATCTCGTGCTGCAGGATTACACATTGCTTTGTACTCGAAAACATGCAGCTCCAGGGGGTGCGGGCGGTATTTCTTCATCATTTCCATCAAAAATAGACGCATAAGTCGCCTGTAGAACCATTGTGGAACCAACTTCAACTGCAGGATTATAGGGCGTAATCCTCAGAGTGCGGATGAGAGCGGGAGAGTGAGGACGTACAGTGAGGAAGACGCTGTGACTCGTGATGCTCTAATCCACTAACCTGTGCATGCTGGCTTCTCCCTCGCTGACACAAATCCACCTATGTGGGGTTTTTTCCGCCTGTTTTTTTTCCTCCAGGTGCGTTGCACCATGGTCTGAGAAGAAAAGTGCAAATAAATATGAACGGGGTAGGGGGAGGGGGGGGGATACATTTTGTGTGCGAGATGACAGGAAAAATGGAGGCCCTGTCCACACATGTCAAGATGACCGAAGCGAGGGCGTGCACAAACTCTCAAGGGCGAGGATGAATGGAAGTGAACAAAGGGGGGGTGGGGGGGGGGGCATTATGCTTCATTTTTGCCCGGAGGTCACGGCAGTGGGTCCCTTGAAGGGCACTTGGGTTGGAGGAAAAACATAAAGCAATGTTCCTTTAGTACAAGTGCAGCACCCTGAAATATGTTATGTCACATATCTTACCGATTTAATACAACTGTGTTCATTTCTTATAATTTACTTTGAATGTGTGTTTAAGGTTTATTCCTGTGTTGTTCCTATATTTGAGAACGTTGATCCCCTGTGAACATACTAACTGTGAAGAGAGGAAAGTGCTTGTTATCATTTTGGAAGAGAGCGCTGTCTCTGTAAGAGAGGGGTGTTGTCTCTATAATAGGGTGCTGTCTCTTTAAGAGAGGGGAGTTGTATTTTTAAGAGAAGGGCGCTGTCTCTTTAAGAGAGGGGTGCTGTCTCTTTAAAAGCGGGGTGCTGTCTCTTTAAGAGAAAGGTGGTGTCTCTTTAAGAGAGGGGCATTGTCTCAATGCAAGGGTGCTGTCTCTATAAGAGGGCGCTGTCTTTTTAAGAGAGGGGTGCTGTCTCCTTAAGAGAGGGGAGCTGTCTTTTTAAGAGAGGGGTGCTGTCTCTTTAAGAAAGGGGTGCTGTCTCTTTAAGAGAGGGGTGCTGTCTCTTTAAGAGAAAGGTGGCGTCTCTTTAAGAGAGGGGTACTGTCACTTTAAGAGAGGGGCACTGTCTCATTCAGAGAGGAGCTCTGTCTCTTTAAGAGAGAGGCTCTATCTCTAAAAGAGAAAATTGCTTGGGGGCATTGTCTCTATAAGAAGGTGCTGTCTCTTTAATAGAGGGGTGTTGTCTTTTTAAGATAGGGGCACTGTCTCTTTAAAATAGAGGCGCTGTCTCTTTAAGAGAGTGCTGTATCTTTACTTGAGTTTCTGAACAGTTAATAGGTGCAACACAGACACGACTGAAGAAGGTATAATTATCTCTCTTACCTCCAGCTGCCTTCATGACACCTGACTCGTGTTTTCTTGTCTTTACATATTTCTGTCCTCACATCTTCACTTCCCTCCGTCACAGATGCACATATTGTAACTCTATCTGCTTGTTTTCCTGCACATGTGACAACTCCATCGTCAGCTGCAAAACAGCAATCCATCATGATTATTAGAGCTGCCATCTCCTCTTCCTCTTCTTCTCTTTTCCACTGTTTTATTTATTCAGCCCGTGGATCTTCGTTGCCATTCTTTGACGCTTGATTGATGTAATAAAGCAGGTTTATGAGTTAGTACCCTGTTGATTTATTGTGTTGCAGACGTCCTCTGCATCTTCAATAACTATTTGTTGATCTCTGGATCAATATCTTACCTCCTTACGGCCACACACACACACACACACACACACACACGCACACACACACACACACACACACACACACACACACACACACATAGACACTTTGCAGTCAATAAAACCGATTAGCCAAGAATAAACGTACATTAAGATTTTTACGAGAAATCAATTAACTATTAACTGAATGAAGATGGTATTCTAAGTCTTTACAGCTAATGAAACCTGACCTTTGACCTCTCATCCGAGTAATGCATGATGTATGGCCTCCTCGGAAAAAGAAAAAAAATGAGAGGGAGCGAGGACCCATTTATCAATTTGAAGAGGTGTAATTCAAGTTAATGGTCAATATATGGGAGGAACAGGTAGCAAACAGAACGGAAGGAAATAAATCTGCTTTATTTGTATTGAGAACACGCACAAGAAGAGAGAGTAGGTGTGTGTGTGTGTGTGTGTGTGCGTGTGTGCGTGTGTGTATGTGTGAAATAGTCATTCCGAGATTATTGTCTACACACAGCTGTTTACCCAGGAGTGAGAATTAATTAGTGAGATTAACTAGCTAATAAGTGCAGATTTCTTTGCAAACACGAAGCAGAGAGGGATTAAACAGCAAAGTTTCGCTAATGAAAAGAGAGATGCTCAGAACCCGGGTATTAGTGCTCTCTATATGACAGTTTGGCTCGGTGCCCAATGAGTTAGGCTGAGCCTGAGTTCACCTCTGACTCATGCTTGCAAAAACAAAGTTAAAGATTTCATTTTAACACTTTCAAAAAGAGTAAACGCAGCAGATGGAGATCAATATCACAGATCTGAGATGCATCGCGTATCGTTTTTTTTCACTTTTTCCTGGTGGAATGTGAACCGAACGCACTGCAGATGGTTATGATATTCACAAGTTGGTACGTCTGATTGGAGACACTGTGAGATAAGAGGACATGTGATATGATGTGTTATGTCTGTAATATTAAATGGACTCAAAGCTCCAGTGTGGACTTTTGTTTCAAGAAGTGAAGAGAAGTATAAATAAGAAGCAGCAAACTTGATGATCACCAAAATAAAATCATAAAGTTTTTTATTGGTGTAAATGTATATGTTGTGAATACTGTATTGGTTCATGTAGATATAAATGTGTACGGATGGGTGTATGTAAACTGTATAAAGACTGTGTGTGTGTGTATATATATATATATATATATATATATATATATATATATATATATATATATAAATGAAAGGACATTGAGAGCCATACAAGGGGAGGGGGGGGATGGGGAAAAGTTTGTGTAATATTCTTCTTTTGTTTTGTCTTGTTTTGTTTTCTCCTTGTTTTTATCTTATGATGTTAAAAAAATAGCATCCTTGTATGGTGATTTTATAAGGTTATACATATGGGGGTTTTCTTTTTGTAAAATAAGACTTCCAGTACAACAAACTGTGTATGCTTGCTATTTCACCATAAATATACTTTTTTTTTATATATATATATATATATATATATATATATATATATATATATATATATATATATATATTTAAAAAAATAAATAAAAATAAAGTTAATGCCAATAAAGCGTATATCTTTTTAATTTTTAATTATTTTATTTTGTATATCTCGCTGAGGGAGCTTTACTTTCCCCCCAAGGACACCCTGATGTCCTCTGTGCACCCTGACCTGCTGCCATGGATGTAAATATGCACGCACATTTATTTCCCGATGTTCCCACACAAGGATAGAAAATATGCCTAAAGGAAAATTATAATGAGGAAAACCCTCTAAGTGCCATAGGGGTGGAATAATGTGACATTTAATAACGACCCCGGTCTCTAACTTTGCCTCTCCTGCTCCCTCAGTGGACGTTGAATGCTGCGTTTAAGGGGCAAAGGGCAGCCGGAAACGACGTGATAGTTATTTAAACTACTTTCAGCTCAATACATTTACAATGTATGTCATTACTGCTTTTTTCATGCAGTCGGTCTGCTTATAAAATGTGGTATTGTATATGTATAATGATGCATGCCTTCTGAATACATTCATGCCATCCATTTATTTCAGAAGTGTGCTAAATGTATGTAGAGTGGGACGGCAGCCAGTCCATCAGTCACAGGAAAAGAGGATTTCATAGGCAGTTCATATTAAATTCAGACTATTAGGTTATAAAAAGTTGTGTGTGTGTGTGTGTGTGTGTGTGTGTGTGTGTGTGTGTGTGTGTGTGTGTGTGTGTGTGTGTGTGTGTGTGTGTGTGTGTGTGTGTGAACCTCCTATTGTTGGTTTGACCACACATGAGACATTCACCCATCACGTTTTGGAGGAATGCATTAGGCAAGATGTTCTCATAATAAACTGAAGTAGAAGCACTTGTCTACAAAACACAGCTTTCAATATAAATGCCGATATGTAAATGCACTAACACACTAAATGAGGTTTTACTTTTCTATTATTGTTTTGTGAAACAATCACAGTTAGAAAGTCTCCGGCTCCTCTCGCTCTTGAATGTTAAATGAACTGGAAACTGTGGATTTTATTACCTTCGCATTGAAAAAAAAAAAAGGTAATGTTTTCGCCGGCGTGTATTTATTTATTTGTGAATATGTCCGTCCGTCCGTCCGTCCGTTATTCGTCTAAATCAGACAAAACTGAGCCGATTCTTATGAAACTTGGTGGGATGTTTGGTCATGACCCAAGGAGCAATCGATTAGTTTTTGGGAGTGATTGGGTCAAAGGTCAAGGTCAAGGTCACGAAAAGGTAAAAACCGTAAATTGCGAAGGTATGCGCTCTACCGAGTGCCCATTCTAGTTTTTTTCATGTGTTGGTCCTGTTAGGTTGTAATAGTTTATTTTGATTTTGTAGTCTTATGCTTTAAAATAATACACATAGAAAGATATTATAATAGGAAATATTAGGGAGAATATTATTACCGTCGTATTGAAAGGTCATGTTTTGATCACCGTGTATTTGTATGCGTGTGTGTTATTCGCATAAGTCAAAAAGTAATAAACCGAATCGCATGAAATCTGGTGGGATGATTGGTTATTATCTGGGGACCATTTGATTACAATTTGGGATTGATCGGGTCAAAGGTCAAGGTCATGAAAAGGTCAACATCTTCTTTAAATTGCATGACATTTAGTGGGATGATTGGTTATTATCCGGGGACCATTTGATTAGATTTTAGGATTGATCGGGTCAAAGGTCAAGGTCATGAAAAGGTCAACATCTTCTTTTTACCATAGCGCATTCAATTTGTATGATCACAATGCAATGCTCAATTTTGTGATATATGAAATGATGCGCTCTACCGAGTGTCCGTTATAGTTATCAATATATTGTGCAGCATCGGGGAAGAGTGTTTTCTCTATGCATATAGTAAATGTAAATGGCAAGAGTTAATGTTTATATGTATGTCGCATGAGAATTAATGTTTGTTAGTATTTCAGAAATGTCGAAGCCGGTTGAAGCCCGTAACGATACTTTAATCCGGAGAGTAAAATACTGGACTTTTATTGTGAAGGAACTGTTGAGTTAGCTGACCGGAAGTGGCGCGTCCTCCTGTTGTATTAGCTTAGCGACCAGATCAGAATATGAGAAAACTAACCTTTGAGAATAGGGATTGGCGGTTGACGCCTCTTTCCCAATGCATGCTGGGATAGACTCGTTTTTTTTCCCTGCCACCACAAAACAGAATTGCAACCGTAAACAATCGATCTGCGTTGATGCAAATAACGGGCGGTAACCTCAATATAACCCCACGAGTGACATCACGATATCTTCTGTCTTTTATAATGTTATAGCGTATAAAAAGTATGATGTATTTTAAGTAAGCCAAAGGTCATTCTGTGTACGTAGTATGCAATGTTGAATTAATTCTTTAATTGATGTGTACATCTAAGCGGTCTCACTATACATAATTCATTTAGCACACATATATTATTCATCAGTGGACCACAATTAAGTTACTTGTAAGTGTATTGAATGCTAATTCATCAACATAGATCTGGATTAATTAAGCACAACATGCATATTTCCCTTGAGTTGAACCTTCAAACTGTTCCGATCCCATGGAGCAGTAATGTCAGACACCGGGATATTTGCTCAAATGCATAATTTAAACTTCATTAAACAGTCCCAGAAACAAACCGTCGATATTGTGGCTCAATGAATGGAATCAATGAGGAGATTCGACCTCAATGAGGGTCCTAAATGCAATTAATCTACATTAACACAGTCATTAAGACACATTATTGTAATAACCACTGTGTATGAGGGATCACCAACGAGTCCATTGCACCAGAACTACTATTTGACCTTATTGAAGCTGAATTACTGCACATGTTTATCTATCAGTCTGATCCCTGATCAATGCAAAGCATTTTTGATTTTAATAAAATGCGTAATACGCAGCATTTTGCATGTAATATATAATACATACCATTCAGTTTATGAGCCTACACTTATGTTTTATCGAATATTTATTAAATGGATGCTCATTTTATTTTATATATTTTAAAACAAATCTCTCGTAACCCTAGGGGTACATGTAACCCCCTAGAGCCTTCACCTACCCCTAGGGGTAACCATACCCCCTAGATTACCTTAATGTACCCCAAGGGGTTCACGTACACCTTAGAGTGCCTTCATGTATAACCAGGGGTACACATAACCTCTAGAGTACCTTCATGTATAACCAGGGGTACACATACCCTCTAGAGTACCTTCATGTATAACCAGGGGTTCACGTACCCCTTAGAGTGCCTTCATGTATAACCAGGGGTACACATACCCTCTAGAGTACCTTCACGTATACCCAGGGGTACACATACCCTCTAGAGTACCTTCACGTACAACCAGGGGTTCACGTACCCCTTAGAGTGCCTTCATGTATAACCAGGGGTAGACCTACCCTCTAGAGTAGACATTGTTTAATTTGTAGAAAACATTTGGCTCTTGAGCATTTTTAATAAACATACTGTAATAATTCTGAGGGTAATGATCTGGACGAGTCGTCTCCTGTGTTTATGGTATTATACCGATGTTCCGACATTCATTTGAAAAACACATGTCCTTGGAAATGCTACAAACTTGATTTCAATTTTTTTTAAACGCTCCCCGGCTGAGCCAACAGAAAGATGATGGTTCTCATCACAATTGTGCATCTGAAATGAAGAGTGAGTTAAGGGACGTGTCTCTTTTCATCCGTCTGACAGCGTAACGCTCCTCTAAAAAAAGAAATACCCGTGTCCCATCAACCCTGCATCGTCCACCATGGGCGTCCTCTTCCCAAGTCATCCAAGTCGTTTTTCATTTTCTGCATCATTTAGTTTTACAGACAGAGATAAATGGCGACGGAGGGGGGGGATGAGATGGATGGATGGAGTCTAACTTCTGACCCTGAGGCTGTACGGCTGCAGGAGGACGGGAGGCAGACATTAGAGCATGAGACGTTCATTTATTAATGTAATAGTCAGATTCAATATGCTGATACCATCCATCGCATGTTAAAGCTCATGTCCAAAGAGAAATACTGTTGCTTTTATCCAAAGAGTAACGACTCCTTCTTTTGTTGTGGATGTATTTTTAGTTTTTAATATCGGATGGCTGCTTCTGAACATGAGCGGTTCCCATGATGAATCCGATTTATGGGAAGCCCCGCCCCTTCCTGTCGCACAGCCATCAGGTTCACTGTCAGATACATTACACCAGTAGATATAAATGTATGACAAACTAAAACGACAGACTAAAACGGAAAATATATACATACAATATATACAGTTAATTCATATAGCACTTTTCAAAATACTCAAAGACACTTTACATCCTAAAATCTATCAAAATAAAAGTAGCTGAAATTACCATAAAAATAATAAATGAAAACAATGAGAAGGTAAAGCACACAAAGACATTCATGCGGGTGATAACGGCTCGTAGACGTGTGGAAGACGGTAAACAAAGAAAATATACAAACATCAGCAAATTAGAATTAATCAGTGTGAGCCTGTTCCCGCGCTGACTTCTGCTGTGTTGGTCTTACGTGTGTGTGTGTAGGGATGGGCATCGAGAACCGGTTCTGTTTTAGAACCGGTTCCCAGTGGACCGATTGTTTGGAATCGTTAGCCAGATTCCTTAACGGTTCCGCTAACATGCGTAACCTTTTTGTTTTTTCTTCAGACTGCAGCTAACATGGCAACTAGCAGAACCGTTCTAAAGTGTGGCTCTATTTCACACGACACAATGACAACTACGCCACTTGTAACATGTGTAAAAAGTCTATTTCGTCGAAGGGAGGAAAAATAACAAATATGAATAAGCATTTGAACACACAGCATGGAATTAAATGACAGGATGTCATGTGTTCGATGCTGCAGCAGCTCGGCTAACGTCGGCGCTTCATCTCTTTCTGTCCAGGCTAAACTCCTCAAAGTGATCACAACCACTCACTGTGTGAAGCAATTTGCCTTTATTGTGTGTAGTGGATCAAGTCATCTTCTGTCCCTTCGTTTGAAGCATACATTTGAGCTCCGGCATTGGAGCTAAGATGCTCCAGCATTGTCTCCCATTAGTAATCACTTCACGTTTGGATTGAAAGTCCAGTTTTGAGAAATATTTGATCGTAACGGTGTTAATTATCAGAAGGCGTGTGTGTGCAAACGTTCGCGTTATCGTGTTAACCCATTATTAAACTGAGCATATCGATTTTTAATCCATTAATAAACTTAGCATTAAACTCCGCTAGCTTAGCTATAGAATCTTCCATTTTCAGACCCCTACATTGAGGCAGATATAGTGTTTGCCTCTCCTCTTAATGTGGCTTTATCTTAGGCTGACCAGACGTCCTCTTTTACCCGACATTGTCTGTTTTTGAGCCCTAAAAAATCCGTCCGGCAGGGATTCCAAAAACGTCCGGGAGTTTGCTTCGTCGGATATTGGCGTTTCTCCCCTTACAAGTTTTGGAAATGGTACGGTCCACCTTTAGGCGCGAGCTCTGACGCGAGCGCTGACGGTATAGAGAACAGTCATTGGTCAACCGATCTCACGGTTGCCAGATACACGATGATTATCCTCCAAATACGCCAATTTTGAGCCTTTGGGACGATACTTCACCATCTCCAATCTGGCAACCCGGAGCACCTTGCCGCCTCCACTAGTTGCATTGTTGTTGTTTGTGCGGCATGCTATCCACTACTACTGATACACATGCTATACATACTACTGATACACATGCTATCCACTACTACTGATACACATGCTATACATACTACTGATACACATGCTACCCACTACTACTGATACACATGCTATACATACTACTACCAGCACCGCTCCCTCAATGCCCACTACGCGCTGTGCGTAGGGCACCGAGTCCTGAGGGGGCATCACAGAATAGGCAACTAAAAAATCCTCAGTTATAATAATTATAATACTGATATTATTTCAGTCTAGAAATATTCGGCACCTTTAAGGCATGTATATCACAAAACAGGCAGAACAAGAGAGATGTTTAATCGCTTAGCCCCCAGAATTGTATTTAAGTTATTTAAGTTTTATTTTAAGTTCAAGAGGAATATGTATAAATGTTTTTTGGTTATTTAAACAAATGTAAATGTGTATATCTATACTGTATATAGTGTGTGCAGCATTATAGAAAATTATAGAAAAGACAATTAATGTAAATATTGTGCTCTTTTTTCCACCCCTTGCCCAATAAGAATCGATAAAAGAATCGATAAGGAATCAAATCAATAAGCAGGAATCGATAAGGCATCGGAATCGTTAAAATCCTATCGATTCTCATCCCTATGTGTGTGTTTGTGTGTGTTTGCGCGTGTGTGTTTGCGTGTGTGTTTGCATGTGTGTGTGTATGCGCGTGTGTGTGTCTGTGCGTGTCTGTGCGTGTGTGTTAGTGTTTGTGTGTGTGTGTGTGTGCTAGTGTGTGTCTGTGCATGTATGGGGGTGTGTGTGTTTTCGTGTGTGTGTGTGGGTCTGTGCGTATGTGTCTGTGTGTGTGTGTCTGTGTGTCTGTGTGTGTGCATGTAGGTGTGTGTGCGTGCCTGTCTGTGCGTGTGTGTGTACGTGTCCGTATGTGTGTATGTGTCTGTGTGTCCATGTAGGTTTGTGTGTGCATGTGTGCGTGTGTGTGTGTGTGTGTATCTACGTACTCTACTCCTACTCTATCATGCAAATGCTCCAGAAGCTCAGAAGAGACTGAGGAGGAGAGAGAGAGATAGATTGATTGTGGAAGAGAGAGAGAGAGCTAGAGAAAGAGAGATTGATTGGGGAAGAGAGAGAGAGAGAGAAAGGAGTGAAAGACAGGTTGCGATATGATAGCGTGAGGAGTTTGAGATTGATGGCAGATGGCGTTGGAATTGTTTCTTCCTTTTCTTTTCCATTCCTGCTGGAAAGATCGAAAATGTAGAGAAACAACCAAAAGGAACGCAGAAAAGAGAATAAATGATCCACGTCCTCCTTGAGCCTCGTCTTCTCGCCACTGAAACAATCCTCTAGGAATGAATCCTGTTAATCCAATACTTCATGTCTAGATAGCAAACAACACGATGTAGGTCACACAGTCTTCGCCTCATATGGACATCGACTGTGGAATCTCTTAAAGACCCTTTATCCGTCTTAGACTGAAGGTAGAGTACGCTACTGAAGGTAGAGTACTGAAGGTAGAGTACGTTACTGAAGGTAGAGTACTGAAGGTAGAGTACGTTACTGAAGGTAGAGTACGTTACTGAAGGTAGAGTACGTTACTGAAGGTAGAGTATGTTACTGAAGGTAGAGTACTGAAGGTAGAGTATGTTACTGAAGGTAGAGTACGTTACTGAAGGTAGAGTACGTTACTGAAGGTAGAGTATGTTACTGAAGGTAGAGTACTGAAGGTAGAGTACTGAAGGTAGAGTACTGAAGGTAGCGTATGTTACTGAAGTTAGAGTACATTACTGAAGGTAGAGGACTGAAGGTAGAGTGCGTTACTGAAGGTAGAGTATGTGACTGAAGGTAGAGTACGTTACTGAAGTTAGAGTACGTTATTGAAGGTAGAGCATGTGTGTGTGTTTGTATTTTCTCTAATAAAAACAGCTTGTGGTTCTGGTGGTGTAATAAAATACAAACAAAAATACAATAAAAACTGAATTTAAAAAAAAGAATGTGCAATACCCATAAATAATAGACCAGGAAGATGTGCGTTATCGTAAAATGAGACACAGATATGAAACACGAACGTAAGAAACAAACTTAATGAACTGAATTTATATTTTATCTTCTCACCTGAGATTGAAGATTGTTTAGATATATTACAAAATATGGAACTATTCCTTTAAAGCTGGTATTCTGTTGCAGATATTAGTCACATTAATTGTCTAATATTTATGTGTTTGTGAGCCATCTGTGCAGAACATTTTTTTTTCTCAGGTTGCTGCGTCATAACATTTTGATCCATAACACGGATCAAGATGAACGTTTCTGCAAAAAAAGAAAATGAGGAGGAAGATGAGGAAGATGATAGCCCCAGGTAGAGGAGATAAAGATGAGGAGTAGGCTAAGATGCAGAGAAAAGGTCAAGTTCAAACACTACAGAATGTGTAAAGGAGAATAAAAAGTGGGGAAAAGAAAGGAATGTCAGTGGATTCTGTACCTCAAATATGTCCACAAAGGACCTCTCGTCCCCCAGAAGACGACACACTGTCCATGAGAAGGCCGATTCACACTGTCCATCATGTTTCAGGGAATTCATCATCTATTTACCCATCATGGGTTTTTGACGGTGACATTCTGCACAAATATCAAATGCTTCCCAATCTGACACGTCTAGATTTGACACTTCCGCCCACTGAGCCGTCAGAAAGGAGTTGTGACACGAGGGAGGCGGAGCAGGCGGAGCAAGCGGAGCAGGCGGAGCAGGCGGAGGACTCGGCCGAGTCGAAGACGTCATCCTCGCAGACAACGCAGACAGGAACATAGATCAGGACTAGAAACGTGTGGAACGATGCTGCTGAGCTCGGGTCGTTAATGGAGTTCACATTTAAGAAGCTGAGGTGGACCGACAGAAGGGTTATGGTTAGGGTTAGAGGGTTAGGGTTAGAGGGTTAGGGTGGGGTTAGGGTTAGAGGGTTAGGGGGTTAGAGTTAGGGTTAGAGGGTTAGGGTTAGGGGGTTAGGGTAGGGGTTAGGGGGTAGGGTTAGAGGTTAGGGGTTAGAGGTAGGTTAGGTTAGGGGGTTAGGGGTTAGGGGTTAGGGGTAGGGTAGGGGTTAGGGGTTAGGGGGTTAGGGGTTAGGGTTAGGTAGGGTTGGGTAGAGGTTAGGGTTAGGGGTAGGGGTTAGGGGGTTAGAGGTAGGGGTTAGGGTTAGGGGTAGGGGTTAGGGTTAGGGTTAGGGGTTAGAGGGTTAGGGGTTAGGGGTAGGGTTAGGGGTAGGGGTTAGGGGTAGTTAGGGTTAGGGGTAGGGGTTAGGGTTAGAGGGTTAGGGGGTTAGGGGTAGAGGGTTAGGGTTAGGGGTAGGGGGTTAGGGGTAGAGGGTTATGGTTAGAGGGTTAGGGTGGGGTTAGTGTTAGGGTTTGAGGGTTTGAGGGTTTGAGGGTTAGGGTTAGAAGGTTAGGGTTAGGCTGGGGTGAGGGTTAGCATTAGCCTTCTCCCACTGTCAGCTGGGATCGGCTCCAGCGCCCCGCGACCCTAACAAAGGATGAGCGGTGTGGATAAAGGATGGATGGACGTTTTAAAAGTGTTGGATCTGAGCAGCTAGCTCTTCAAAAACCCAGGGATAGCATTGCTCTTATGATTCCAGGTAAATTAGATGAACACATGAGGCGCATTCCCATCTTCCGGGTCTTCCGGTGGGTTCTGCTCCAGTGTAGCAGGACCAGCTGTGTGAGGATGTGACCCGCTGACACAGCAAGCCGTAAACACTGTTCATGCGAGGGAAAGGCCACAGTGGCACCATCCACTCCGCTCCGTCGATAAATAAATTAGTGTGGAGGGATGCAGGGGGAATGACTCTCACCCAAAGCCGGCCTCTGATTGGACTGCAGGGTCTCTGGTGAACTGTGTGTCCCCTGTACATACACACACACGCAAAAAACATATTTACCACCTGGTGCGTTCACTGTCGGGGACTTTTTCTGCCGTTCCAGTTCTCCAGTGAGTCTTGTTGACGCCTTGTTCTTAAGCCTTTGTGAAAGAGTGTAAATGTATTTGGGTCGGTACACAAGACATCTCAATGTATTATAACTACACCCTGGGCATCAGACAGTGGGGGAGAAACACTTGTACCTGAACAGGAGAACATCGTTTATACACTACAGCCTCAAGATGTGTGTGTGTGATGTGAAAGAAATGCACACAGAGAGAAAACTCCATACACAAGCTTCATACGTTTTTTTTTTTTTGTTCCTTATTTATAATATTTTCCTGCTTTAGATTTTCCTTATGGTCCTTCTTGGACAGAGGCATGGTTCATTTTTACTTTTTTATTTATTTTAATTTGTATTATTATTATGCATTATTACTTTTAATGGTTGTATTTCTGTAAAAATACCTAAATAAAATATGAAGTATACATTTTTTTGTATCCTTATTATCCTTATTATTTTCCTGCTTTAATATTTTTAATTTTTTGGAGTTTCCTTTATGGCCAGATGCATGGTTCATTTTTACTTTATTTTTAAGTTTTTTATTAATATTCATTCTTACTTTTGAACGTTGCATTTCTGTAAAAATACCTAAATAAAATATAAAGCATAAAAAAATAAAAACAAGCTTCATAAGTTTGGGTTTTGATTGTGATTTCGACTATAATCACATTAGTGTCTAGACTGTAAAGTCATATTTTTGTTGTCAGCCTGTTTAGGAAGCAGTTATTTTTGTTTAGACAATAGGAGATTCGATACAAAATAAACACTGGGGATAATACCCACTATTTTCTATTTTATTCTAGGATCTAAAAATGTATTAATTGTTCTGAGGGAGTTGAATCAATAATTCATGAAGCCCAACACCTATTATAATATGAGCTCAAGTGTTCACTTGAATGGATCCAATTCAACTCTATTAATTACATTGGATATTGTGGTTTACAGTATGTTTACCACTTAGAGTGCAAAGTGCTGTCTGTGTGCAACGGCTGTTCTGATTGGCTGTTGGAGGCTTCGATAGTTTTTTAAAGTTTGTGATTTCAACGCGTGAGTTCACTCTCCCTCTGACTCCATCAGGTTTGTAAACATGCAACAATAAAAACATATAATGTGTCATCAATCATTAAAATAACTTTCTATAAGTTCATGCACACACAATATTTCCAGGAGTGAATGTTGACGTAATTTTCCATTTGTATCATATTCTTTGATGAAAAAAAAAAAAGTGTGAGTCTGAACAGGGTCATGCATAAACAAGAGTAACACGGCAGTCAGGTGTGTGTGTGTGTGTGTGTGTGTGTGTGTGTGTGTGTGTGTGTGTGTGTGTTGTGTGTGTATCAAATCAATGACGGATGCAGTGATGCAATCTTTGCAATTTTTCAAATGACGGTTGAAGTAAATCTTTTTATTTGATCTCTTAAATGTGCTCAAAGCAGAAGGAAGTAAACACTGAGCTCTCTCGGATGTGTTGGTGTAAAATGAACATCTGTCGAAACCTTGTTCGTTATACAAACAATACATTATTATTTATTAATCTTTTAGCATATTGATACATGTGTGATCATGAGGCACCACACAATAATAACACTCTACTATCGTCAACAGTTTACAAATGAAAAAAAAAAAGAAAAGCATTAGCCCCTTTTATGGCTGTAAATATATATATATATATATTTTAATTTAAAGATGAAATACTGATGGTATAAGCCATTTCAATGTCTTTGCGTGTTTCATAATGTGTGTGAGCAGCAGGCGTTATGAAGAGCGGGGCGGCGCTCGCTCTTTACCGAGGCTAAGTGCTTTCTGTGGCTGTGAGGGAGAGAAAAGACGTGTGGCAGAGAAGAGAAAGACACTAAGAATAAGACCCTAGAGAATACAACAGACACACACACACACACACGCACAGACTCACAATCACAGACAATCACTCACTTAGTAGCAGTCAGGATGAGATCCAATAAACTCTCCAGCCCACTTTCTTGCCACATCATTTTACTGTTGCACACTCTCTCTCTTACACACACACACACACACACACACACACACACACACACACACAATGATTCAGTGGGGGTCAATGTGCCTCTCGACTCCATCTATTTTCTCAGAGGGGTACATGGGGTACTGTATGTGCTACTGTATCCAGACTGAGTCCAACAAGCCACGTGAACAAGTTCACACACACACACACACACACACACACACACACACACACACACACTCAGGGCCTGAGAGAAAGTTCCCTCGGTTCAGACACGTCCGAGCCCCACACCAATGGTGCAGAAATATGACTTCATAGTTTTTGAGTACGAGTCTTTTGTTGTTGCTACTGAAACAGTAAGCAGGAGCCCCTTCGTCCCATTGGTCCTCGCATTGAGACTGAAGACGTAATAGAAAGGTAGAGAAAAACTAGAGAGAGAGAGAGAGAGAGAGAGGGTGGATTCCACTAATGTCTTCCACGTCTTGTGTTCAGCGTAATGAGGTCACGTTTAAAAACCAAGTGCCTCTCAGAAAACACCCCTTCACTTCCCCTGCAGCGTATCCGTGTGCATCGCGGGCAAACTGCTCCGAGTCAGTTCAATGAGGACGGGGGGTGGGGGTGGGGGGGGGGGGGGGAGGGATGAGCCATCGTCCAATTCAGAGTCCAACATCTGCCTGAATTGCGTTGAAATGCAAAGCCTGATCTTTGAAAATACGAGCTTGCACTTTGAGAAACACCCTTCTTCGATTTCCACTGCAATCCCCGAGCGTAAAAAAAAGGTGTGATAGCCTTCCTCGGGCCGGCACTTCATCTTTACAGCTCAGAGCAGTTAAGAATATGTCTTCCGGGCGTTTTTTTCTAATGTTTTTCTTCTTCTTTCAAACCCCCTCCCATCAATGCAGGATCAGAACGAGCGTTTCCACGACTTGGACAGGATCTTCTGGAAGGCTCTGCGGAAGTCCTGGTTGAAGATGGTGTAGATGACCGGGTTCAGCGAGCTGTTGCAGTAACCGATCCAGAAGAAGAACTTGAACAGCGTGTCGGGGATCTCGCACGGCTCCCGGCAGATCCCGTACAGGCTGTAGGAGAAGAAGAAGGGGAACCAGCACAGGACGAAGACCCCCATGACCACGGCGAGGACGAAGGTGAAGCGCTTCTCCCGGGCGGCGGACACCTTGTTCCGGTGGACGGTGCTCCGGCGCTTGCGGCGGGACGAGAACAGCTCCATGGACTTGGAGCTGGCGCGCGACTTCCTGCTGGAGTATTTGGAGGCGGAGCTGCTTTTCCGGCTGGACTTCCTGTCTTTCCGGTCGTCGCGCTGATGTTTGGAGGACGTGGAACTCTTCTTGGGCTTCTCGTCCGACGAGCTGCTGTCCTCGAAGTCGTCCTCGTGGTCCGTCGCCGGGTGCTTGGGCTCGTTGGGTAGAGGCGACCGGACCGCCGGCTCCTTGCAGTGCCCGTTCCCGCGCTCCTGGTCCTTGACGCTCCCGTCCCTGCTGGACTTCACCGACCCCCCTTTGCCCGGTTCGGCTCGGTCCGCGCCGTTCTCCGCCGGCGAGTCCACGTCCCTCTTCTTCTCCGACATGCTCCGGGTCCTGGTCTTCGCCACTTGGTAGATGCGGATGTAGACGAGGATCATGATGACGCACGGGGCGAAGAAGGAGCCGATGCTGGAGTAGAGGATGTACCAGGTCTCGTCGTTCAGGATGCACTGAGCACTCTCCTCGCTGCTGCTCCGGTCCATCGTGATCAGCGGCGGGAAGGAGATGACGGCGGAGATCAGCCACACCACCACGATCATCCCTTTGACTCGCTTCGGCGTCCTCTTTAAGTTGTACTCGACCGCCTGGGTCACCGACCAGTACCGGTCCAGACTGATGGCGCACAGGTGGACGATGGACGAGGTGCAGAATAAGACGTCCAGAGCCAGGTAGATGTCGCACCAGATCTTTCCGAAAAACCAGTAGCCCATGAGTTCGTTGGCCAGGGAAAAGGGCATGACCAAAGTGGCCACCAGGATGTCGGCGCTGGCCAGGGAGACGAGGAAAAGGTTCTGGGGCGGTTTCAGAGCCCTGCTGGTTAAAACGGCGATAACGACCAGGACGTTCCCGACTATCGTGAACAGGATCAGAAAGCTGACGAGTCCCGCCAGACCCCAGATGGCAAGCTGGCTGTACTTGCTCTGGGAGGTGGAATTAGAGGAGACGTTATCTGCATGTATTCCATCCTCCAGGCTAGAGCCGTTCAAATAATCCATTTTGAGTCAAAGAGTCTTTTTTTTCTTCTTTTTTTATAGAATTTACGAGAATACTCAAAAGAATTATCCCCAGAGCATATCTCACTACACGGGAAATCTACACTGCTGTAACAGTATTGTTCTTTTCTCCTCACCTGCTCGTCCACCTCCTGCAACGCACGCGAGGCTCAATCCTTTTTGGACACCGCAAAAAAAAAAAAAAAAAGAAGGAGAAAGAAAGAATGAAAGACGCAATGTCTGTCTCTTTTTTCTTTTCTTTTTTCAAGAAGACCTTATTCCAGAAGCGTGCAGGATGCTCCGCGGCAGCAGGTCCGTCACCATGTAGTTGGAGAGCGCACTCCCTTCCTCAACGCGTCCTCTCCCATCCCGACTGCGCCGCATCTCCTCCACCTCCGCGTCCCCGCTGTGTCCTCAGAGAGCTTTGGAACAGCCCACGTGTCTCTCTTTTCTTTTTTCTTACATTATAAAAAAAAAATACAACTAGCAGGAGACGTAATGCCCCGCAGCGGAAGAAAAAATAAATAAAATAAATAGAAATATAGGCGACTATATGGGAGGAAAATATATAGTCAAACTGTTTTTTTAAGGATTATTTAATATAGTGTGTATAAAAAAGGCTTCGGCTCAAGGAGCGCTTGTTTCAAGTGAGCTCGGTTTATCTGCATTGTCATATTGTGTGGACCGACAGCTGATCCGTGACTCTTTCCCTCCCTCCCTGTTTGACTTCTGCATGGTTCGGTCGCCTAGACGGGGGCGCGCGCGCGTGCGTGCGTCTGTTTTTTGGCAGGAGGAGGAGGAAAAGGGGGGGAAGGGGGAGGGGGGTCTTCAGGGAGGTCACACTTGACAGCCGCGGAGTCCCCCCCTCACCAAGGAGCGCGCGCTCTGCTTCTGTCCTTCCGGGCGCACACTGGAGGTCAGTGTTGTAACAGCCGAGACCGGAGAGACCGGAGAGCCCGGAGAGACCGGAGAGCCCGGAGAGACCGGAGAGACCGGAGAGACCGGAGAGACTGGAGACGGAGAGACCGGAGAGACCGGAGAGACCGGAGAGACCGGAGAGACCGGAGAGACCGGAGAGACCGGAGAGCCGGACACACTCAGCCGTCACGTGCATATATAGATAGAGAGCATTGTGTGTTGATGATAATGAAAATGTGTAATCAGTGTGACCTTGCAGTGCAAACTTTTAGTCATTTGGTCATGTATGATTGTGTTGTGGTAATAATGCAGATTGCATGATTTCAAGGTGCAAAAGTCATTTCCTGCATCTCACACATGCATTAAACATCCTGTATGCATGAGTATGTGTGATTAATGAGTTCATAAGCTGCAGGTGCTTTATCAGGCAATAAGGAGCTGGATGTATCCATGACGGACAGGTCCTGTCCTCTGGGTTCATCCCATTTACCATGAAGACTAAAAAAGTGTGTTTGGTTCACTTTTCTCTTCCTGCATCCCCCTTTTAATCTGGGCGGTGCTGCAAGGAGAACCTCTCTCTCTCTCCCTCTCCCTCTCCCTCCCTCTCTCACTCTCTCTCTTTTTCTCTCCATCTCTCTCCATCCATCCCTCTCTCTCCCTCCCACTCTCTCTCTTTTTCTCTCCATCGCTCTCCATCCATCCCTCTCTCTCCCTCTCTCTCTCCATCCCTCTCTCTCCCTCCCTCTCTCCCTCTCTCTCTTTTTCTCTCCATCTCTCTCCATTCTCCATCCATCCCTCTCCCTCCCTCTCTCACTCTCTCTCTCTTTTTCTCTCCATCTCTCTCCATCCCTCCCTCTCCCTGTCTCTCGCTCTCCCTCTCCCTCCCCCTCTCTATCTCCCTCCCTCTCTCCCTTCCTCTCTCTCCCTCCCCCTTTCCCTCTTTCTCTCTCTCCATCCCTCCCTCTGTCTCCCTCTCTCCCTCTATATATCTCCCTCCCTCTCTCTCCCTCCCTCTCTCTCTCCCCCTCCCTCTCCCTCCCTATCTCCCTCCCCTTTCTCTCTCTCCCTCTCCCCCTCTCTCTCTTTCCCCCTCTCTCTCTCCCCCTATCCCTCTCTCTCCCTCCCTCCCTCTCTCCCTCCCTGACAGCCTGGTATTAAGTTGCTGGCCCAGTGCGTTTATTGACCAGTCTTCCGGCAAAGCGCCCGTCATTAATCACCGGCGTACCGACTTCAAGAGCAGCCGCGAGAACTCAAGTCCAAATTGATCTCCATCGCAGGCGGGGCAGGTGGAGGTGGAGGTGGAGGTGGAGGCAGAGGTGGAGGTGAAGGGGCAGGCGGAGGTGGAGGTGGAGGTGTGATACGGAGGTTTCAGGGGACATGTGAGACACCGTCAGGATGGTGCAGAGTCTCTAACGTGTCCTCCCGGCCATCACTAAAGCCTCCCCTCTCCTCCCCTCTCCTCCCCTCTCCTCCCCTCTCCTCCCCTCTCCTCCCCTCTCCTCCCCTCTCCTCCCCTCTCTGTTTAATGGAGGTGAGACGATGATGCAGGTCAGACGGACTCTAAGCTGATTGTGAGCAGACGGACGAGCCTCATCACGTCGTTAAGTCGTGTCCCACGGCAACAGCCCCGTCCGATTGGGCTCCGGTGAGCGATCTCGGCCATTACACGAGAGCTCTCCTCTTCTTACCGGCATTGTGAACGCGTTAGCTCGTTCTGCGTTAGCTCGTTCTGCGTTAGCTCGTTCTGCGTTAGCTCGCTCTGCGTTAGCTCGTTCTATGTTAGCTCGTTCTGCGTTAACTCGTTCTGAGTTAACTCATTCTGCGTTAGCTCGTTCTGCGTTAGCTCGTTCTGCGTTAGCTCTCTCTGCGTTAGCTCGTTCTGCGTTAGCTTGCTCTGCGTTAGCTTGCTCTGCGTTAGCTCGCTCTGCGTTAGCTCGTTCTGCGTTAGCTCGTTCTGCGTTAGCTCGCTCTGCGTTAGACCATTCTGCGTTCGCTCCTTCTGTGTTAACTCATTATTCGTTAGATTGTTCTGTGTTAACTCGTTCTGCGTTAGCTCGTTCTGCATTAACTCGTTCTGCATTAACTCGTTCTGCATTAACTCGTTAAGCGTTCGCTCGTTCTGCATTAGCTCGTTCTGCGTTAGCTCATTCTGTGTTAGCTCGTTCTGCGTTCGCTTCTTCTGTGTTAACTCGTTCTTCGTTAGCTCGTTCTGCATTAACTCGTTCTGCATTAGCTCGTTCTGTGTTAGCTCATTCTGCGTTAGCTCGTTCTGCGTTCGCTCGTTCTGCATTAGCTCGTTCTGCATTAGCTCATTCTGCGTTAGCTCGTTCTGCGTTAGCTCGTTCTGCGTTAGCTCGTTCTGCGTTGAGCAAAAAGCAAGTGTCAAAGTTTTGATCACTTTTATCTCATTCAATTGAGGCTTTTTCCTCTTTCTATTCATTGTTTTGCCCCTTTAAAAATAGAGACACAGTCAGGGGTCCCTAAACTTGTTTCCTGTGAGGGCCACATGACGTTTCCCTTCTCTGATGAGGGTCAGTGTGTAACAGAAAAAGTGTGACGATCACAGGGGTGCAGAAATGTAAACATTTATTGTTTGCCAGAAAGCCACATAACCAAATATTAATAAACCTTTACGGGATCTTCACAGAAAAAGTCAGGGAATAAGTAACACTATTCATCAAATAATAATAATTAAAAATCATAATGGGTCTCTGTTATTGTTCAGGGGGCCGGGCCGTAGTTTGGGATCGCCTTTGTGTACATGTTTACATTACGCTGCTAAAAAGTAACGCTTGCAGACGATTCTTGGCTTCAAAATAAAAGCTCAACATTGAGCATGAATTGAGATCAGCTTTTCCGCTATTGCCCTTCAAAATAAAATCTCAACATTGAACATAAATTGAGATTGTTTTTTCCGCTATTTCCCTTCAAAATAAAAGCTCAACATTGAGCATGAATTTAAATTGGCTTCTCCGCTATTGCCCTTCAAAATAAAAGCTCAACATTGAGCATGAATTGAGATTGGCTTTTCCGCTATTGCCCTTCAAAATCAGAGGTCAACATTAAGCATGAATTGAGAGTGGTCGTAATTAGCCGGTTTAAAATATATTTGAGATGGAATTCAGTCTTATTGCAGCCTAAGAACACTTACCACACTGTGTGGTGACGATGCTAGCCACTAAACCATCTTGCAGCCCGTTTTTTGTACACATATCATTTTAATTGAATTGTTCTAAGTGATCGCACATTTGGTTTACTTAGTGATTGCAATTTTCTTTTCTATTATTTAAAAAAAGGATGGAGGATTCACAAAAAAGCTATTTCAATAAAAAGTCATCACAGACCAATTTGTTGGGGTGGTGGGGCATGAACGTGTTTCTTCCTCCAAATTAGGGCTCGACAGAAAAAGTTTGAGAACCAGCGTCCTGAATGATGATAATCGTTACACTGATTCATTCGATGTTATTCTCGTTCAGTTGCTGCGGTTGCACAAATCGCCGCCCTTGGTTGCTCCTAATAACAGAGCTGGTTGCAACTTGAGTCTAATGAGATTCTATTAGAGCTTAAAAAAAAAACTAATATCAACTAATGTGCTTTAACACGATCATCCTTTTGTGGCCTGATGAAATCCGATCTGGCGAGCACTCGGGTTATTGCTCTGAAGAAGCTCCTCTTCATCGCGTGATGCCACAGGTGTCCATCTCCTCCTTACCAACTTCACATGTTTATAATGTGCACAAATGCACAATACGAGCTCAGAATACCGAGTCGATCACAAACTAACCAATCGTATTCCCCGAAGAAATTAAAGCTGCTCCCGGTATAAGAACATGCGCTTGTATTTTCCACACCGTGGGTATTGTGCAGTTGTTTCCCATCCCGGCCCCTTCATGGAGGGAGGAATGCGGTCCCAGCTGATGACAGTGACAAATTACATTGTTACCTGTGCAGACAACTAGAGAGCGAGAAACAAATAGTCCACAGGAGCAACATGTAGCTCAGGGGAGATTCCCTCCGCTAGCAGCGCCTCGCAAAAAAAAGAGTCTTCTTCTTATCCACAGCGCCTTCTTTGTGACAAATGACCTCGTAGGAAAAAAAAACAGTAAAACAAGACAGACGATTTTTTAAATATATATAAATATGTATTAGAAAAAAAAACAGTAAAACAGACAGAGGATTTTTTTATTAAATATTTAATATATATAAATATATATAATATATATTACATATATATATATAATATGTGTGCATATATATGTATATATTACATATACATATATAATATAATATTTAATATTTAATATATATTATATATATATATGTATTTGCTTTGAAATGCAGGAGTATGCAAATGAAGTCAGAGCTCCATCTTACAGCTCCGAGACGTCCAGGGCGACCTTGGCTTATCGTTGTGTCCCCGTGAAGCCGGCAGCTGGACGGCATGCAGGACACATTTTTAACAAAAAGGGATTCCTTGGATTTTTTGGTTTCATTTTTTGAGGGTTACATTCCAACAGTGGCCAACAGCCTCTGTGTGAATGTTAATGGTTGGAGCACAATGACGATAAAACATCGATGTTCACTCCAACTACTACGAGTTATAGAGAAAGTACACATGTATTTTTTGCTGAGATTTCTCCACAAATAGTTATGTTCTCTAGCATTATATAATGTTTTTATTCCATCTTTCAAAAAATTTTCTCACATTTTGTTCCATCAATAACAGTCGATACTAAACTCCCTTTGCTCTGTCAAATATAAAATTAATTGGTACACAGCAGCCAACAATTACTTGCATTTCTTGCTTTTAATGGTGTGTATTACTCACTCTGAATGGTTTTTAATGCATACAAAAAAATACTTTATTGATAATGCACAGTGTGATATACAGTAATGTATATGTGTGTATGTCTCAGGTTACAATTGTAAAGAGGAAATGTAAATAAATAAAAATAACAAAGGCGAGACAGAATAACAAATTATTATAATAATGAGTAATGAAACACCCACAAACCCACAGACTCACCCACAGACCCACAGACCCACCCATGGCCTTCTTAATCTTTCAGTTTGCGTAGTACACTATTTTAAAACTAAAGTTGGGCATTTATGTTTACTTACAGTTATTCACAGATAAGGACAGAGGGTCAGATAAAGACAAATTAAAATATGCGTCTCATTCAGTGGGCAACACTGGCAGATGAAAAAGATACGAAATGAAAGGTTATAGCCATTTCTTGGTGAAGTTGTCATTACAGCCTCTAAGTGCATATTACATTTTTTCAAAACTCAAGAGAAACATCACATCCTACGTACTTTTAAATGGTTTGTTCTTCTTAAATTTAAATTGCTGTAGTGTGACTTTGCATTATGTGTGTATATCCCACTATTAACAAATATACAATTTGTTTTATGTTTTATGTTGTAAGGTCTCTCAGGGGAGGGCAGATGCAAATGAGCTGAAGCTAAACTCTGATATGGTGCATTAAATGGTGACTATTATGTTGTAGCTGAACATGAATAACAATACAATAATAAGTGAAAAAGACATTTAAAAAATCTATTTTTTTTTTATGTGGCTGCAACATTACTGCAAAGAAGTATCAGTAACTCTTGAATTAACAAACATGCTTCATCTTAACTAGAATCTCATACTCACCCAACGCTCGTCTATCTGCTGTTGCTCAGTGACAAGTCTTCGGATTATCTAACTTTCCCAAGAAACCTCGGCTATCCAATTATAATGGCAGTCCAGCTGTGCGCTGTCTGGCCGAGCCGAGTCATTACCGTCCATCCGAGTGACAGTCGGGGCCCGACTGGCAGGTCCGCCGGCCGCTGGAGCCTCCGGCGCCACAGGAATGTGTTAAAAACACGACATCCCGGACAAAGACGACACCCGTCGACTCGGCGTTGCATCAGGACTCGCCGTCGGTGGAAAAAATGGGAAACCATCTGGGAAATGTCACTCGAATAGGTCGCAGAATTTGCCCGAGAGCGAGCGGACGGACACATTGACGTGGGAATGAAATGACGCGAGACACGACGCGTCGGCCGGGAGAAGTCGTGGTTAGATCTGGTCGGCCGATGAAATCGACAACCAAGACATAAAGTGTGTGATACTTTACTAAAAAAATGAAATCTAGAGATGTTTAACTCATGGTACAGTCTCCCGTGAGTCATTGTCCTTAAAACACTTCATTTGTGCCTTAGAGGAGGCGGGGCTTATCTCTGGACATCTAGAGATGTTTAACTCATGGTAGAGTCTCTTGTGAGTCAACGCCCCGTTAAAACAATTCATAAATGTAGCCCCTCCCATCAGACCTTTTAACCAATCAGATCAATTATTGGAGAACCACCATTTACTCCGGTTGGATCGAGGTGACCCAACCGCACTATAGATACCCAATGATATAGTCCACTTCCAGGAAACATCTGTTAGATACCCAATTATATAGTCCTCTTCCAGGAAACATCTGTTTGATACCCAATGATTTCGTCCTCTTCCAGGGAACATCTGTTAGATACCCAAGGATCATAGTCCCTTCTAGGAAACATCTGTTCTATACCCAATGATCATAGTCCCTTCTAGGAAACATCTGTTAGATACCCAAGGATATAGTCCTCTTCCAGGAAACATCTGTTAGATACCCAAGGATATAGTCCTCTTCCAGGAAACATCTGTTAGATACCCAAGGATCATAGTTCGCTTCCAGGAAACATCTGTTTGATACCCAATGATATAGTCCTCTTCCAGGGAACATCTGTTTGATACCCAAGGATCATAGTCCTCTTCCATGAAACATCTGTTAGATACCCAAGGATCATAGTCCTCTTCCATGAAACATCTGTTAGATACCCAATGATCATAGCAAAGGACATCATGGATTATAGGTTCAAGGTTCCAAGTTCTTTTTTTATTTGCCATCTGTGCCTAGACCAGCTGTCCAGACACATCAGAATTGTTTTTGCAGGGCTCTCCGAGTCAACAGAGATACAAAACAAACACACTATAATAGTAACAATAATAATAATAGTAATAGAAATGTGAAAAATATATTTTAAAAAGCACTGTACAAGAAACAGTGTGGTAAAGTGTGTGCATTATTAACAGTATTAACAGTATTAAGTACAGATTTTAACAGGTTATCAAAAATAAACATAAGAAAGGAGAGTGCAGGGATAATAAATAACTAAGAAGGCTAGAGCTGTGCCTAGCTTGTAAAAGTAAAAGAAGGAAACAGGGGGAACGGGACAGTTGTATCGGGATATTGCACATGTTCAGGTGTTGGGGGAGGTTGTGTGGGGATATTGCACTGATTTGTTATTGCACATTGTTTCACACTTCCAGGAGTGCTCATTGTCAGTAGTTGTGCTGTGCCATCAGTCTGACTGTGGCAGGGAAGAAGCTGTTGAAGAAGCGAGTCCTACGTCTCAGGTTGTATGTGCAGCGTTTGTGTCGGAGCAGAGAGTGAGCTGGATTGAGTGAGTCTCCAATATTATATTATTATACTGGCTAACTCGAAGCAGTTCCACCTAGGTTATATGATTTTCTCAAACAAACGCACCTTAAGGCTTCCTAAAAGAAAAACTGAGGATGTCAAGACATCCAGCTGTAGACCTCGTTCAGATCTCCCCTCATAACGCGCTCAGACCTCAGCTGAGCCAGTTAAGTAAACTTCTGAATGGGATTTGTATTAGATCCAATCAAACATGGAACCAGACGGTATACTTGCAGTTCACCATCTGCAGAGAAAAGCCATCGAAGCCTTTTTGCATTACAGCCCCTCCCCCTCGGATACCCTGGATATGGATAATTTAACAGCCTTCGGTAACCACAAGGCCATTTTTTTCCAAGATGGCTGACACTTCGGCGTAATCCCTCCTTCCGACGCCTCGGCTCTCCGGGAGCTCGAAGCTGAAAGCTGTAACACCCCAGATAGAGGCGAGGGCAAAGTTTTGGGAAACAAGAGTTCTGAAGTGAAGGGAGATAAAGAGAGTTAACAGGGGGAGGGCGAGAGAGAGAAACAATAAACTCAGCCGAAGAGCAAGAAGAGACTCAGAGGCAGGAGTCAAGAAAAGTCTTCTTCTTATATACGTATATTACATTATATATATATATATATATATATATATATATATATATATATATATATATATAATATAACATGTATATATCTAAATAATATATTTATTATAAATATATATAATGTATATTACATATATAAAAATTTAAATGATATAATATATATATACATATATATAATTTATATAAATATATATATATACATATATAATTTATATAAATATATATAATATATATTAAAAATATATATACAAATAAAAATAATATAATATATATATAATATATAAATATATATATATATATATATATATATATATATATATATATATATATATATATATATATATATTGTATGTGATTCCATTGGGCAGACGTAAAGATGCTCATGAATCTGGAAGTCTATGTTAATGAGTATTCTGTGCGACATCGATGATCTTTGTTGTCGTTTTTAATATCTTAGTGAATTTGATGACCGATGGCATCAAACCACAAACATCGACGGATCGCTGCAGAGCTGCAGAGCCTCGTGTCGGCCGCATCCCAATTCTCTTAATTGCAACCTTTCCACGCGAGGAGAGAGGAAATGAGGAAGCGTGTTGTGGTCAGCGGTCGGCAGGTCCGTCTGTCACTCAGCGGATCGGCGGTTCGATTCCTCGCTCACGGCCCCCCGGACTCGTCGACGTGTCCTTGAGCAAGGCACTAACCCCGTCAGTCGGCTTCAACAGCTGGAGACAGAGTTGTTTTCTGGTCCGGACAGTTTTAAGAGAAAATTCTTATAAAAAATCCACCTAAAATATTTGTTCTCCACTTGATTTAATGGCGTTACACTACTTATAATAATTAAAAAATGGTTATCAGGGTGTGAACTTCTCCTTCTTTTGACAGGAGATAAGTTTTTCCTCTAATAACAAGAATAACAAACATTATTACCTCTATGAAAAAACCCTCCTTAGCCGCCTGACGTCTTACCTACATCTATATTGACTGCTACCTGGACATGTCCTCGCTTGTTATTCAGCCACTTCTAAGAAATATCAATTATTGACCCGTCTCTACTCCAAGTTGTCTTTTAAAGCCAAACTCTTTGAGGCTTAATACCTCGTGTGTGTCTGGCCTCCGCCCAACAGGAACATCTCTTGTCGGTTTCTAACAAAATATTGACGCCAGAGTTCTGATGCGTTACTTACTGTTGATCTAAGTGCTTAAGGCAGTATTTTTTCTCGGTCGATCTCCTTCCTGTGTACCTTTCTGGTAGGAGTTGCTCAGTTGCTGTTGGCAACCACGCCTCTTCGTCTAAGAGTTAATGAGGAGCGTCTACGGATGAAACGATGCAGCTCGGAGTCTATTAGTAAAAAAACAGAAGACTTAAAAAAGAATGTTTATATATATTTCATTGATGATGCACAATATTGTATACAGTGATTAAAAAACAAGAATTTTCATTTTTTATGTGTATGTTTCAATCATATTACAGTTTTATTAAAAGAGGAAAACAGGACAAAATAAACTAAAAATTACAAAGGCAAAACAAAATAACAAGTAATACTCAACTCTACATAATTTCCCTGAGATATGTTCAATACCGTTCAAAAGTTTGTGGTCATCCAGACAATTTTGTGTCTTCCATGAAAACTCACACTTTTATTTATTAAATGAACACAAGATTAATACAAAATATAGTCAAGACCTTGACAAGGTTAGAAATAATGATTTTCATTTGAAATATTAATGATGTTCTTCAAACTTGTGGCTCAAAGGAAGGCCAGTTTTCGAGCTTCTCTCACCAGCATAACTGTTTTCAACTGCACTCACATAAAAAGGGTTTCAATGTCAAGGAATAATCTGTTTGTAGAAAATGCAAAATAAAAAAGTTATACTTTTACAGGTTTCAAGGGGGTTCTACCCCTCTGCTAGTCTTCTAAGGCGATAACACATACTGGAAATGGGCCTCTACACACCTCTGTAGAGACTTCATTAAAAACAGAGAATAGTCATTTACCACATTAACTATGTAGAGAGTCTATTTCTGATTAATTTAATGTCATTTTAGATAGGAAAAACAGTGCTTTTTTTTCTTTTTTCTACGTGACCCCAAAATGTTGAACAGTAGTGTACATGTTGATTTTTTTTGTTCACTGCTTCTGACAACATGTCGGCGTCCTGTTGGACCAGGCTCTTGAACGACGTGTCGAGGCCTTTGATTGGTTCCCTTAAAGGTGTTCATTATTCATTACTGCCTCTGTAAAACAACCCCGGGGCTTTTTACAACACGTCCAACAAGTTGCTGCTCAGATCTTATTTTTTTCTTTCTCGTGACCACAGGAAAAAAAAGCAACCTTGAAATACTTTATTCCACGGGCTCCACATGTTGATTGCTGCGATGTCCTCTGGGAGATTGTTTTCCAACTTCGACCTGCAAGCGAAATAATAGAAGCAATGAAGCCATTTTCATTCCAGCGATGTGCCGTCACCCTGTTTTATTTTAATTTCACATCGTGTTGGACTATCAATGACGGGCTGCATCGCCGCCTCCAGAGACGCTCCGCTCATTAACTCTCTGTTGCTCCACCAGACGAGATGCATCACGTCCTCTCCCCAGATCGGAGGGTGAATGTGACTTTAAGTGTTGTCTTTGGATTCAAAAGTCGTGGCTGATCATCAATGAAGGAGACGAGGAATGAAGCGCTCATCCTGATTGGACGATAGCTACCTATACCTGGTTCATGTCTTCGGATTCAAAAGTCATCTGTTGCTCTCCTAAAGGGTTCTTCCCCTTTTTTATAGTTTTTTTCCTATGTTTTAGGGAGTTTTTCCTGATCCAGTCGCCCTGTTTTTTAAATTTTACAACATGTTTGACTATAAAATGGTTCTTCAGTGTGATGCCATGAAAGAACCATTTCTGGTTCCACAAATAACCTTTCAAAACAGGGTTCTTTAGAGAACAATTTCCTTAAACGGTTCTTCAAATAACCAATAAAGGTGTCTCAAAGAACCTTACAAAATAGTACTTTAAGGCATCATTTATGGTTCCCCAAATAACCTTTCAAACCAGGGTTCTTTAAAGAACCATTTCATTTAGTAGTTCTACAAATAAACAATAAAGTTGTCTCAAAGAACATTTAAAAATGGTTCTTTAAGGCACCATTTATGGTTCCACAAAGCTCTTTTCAAACCAGGGTCCTTTACAGAACCATTTTCTTAAAATAGTTATTCAACAAAAACATTTTAAATGGTTCTTTAAGGCACCATTAGAACCAGAAAGGTCTCTTCACTTTTTTTACCCTTGAAAGTTATTTTTTCTTCTATTTCTTGCGGAGTTGTTACTGATCCGATTTGAGAGGTCAAAGGTCAGGGATGTTGTACATGTACAGACTGTAAAGCCCTCTGAGGAGAATTCATAATTTATGATATTGGGCTCTACAAAATAAACCGAATTGAATTTTTATATCATTTTCAGGCGGATACACACGGATTTATATCGTGGTCCAAATAAGCACACACACACACACACACACACACACACACACACACACACACACACACACACACACACACACCGGTGATCCAGGACCCGGGTACATCTGGGATTTTAGACTCCGGTAAATAGGAAGGAACACACCAGAAGTGTTTTAAATATGTTTTTTTACTCTGATGAGGACTGGAGGAAATATTCTGGCGCTTTGTCACATTTTCTCTCTCATCCTACAAGATGAGCTTTGCATATTGAAATCAAATGTGTCTTCTGGCCTGCATCTGGATCACTTTGCTCGCCCCTTTCGTCGGCGAGCTGCAGCTCTGCGTCTTCCTCCGAGCTGCGAGAGGATCAGATGTGTGTTTGTGTTTCCACGCCTTCATCCCCGTCTCACAGGAAACATGCTTTATTCAGGAGGAAGTCAAAATAGTTGAATCTTCTCTCCCTTCAGGGGGAATACTTTCTATCTGCCGATCGCTCCTCGGCTCCTTTACGCCGGCTGACGGGCAGTCGGCTTCTTCGTGGGTTTTTTCATCTGCAGAATCGACGTGTCGGCCTCTACTGTCCTCCACCGTGAATAATTGATGGTTTATAGATGTGTAATTACATGTGTGCCTGTGTTAGTATGTGCATTGGGCCAGTTAAATGACATTGAGTGAGCGAGAAGTGTTCAATAAGCAACTTCCTGTTGGTTTCATCTTGTTTCGGGGCGCTTTAAGTATATTTTCACATATTTTGACTTCTTTGTGTGTTTCTGTAGATGTAAATGTGTGTTTTTCCGTGTGTGTGTGTCCATGCTTGGATAAGATGATGCTGACCTCAGTGTATAATTGGAAGGTGTAGACTACCTGCATTGTGAAGTTTGGACTGCATCACAAATTAATGCATTTAAAAAAGGTAATTACATTTTTTATTTTGTCACAACCTCAGTTATATTTTAATCATTTCGCCGTTACTCCTCATATTTATCAAGTAACATTATACGGTAAACTCCAGTGCTGCTGCACTGTGATACTCATTATTTAAATTTAATAGTGGGGATAATATCATATCATATTTGTTACTATAAAACAAATATTTCTGCATCTGCAGTTTTCATCCAATAAAGTTCCCGGAGCTCCGACACGTTTCCATTTTGCTCTGATTTGTAATTTTGATTTATCGTGTCGAGTCATTTCAAAACAATGCAGGAATGTGTGTGTAGGAATGTGTGTGTACCATATTTCTCTGTGTGAGCAAGAGAGAGCGAGAGAGAGAGAGAGAGAGAGAAAATGTGCGATTAACAATTTTTTTTCAATCACGCTGATGAATGTTCTGGGCTGTTGGTTTTGTTTTTTTCTCTAAATTGAATCAGTAACCGACTAAAAGCTTCCAGGGATTTGAGAAATCAGTGTTGCTCTCCCGTTGATGCTCGTAACGCCGTTTTTATTCTCCAATCTTTATGGATCAGAAGCCTCATGATGGTGAGAGTTGAAAGTTTTTATACTCAAGTTTTTGAAGGTTCTTTGAGAGATTTTTACATGATCTTTGAATAACTTCTTTAAGGAAATTGTTGTTTAAAGAACCCTGGTGTAACGGCTTTTTGTGGAACCAGAAATGTTGCCTTGAAGAACCATTTTTGAAGGTTCTTTGAGACACCTTTATTGGTTCTTTGAAGAACTATTTAAGGAAATGGTTCTTTAAAGAACCCTGGTTTGAAAGGTTCTTTGGGGAACTATAAATGGTTCCTCTATGGCATCACTCTGAAGAACCATTTTCGGCTCCAGATGGCACCTTCATGTTTATCTCTGTTTGTGTGTGTGTGTGTGTGTGTGTGTGTGTGTGTGTGTGTGTGTGTGTGTGTGTGTGTGTGTGTGTGTGTGTGTGTGTGTGTGTGTGTGTGCGTGTGTGTGTGTATTGAACTTTTTTTAGGACCGCCCACCAGAGGCTAGAACTTATTCACTCCTCCCTCTCTCAAAATGGTCACATGACTTTTGGGACTACATCATTCTGAGTAACTGATGCAAGATTATAGGAAATAATAAAATA
>CM070110.1:22210916-22218416 GCA_036178185.1 Liparis tanakae | reverse complement strand
ACCAATTACTATAATTAAAAAAATAATCAATTAAAAAATAATAAAAAATAAATCAAAAACAGACAAACTAAATTAAGGAAACAAAACGTCTGCATAAAAAGACTAGATCCCTTAAAAGCTGGTTAAAAGTGATTTTAAAAGAAGTTACGGATTCTGCAAGCCTTATTCGCTCCAGTCTTTAAGATGGCTTTGTCTGTGTGTGTGTGTGCGTGTGTGTGTGTGTGTGTGTGTGTGTGTGTGTGTGTGTGTGTGTGTGTGTGTGTGTGTTTAATCCTCTCTAGTGTCCTGTCTGTGATGATAGAGGCCATGATGAGAGAATAGTTTCCCCAGCAGGTAGAGCTCTGGAAATCAAAGTTTGTTTCTCGCTCTGAATACAACATCATTGCCTCTCGGTCTTCGGCTCGGGGCGCCACCGGTTGCCAACGGCAACAGATAAACATAACAGCCCGAGAGATAGCGAGAAGAAAAAAAACGTTGTACCCTGCGGTGTCCGTTGGTCCGTACAGGTTGTCCACAGTGTGTGCAGCCGGATGTAATCGAGTTTTAAAGATGTGCGTTTTCACCTTTCTGCATCGTTTATTCATAATAATAATTTTGGGAACTTTGCAAAAAAATGACATACATGACATACCTGCACTCTCTTCTCCCTGTATGTCTCTCTCATTTTAAAGTTATATCTAAAATGTAAAATATATATATATATATATATATATATATATATATATATATATATATATATATATATTGCCGAGGATATCTGAGGATCGTTCCTCGTGGCATCGACACGTGATTTGGGGAAATCTTGTGGGATTCTCTTTATTTTATTTTGGAAAACAAAAAATTCAGGCTGCCAATGGAAGCTGATGCGCAGCAGTTCCCACCAGAAAGTGTAATTATCTGCACTCTAACAATCGATGATGCCGCTCCGTAATAAAGAGAGATCCTCATCTCCAGATAATGATAATGCAAATGAGTTTATGCAAATATTGGTGGGCGATGGAGAGTAAGATATCGTCATGGAGACGTCCGGCTGTCCACGGAGAATCCTACATCGTTGAGTGTTTTTTTTATTTTTTATACTTAGTATTTTATTTTGATATTTCTACTGTTTGATAAGGAATACATCCTTTGAAAGTAAGAGATGAAAAAAGGAATTAAATATGCATCTGGCCAAGTCTGGCTATAAGGAAAAATTAAATATAAAGTAAATGTTTAAGCAAGTAAAGAAGGTTTAAAAAAAACAATCAAATCAACCATCAAAACCAACAATCAGATATACAAAATATATTGAAAGAGTTCAACTCACAGGGTTTTATATTTGGATCAAAGATATATATATATATATATATATATATATATATATATATATATATAAATATATATATATTATTTTTATTTTATTTTATTTTTTGCAGGTATTTAGTAAAAAACTTTATTATGATTATGATAATTAGCTCATGGTGGAGTTCGATGGAAAGCTATGCGAATACTTTATTATACTTTATTTATCGTTTACTGAGGAGAACATGAATGTGTGCATCAGATTTAATGACAATCTATCTAATGGTTGTTTTGATATTTCACCCAAAACCACGATTCATCCTATGAGGAACACGAATATTTGTTAAGAAAATAAATGCATACTGTATATAATGGCAACTCATTGAATTGCTGTTGAGATATTAAACCAAAATTATGGACTGTTGGTCTCACCCACAGATACGATGACGTCACCCTTCACAGGTAACTTTGTACCCAGCTGGGGGGTTGGACACTGACAGTCAGGAAGCAATAATTATAAAATTAAAATAATAATAATAATAATAACAATAATAATAATATATAATAATAATATAATAATAATAGTATTATTATTATAATTATAATATATAATAATATTATTATTATTATTAAAAGTATAATTCTAAGTATAATAATATATTAATAATAATAATATTATAATAATTATAATAATAAAAGTAATAATAAAAGTAATGATAATAATGGACCACAGAAATTTTCCTTTGAATCGGAAAAAGCGTTTTGGAGAAACAAAATATTTTTTTACAAAATTAAATATGGCGGAAAATCGAAATAGGCGCATTTGATGGCCACCATTACGTTATTCGTAGAGCAGGTCCAAGTGAACATGTATACCAAATTTCAGAACAATCGGGGATAGCTTTCAAAAATGGCAGCCTTTCTACTGCAAGGGGGCGCTATAGAGCAATTTTGTTGTACCTAAATGCGAGACCTCTAAAATATCAAATGTTTCCCCAGTCCTGAAGTGCAAGTCACATTTAAAAACATTTGGTTTATGATGAATGAAAAACCTTTTGTTGCCAGAGAAGAAGAACGTGAATAAAAAGCTCTATACTGACTCTTGACTTGTGTCTTCTCCCCTGAATTACTTATAGATCTCACTTGCAGTTGCAGCAACACATTTGTTTCCCCCCTGAAAGTATTTTCTTCTATTCCTTGGGATATTTTTCCTGATCCGATGTGAGGTCGAAGGTCAGGGATGTCGTATGTGTGCAGACCGTAACGCCCTCTGAGGTTTAATTAATTTGGGGCGACGCACAATCCACTGAATGTAATTGAAAAGTTGCATTTAGGCCCCGAAAATTTGACATTCTGCTTTATTTTGTTTTATGTTCCCAAACTTCCCTCTTCTATTAAATGCTTTTTCTTTAATGTGCTGACCTATGATTTCACACTCAACGTTATTAAACTCTAAAATTCTCCTTTTTTTTTTTACAGCCAATTACACCGCGCGACCTTTAACCGCCTAAAAAGAAAAAATCGCAGTAATTGCGTCGCGTTGATTTTTTTCTTTAACCGTCATGAATGATTCCCACGGACCCCACCGTGTGAGTGTGTGAGTGTGTGTGTGTGTGTGTGTGTGTGTGTGTGTGTATTCCCCCCCCCCCCCGGAGATGCTTCTCTGGGATTGGACGTGTTTTCCTCCGGCGACGGTGGTGGCACACGGCGTCCTGCCGGCCCGCCGGTCTGCGCCTCTCACTCCCGGCTCCCATGGAGAAGCTCGGAGAGCGCGGCGGAACATTAACACCCCGTGTTGTTGCCGTGTTGTTCCCACACGTCCCTCGGCGGCGTGAAACCAGATGGATGCTCGGTGGAGGCAGAACTGCAGCGTTGCCGGTTGTTTATTTATTTATTTGTTGTGTGTGTGAGCAGGAGAGGTTCTCCAACATCGCAGGTGAAGAGCGCGCCGGGTGTAATAACAATAAAGGTGCTACTCCTCTCTGAAGCATTTGCATAAAAAAATGAAACGTGTTTGTGTGTGTGTGTGTGTGTGTGTGTGTGTGTGTGTGTGTGTGTGTGTGTGTGTGCGTGTGTGTGTGTGTGTGTGTGCCAGCAGGGCCCTCGTGGGTTTATTACTCCTTTATTTCTTGCGAGGGAATCAATATAAATGTGTGCAGTGGAAATGATTGTGGAATAACCGTATTGATTATCTGGATGTTGCCACGACTCCTTTGTGCAAATGAATTAATTATGTTTCATCGTCACGTCAACCAGGGAACGCTCACCGAGCCAGAGAGCAGGCACGTCTTGGAGTAACTGACATATAACTGAGTTATAACTGAGTTATAACCGACTTAAAACTGACTTATAACTGACTTATAACTGATATATACCTGACATGTAACTGACGTGAAGTCAGAAGGACTCCGGGGAGAAAGCAGAGTTAGTCATGTGTGATGGAGAGATGAAGATTCATCCATAGGAGAAAGAAAAGAGGAGAGAGGTGCTCAGTGCATCCTCTGTCAAAGAGGAAAGTCTTAAGTCTACTCTTGAATGTGTAACAAACAAGTAACTGACAAAAACACAGACATACAACAGACATGTATCTGACATAGAAATATTACTGACATATAACTGACATTAAAATAAACATACAACTAACATATAATCAACGTATAACTGACATATAACTGATATATAACTGACATAAACACAAACAAGTAACTGACCAAAACACAAACATGTAACTGACATCAACACAAACACGTAACTGACATAAAACTGACGTCCCGTAAACCACAAGGTCGGCGGTTCGAGCCCCGCTCCTCCCGTCAGTTGCGAGCCGAAATGCCCTTGAGCAAGGCACCGAGGGTCAAAATATGCAGAGAGGACTTTTCCCAGGGGGATTCCTCAACACGTGAACGTCTCTTCTCTCTAAATGATTAAGTCGTTATGCAAAGTGAATAATTTCCTGTTTCTAGACTAATCCGCTGGAGTAATCTCATCAGCACCAATTATGAAAACACGCCACAGCAGCGGAGGAACACCTGCTGACCGCGGGCGGCGTGGAGTACGAGACCCGGGCGACCCGGGCGGGTTGCTAATGCACTTCACCCGATGTCCGTGCTCACGGAGAACAATAGTGTCTCTGGCCGAGCCGCCTGACCGCCGGCCGCCACGCCACGCCACGCCACGCCACGCCACGCCACGCCACGCCACGCCACGCCGGAGCCGGAGCCGGAGCCGCCATCGCTATTGCTATTGTCGGATCGGCCATCTTTACTCCTCCGCCGTTCGCTACGTCCAACTCCTACAATGCAGAGAAGAAGAAAAACAACCCCCGTGCAAAATCCCTGAGAAGTGTGTGTCGGCCTTCGGAGTGTGTGAATAAATTACACCTCGTAACTCGTAGTGGTTATCTTAACGTCGCACCTGGTCCAGAGACGTTTTCTTTTTCTTCATACTCATCGAATTCAGTCCGCAGAAAAAAATCTGCAGCAATGTCATCGTAATCATACACCTGTGTCACGTGCATTTTTACCTTCGCATTGGAAATGCAAAAGGTTATGTTTTGATCGCCGTGTATTTATTTATTTATTTATTTATTTATTTATTTATTTGTATGCGTGTTATTCGCATAACTCAAAAAGTATTAAACCGAATCGCATGAAATTTGGTGGGATGATTGGTTATTATCCGGGGACCATTTGATTAGATTTTGGGATCGATCGGGTCAAAGGTCAAGGTCATGAAAAGGTCAAAATCTTCTTTTTACCATAGCGCGGTTAATTTCTATCCAAGTGGCATTCAACTAATGCCAAAATGTTCATAATGCAATGCCCAGTTTTGTGATATGCGAAGGTATGCGCTCTACCGGGTGCCAGTTCTAGTTTTGGAAATGTTTCCGCGAGTGGGAGGCAGCTGGAGAGCGTCCTGGAAGGAGAGTGGGCAGCCAGTGTGTGTGTGCCAACGCGGAGCACATGCTGAGGGTTGAAAGCCAGAAATCGCAACGCCTCGCCAAGTTTTTATCGAGCCACTGGCATCGCTCGGTAGCGGCGGGTCGAATGGAGCCCCCACACATGTACCATGAGCCCCCGCGCTGTGATTAACACGCTAATTGTTGCACCTGTTGTGGTTCCGTTAGCCGAACTCATGACGCACGCTCGTTGTTTTTTATCCCCGGTGGAAGCTATTGTCTTCTCACGGCTAACCGCCCATTCATCAACGTTGTCGTTGTATTCTTTTATTTAGCATAATTGTGAGCTTTGATGGTGTTTTTAAAATGATATATTTTTTAAATGTTATATTTTTTGCGTTTTTTGTATGTTTTTTTGTTTTCTTCCATTTAGATCAAATCAACTGCAGCTATGAAGAAGAAGGAGGAGCAAAAGAAGAAGAAGAAGGAGCAGAAGAAGGAGAAGGATGAGAAGAAGGAGAATGATGAGAAGAGGGAGGAGAAGAAGGAAAAGAAGAATGATGAGAAGAAGGAAAAGAAGGAGAATAAAAAGAAGAAGGAGAAAAAGAAAGAGTAGGAAAATGATGAGAAGAAGGAGAAGAACAACAATGATGAGAAGAAGAAGAAGAAAAAGTAGAAGAAGAAGAATGATGATGAGAAGAAGGAGAATAAGGAGCAGGAGAAGAAGAACAAGAAGGAGGAGGAGAAGAAGAACGAGAACGAGAAGGATGGGATGAGAAGAAGGAGAAGAAGGAGGAGAAGAAGAAGAAAAAGAATAGAAGAAGGAGAAAAAGGAGGAAGAGAAGGAGAAGAAGAATGATGACAATAGGAAGAATGAGAAGAAGAAGAATGATAAGAAGAATGAGAAGAAGAAGAAGAAGAAGAAGAAGAAGAAGAAGAAGAAGAAGAAGAAGAAGAAGAAGAAGAAGAAGAAGAAGAAGAAGAAGAAGAAGAAGAAGAAGAAGAAGAAGGATAGTGCAGGAAGAAGAAGAAGAAAGAGAGCAGGAAGAGAAGGAGGAAGAAGAAAGAAGAAGGAGAGACCAGGAAGAAGGAAGGAGGAGAGACCAGGAAGAAGGAAGAAGGAAGAAGGAAGAAGGAGGAAGAAGAACAAGAACAAGAACAAGAACAAGAACAAGAACAAGAACAAGAACAAGAACAAGAACAAGAACAAGAACAAGAACAAGAAGAAGAAGAAGAAGAAGAAGAAGAAGAAGAAGAAGAAGAAGAAGAAGAAGAAGAAGAAGAAGAAGAAGAAGAAGAAGAAGAAGAAGAAGAAGAAGAAGAAGAAGAAGAAGAAGGTGTCCTGCTCGTTGTTCCTCCTCAGTAGTGACGTGATTAAAGGTTCTATTTTCCAGTGGCTGAAGATGAAGATGAAGATGAAGATGAGAACATCAGAATAAATACAGATGTACAGATGTGCGCTCACACATTGTGACGGGGGGGGTGGGGGGGGGGGGAGATAACTAACGCGGACAAATGGGTGTCATCAGCGTCGGTCGAATTCATTACATCTTCTGCAGCGCGACCCGCGGTCACCGCGGGTAACGGCACCGAGCTCCGTGACCCGGACCTCGTGCGGTCGGACCTCGTGCGGTCGGACCTCGTGCGGTCGGACCTCGTGCGGTCGGTTCTCTGCGCCGCGTCGGAGCGCTAATTAACGTGTTTGTTTCTCCATTTGTAGTCCGTGCTTGGTTTGTTTGATTTGCTGACCAATTTCCCTCCATGGCTCCTCATCTATCTCACTTTCTAGTCCCTCCGCTTTAAAAAATACACGGATAAAATGCAAAACAAAGCAGTAATTGCACTGTTTTTAATTTAAAGGCTAATGTGAGTTATTGGGTAGAACATCCACAGTTATTTTTTTCGATGTGCGACTACATGCTTCATAAATCTAATTTACACCAATTAGGGCTAATTTACATTTACCATTTTTTAGTGACAACATTCCCGTATCCTCTCATTTGTCTCCATGCTGCATCGTGAAAGTTGAAACACAAATATAGAATTGATTACGAAGGAAAAAAACTAACAATGCGTGCGATTTGTTCGCCTTCCCTAATGCGGCGTTCACACCGCGATTTTTACGCGACGCCAAAAACATGTTAGTTTACTCACGTGACTATTTTCTGCGATCACACCAAAAGCGTTGCGAAGCTCTACGGGGGGCGGGGCTTAACTCGATGATTCATCTCTGTAAAAAACGTTATCATTTCCTTCGTCCACCACGGAAGAACTAACTACTAGTTCTGTTTTATACTTGTTGAGGACATCCCACACACGTC
>CM070110.1:22195916-22205916 GCA_036178185.1 Liparis tanakae | reverse complement strand
GTCAAGAGGTCAGGTGGAGGAGAGGACGGAGGTCACCAAGGTGAGAACTTGATTAGGAGACAAGGAGGTGATAGAGGAAAAAGAGGGGGATGAAGAAGAAGTTGGTGGAAGTGTAGCGAGAGAAGATGGATTAGTGGAGGAGGAGCGCGTGTCGTCTATCTTGTAAAGTAGTCGACGGAGAAGGGGAGGGATGAGGGTGGAAGGGGAGGGGCGAGGGGGGGTCAGAGCTTTTGTCTGAGGCAGAGGAGGAAAGAGGGAGGAGAGAAGGAGGAGAGAAGGAGCAGAGAAGGAGGAGAGAAGAGATCGATGGGCGTCTGCATGTTTAGATTTTGGCCTTTTCCTTTTCCGGACTATCAAACCGTGGGTTGAGAGGACGGAGAGAATGGAGAGATGAAGAGAGAGGAGAGAACACAAACAATTGGAGGTGGCATCTGGAACAGGAAATGGTTCTCCCCAAAGAACCTTTCAAACCGGGGTCCTTTAGAGAACCGTTTCCTTAAAGAGTTCTTCAAAGACCCTATAAATGTTTCTCAAAGAACCTTAACAAAAATGGTTCTTCATGGCACAATGTTTGGTTCCTTAAAGAACCATTTCCTTAAAGAGTTCTTCAAAGAACCAATGATGTTGTCTCAAAGAACCTTCAGACAATGGTTCTTTAACGCACCTTTTCCAACATGGTTCCTCAGTCGGTAATGGTTCTTCGTAGAACCACAAATCTTTTAAAAGAACTATTTAAAGAACCTTTATTTTTCAGGAGAGCGTCTGTGGCAGAGTTAGGACGCATTAGGAGAAGGAGTCAGTTAAAGGGAGGACAGATAGAACCGAGGAGGCCAGGGAGGAGGGAGAGAGGGAGAGGGAGAGAGAGAGAGAGCGGGAGAGAGAGGGAGAGAGGGAGAGAGGGAGAGAGAGAGGGAGGGAGAGAGAAAGAGGGAGAGAGAGAGGGTGGATGAGAGAGAGACAGAGAGACAGAGAGAGAGACAGGCAGAAAGAGGGAGGGAGAGAGAGAGAAAAAGACAAAGAGAGGGAGAGAGAAATCAGTGTGAGTTTTAATATATGAAGAACATTTAACTTCATTTAACTTCAGAGAGAGGGAGAGAGGAGAGAGAGAGAGAGAGGGAGAGAGGAGGGAGAGAGAGAGGGAGAGAGAGAGGGAGAGAGAGGGAGAGAGAGAGGGAGAGAGGGAGCTGATGTTGTGACGGACAGCGACACAGTCTGACGGTGTGGGCGGGTTGTCGGCTCCAGAGAGTGAGAGAGAGAGAGAGAGGGAGAGAGAGAGAGAGAGAGATGAAGAAGTGGTCAGAGACATGAAGTGGAGTCACATGTCGAGCGGCATCCGGCTGTGTGAGTAGGAGGGGAGGAACTGAGGGAGAGAACAAAGGGAGGCAGCAAGAGGAAGAGGTCACATGACTCCTCTGTGTGAATGGGGGGGAGGGAGGGGAGGTAGGGGGGGGGGGACGCTAGAGAACATCGATGTTCAACGTCCTTTAATTGTAATAATTAAGGAGCGGCGTCGCATTTATTGCGGCGTCGTAGCCGGATTGTTGTGCAACCTCCAAAATGAGAACCTCTATTTATTTATTTCTTTATTTCCTCCGTCGTGTTCTCCAGGAAACGGAGGCGGAGCTTTTGATAACGACGTTCTTCAGGAACGTTAAACACCAACGAGGAGATGGAGTCCAAGTGTGTTCCCGTCTGTGTCGCATCTCACCTGCAGCTGTTTCCACCTGCAGCTTCCTCTGGTGTACCGCGGTTTGTCCACCTGTTTTCTACAGGGTGTGTGTGTGTGTGGGGGGGTCATTATTTGGCAATGAAAGACTCATTTTGGAAATGGAACAAGAAAGACGGGTTTGTGGAGGGAGGAGGGAGGCTGGAGAGAGCGGTTCCGTGGAGGAAGACAAAGAGCTGTTATCTCAGATGAGGAGTCCAGAGGACTGAGGGAGGGGTGAGGCATCCAGAAGGTTCTTCCCCAGGTGCATGGCAAGAGAGAACATGAGATGTGATGTTGATGAAAACATGTGGCCTGATGCTGGAGAGAGGCAGGATCAGCCTCTCAATTATTTGTTTGAATTACAGTATGTACTTTTAGTTTCTACCTTTTTTTTTTCTCATTACTGTAATTCTGTAAATTACTACAGACTATTGAAGCGAACTGTTATGTTCTAAAAAAAAAAAAAAAAAGAATCACGTGAAAGAATGTCTCTCTTTTCTTTGAAAACTGAAATTGAACTGAAATTGTTCAAACTGTAAAGATGAACAGTTAGTATTTCCTGTATTGGTGTTTGATGCTGGTGTTTTGACTCTGTGTGTTCTGAGTGACAGTGTGTGTTGTCTCACTGAGGGGTGTGCGTAGTGTGTGTTGTCTCAGTGTGTGTTGTGCGTAGTGTGTGGCTGCACTGAGCGTGTTTTGAGCCGTGTGTTAAGAGTTGTGTTGCTTGGAATGAGTTTTGCAGGTGATGTGAACTGTTCAGCTCAGGTGACTGTTGGTAGTGCAGACTGTAGTTAGAGTTTTGCACATGTGACTCCAGTTGTGCCCACTGTCGTTTAGCGATCGGAAAAAACTGTAATACGGACGTTTTTTTATCTGGTATTGATGCATACAGGCCCTTTTATGTATTATTACTATCTTTATTTAAAAGGGACCATGTACAGTTATAACAATGGATGGACCAGATTGTAGCTACACAGCTAATTAGCATATGTAGTCCCTCGACAGACCATAATAAACATTAAGCAATCACACGCAGTTCAGGATGAGATGCACAGTTTTGTTTTTGTTTTTATTCAGAGCGTAAAAAACAGATGTTCTTTGTGAGTTTCGTACGTGTGCGTTATAAAGTGACCACTAGGGGCAGCGCTCTCTTCTTTTTGTTCCCTTTCCACTCAAAACTTAATTTTTTATAATTACATTTATTATATATTTGACATATTTGTGGTGTACATGTGTGAAGAGTTCTGGAATGAGATGAGGAGACGGCATCGCAGGACAATCTGTATTTCAGATTCTTGAAATCGATTTATAGATATTCTGAACACGTGTAAAACCCTTTTTTTCAAAATAAAAGCATCTTTGATTTATTGATGGAGCAGAAGAGGTAAAGATTATCATCAGAAATGTTCGATGTTGGAAGGCCGAGTCTTATTCTCCAAACGCCTCGCGCGTCACGTGATCTACGGACGCGACAGATCTGACCTCGGCCCTCGTATTCTTTATTGTGAGAGCGGCTCATAAACGCTGTTCACTCTGAAGAAGATGATGAAGAAGAAGATGAATCTCATCCTCTTCACGGACTGATGTCCATTAGGACATGAACACGAGGGTCAAACACTGTGTTTATGCTGACGGGAGGGAGAGGGGGGGAGTGAGGGGGGAGAGAGAGAGGGGGAGACAGAGAGAGAGGGGAGAGAGAAAGACGGAAAGAGGGAGAGAGAGAAAGGGGGAGAGAGGAGGGGAGAGAGAGACAGAGATACAGAGAAAGGGAGAGATAGAGAGAGAGAGAGAGAGAGAGAGGGGGAGAGAGAGACAGAAAGAGGAAGGGAGGGAGAAAGAGAGGGAGAGACAGAGAGAGAGATAGGGGGGAGATCAAGAGGGGGGAAGTGAGGGAGAGTGAGGGAGAGAGAGGGGGGGATAAACAGAGGGGAAGAGAGGGAGGGAAAGAGAGAGGGGGAGAGGGGAAATAGTTAGAGATATAGAGGGAGGGATAGAGAGAGAAGGGAGATGAGGGAGGGACAGAGACCGAAAGAGGGAGAGGGGAGAGAGAGATAAAGGGAGGGAGAGAGAGGGAGGATGAGAGAGAGACAGAGAGACAGAGAGAGAGAGACAGGCAGAAAGAGGGAGGGAGAGAGAGAGAAAAAGACAAAGAGAGGGAGAGAGAAATCAGTGTGAGTTTTAATACATGAAGAACATTTAACTTCAGCTTCATGATCAAAGATGTCGAGTAGAAACAGAATCATGTGACTATTGTTCAAACTTATAGTTTAAACTATTTTCTATAACTTCTGACTCTGAACACGGAGCTGAGGAGGAAGTCTCCGTGTGGCGGTGTCTCTGAGCGCCGTGGGAACACAGTCCTTTACATCTGACACACATTCATTACATTCCTTAATAGAAAACATGTTTTGCTCCAGCAGCTTTAACAAATAATCACCGGAGAAACATTTCCACAGCAATAGACGAACAATCTACTCCCAAAGAAAGTGACGTTGACGTTTGACTGTGCAGAGAAAGCGTTCATTAGTTCCTCTAGAAGCGTTCATTGTTCCGCCTCACAATGACACGTCGTTGTGCGCATACCTGGGACAGGGTTGTGTTGTAATGACGCTTCATTGTGTCACACTGAGCTTTCCATATAAAGTGAATTCTGAGGCTCAACTCTTGCCCGTCTGCACTTTCAAAGAGTAACGAGATAAAAATAAATTTCATTCTCAACTCTTATCGTCCAGCAGAGAAAACGTGTTGTGAGAATTTAAAATGTCCCCGTGACACGAAACGGTAAAAAACACCTGAAGGAACATGAGGACGTCTGACTGTTGAAGGGTCAGGTCCAGAACCGCATCTCGGTGGGATAGCATCACGTGTGTGTGTGTGTGTGTGTGTGTGTGTGTGTGTGTGTGTGTGTGTGTGTGTGTGTGTGTGTGTGTGTGTGTGTGTGTGTGTGTGTGTGTGTGTGTGTGTGTGTGTGTGTGTGTGTGTGTGTGTGTGTCTGTGTGTGTGTGTCTGTGTGTGTATGTCTGTTTGTGTATGTGTGTATGTCTGTGGGTGGGTGTCTGTGTCTGTGTGTGTGTGTGTCTCATTGTGTGTCTATTTGTGTATGGGTGTGTGTGTGTCTATCTGTGTGTTTGTGTATGTGTGTGTGCGCGTCCATCTGTTTCTGTCCTTCCTCTTACTCAATAGGTAATTTCTTATGGCACACACACACACACGCACGCACACACACACACACACACACACACACACACAATGCCATCCTATAGTTTGTTGAATTCTACTTGAATGCTGTTTCTTCTTTTCTTTCCTCCTCCGTCAACACACAGACGGAATGCATCACAATAACAACAGTTTTTGGCATTGATGTGAATCTTAGTGGAAAAAAGCACCGCGTGCTATGAATGCCGATAATGCGGACGCCGAGGGGAACCGGCTGCTCTTAACTCTCAGCCTTTCTTCCAGTAAGTCGTTCTCATAGCGCACCACGCTGTGCGCGTACCATGAAGTCGTTTCCCCCGGCCACGACGCCACACTTCTTCTTCAAGCGAGCTCGTCTCTGAGGCCGGAAGGCGTCTTCGAGTCACGAGACGACGATAAATCCGTTAGCCGGGCGCTCTGTGGTCGTTTTTACGTTTCTACACGAGACGTCTCCAGGCTCGGGGGGACCAGACACGTCTTCATCGTCTCATCCAAAGCCGTAGCATATATTTAAAGTTAATAGAAAGCACATATAAAAGTTCTTTCAGATATCTTCCTTTTTTTTATTAGCGGTTATCTTTTCCCGGACTTTTCGCTCGCGCATTCAAGACTCGTCTTTATTATTCTTAAAATGTGTCAGTGATTGGAACAATTCAATAAAGTCAAAAGGCTTCGAGAAACCGGCAGAAAAAAGAAATATCTAATACAGAAAAGAGTAAAACACAAAGCAAATAACGAACACCGGAACTATGGAGAGCTGCAGATTCCTGTTGCATTATGGGATGTGTAGTCCTACAGACTCTTACATTTAAAACTGATATCACCTATTTTAACAAAATCTGCAATCTTGCTATATCAATAACTATATGACTTTGTTATCATTAAAACTAGAACGGGCACTCGGTAGAGCGCATACCTTCGCCGCAACCTTTTCATGACCTTGACCTTGACCTTTGACCCGATCCATCTCAAAATCTAATCAAATGTTTGCTTGATAATAACCAATCATCCTACCAAATTTCATGCAATTCGGTTTAATTCTTTTTGAGTTATGCGAATAACACACATACAAATAAATAAATAATTAAACAGTGATCGAAACCTAACCTTCCGCATTCTCGAATGCGAAGGTAAAAATAAGCGCTGTGTTTTCCCACGATATAAAGAGACAGTGAAGCTCTCTCAGAGCTTTACAGGACCTCTGATCTGTGAAGTCCTTTTCCTGGTCAGCTCGTATCCTTCAATCCGTCTTCATCCCTCTGTTAACAACCTCTTTGTCCACTTCACACTTTCTCTCTCTTCTCTTATCTCTGCATTTATCCAACGATCCATATCTCCTTCTTTCCTTTCTCCATCCTCTCCTCCCTCCTCCTGTCGGAGTTTTCCAATACTATAGGAGAAAGATTTTGCTGAGGTCATTATAGAATTTTGCAAAACTGCATTTAGACGACTACAAAGGAGGAACGTCGATGCTCCGACAGTCTGCTGGAAGTATTTCAGGTGTTTTAGTACCCAGCAGCCCTTTATCACTTGATAAGCCGCACACTCCAACAGCTCATTGTCACTAGACGGATTTTATGCATTTGTGATTCACGCCGTTAGCATAAAACATCCCCGTTAGCATAAAAATTACAAGCGTTGCTTTTCTTGCCCCTCTTCGGTTTTGTCACCTGCCTAAAAATCACAGCATTGGCCAGGGGAGTCTGTAGGATTCAAGGAATGGGGAGGGGCGGTATACCTGGTTATGTGTGGACATTGTTTTGTGGGGGGCGGGGGGCGGGGCCTGGATATCAATTGTTCGAGACAGAGTTTTGGGGTCATAGTGATATGTTATGCTCATTTGGACACTATCACTGAGACCAATATTAACTAGTTCAGTGTCAAATATACCATTTAATGGAAAAAATATCTTATAACTAGAATGGGCACTCGGTAGAGCGCATACCTTCGCATATCACAAGATTGGGAATTGAATTATGAACATTTTGAAATTAGTTGCAGCCAATTGGATAATCGGATTTTATCTTGGAGAGCGCTAAGATAAAAAGAAGATTTTTACCTTTTCATGACCTTTGACCTTTGACCTGATCGATCCCAAAATATAATCAATTGGTCCCCGGATAATAACCAATCATCCCACCAAATTCCATGCGATTCGGTTTAATACTTTTTGACTTATGCGAATAACACGCACGCATACAAATACACGGCGATCAAAACATGACCTTCCACATTTTCCATTTATATATAATAATGCTGAAGCCCCCTAAAACGGGCCTGGCGACGCCCCTGGCTTTGGCCCCTGGCTTTGGCCCCTGTCTTTGGCCCCTGTCTTTGGCCCCCACAGTGTATTCTGTTATTGTGCGAAGGAGAGCTTTGCCTTGTGTTTACTTTGAGCCAATGGCAGCGCAGAGAGCTGTGTGTACTCTCTCCAATTGCTGTTTTAATGTGTTGGGTGTGTGTTCTGACAATAGATCAATATGCTATCTGGCCGCCCGGCCCGACGTCCCACGTCCTGTGGGACGGAAGCCGAGTCCGGATGAAGAAGAAGAGGGAAAACAAGGAACTACACACTTTTTATGTCTGTATAGAAGTGAGGATGGCCGCCCTGCGTGTTCTCCTCCTTTTCTGATTCAACTGCTCTCTCGGTTCAATACGCTGCTTGATTGCTGTTGACAAAGAGATCAAACTCGAAGTTTTTTTTTTATGCGATGCGAATAGAAAAAACTATGATTAATGCAATATATCTCCTCGTAGGCCTCTTCCACCCACATCACGTGTCGTGTGTCCTTCTTAAATCCACTAGAGGTTTAGGACACTTTTTCTAGGGCTAAATCACAAATCTGATTACAATCCATCCTTTCTTGGGGTTTTCTTTCCGGGCTGCATGTAAAAAACTTTCACGTTTAAACAAAGGTTACATCATCTTTATGGGTCTCTTTGAGCCTCTCACTCATCATTTAGTGGTCGAACTGCTCAGAATTAATTTTACAATGTTAGTATTTTATATTGTAATTGGCCTGTTAGATAGGTATATATATATATATATATATATATATATATATATATATATATATATATATATATGTGTAAAAATACATATATATATATATGTATATATATATACGTATATATATACATATATAATTTACAAAGACCTCTTGCTGTTTTTATTGCAGAGGAATACTTTTTATATATTTATATTTATATAAACATATATATATAAAAACATATATATATATATATATATTGATATATATATATATATATGTATATATATATATATATATATATATATAATGTATAAAGACCTCTTGCTCTTGTGAATGGATTTCCCAAAATCATAGAAATGCAGCTATATAATATTATCACATATATATATATATATATATATATATATATATATATATATATATATACATAAAAAATATATATTTTATTTTTTATTTGCAGAGGAATGTTTACCTGACACATTTCAGACATAGCACATTAGCACACGAATGAGATTAAAGACAACCTCCACAATCACCCCCTACTCGAGGTCCCCGTACTGACCTGCAGGTCGACTGATAACCACGCTCACATGGTCAGGTGTTGATGGACACACCGGCGCAGTGGTACCTTCTAATGAGAGAAACGAAGCCCCCGCGTTGATGAAGGGGCGCACGCTCCTGACTCCTGAGATTAGTTCTGGCCTGGAGCCCTGGAGCAGAACCTCAGCAGCTGGGGATGAAACCCTCGAGTAGCACGAAGGTCATCGTACGAGACATCTGCTCGGGTCATAATGGGATCCTCCCCTTAAAAAATATATAATTTCACTTTCATGATAGTTGTGGAGGATCGAAAAAAAATACCTGCTTGGAGGTTGCGCGTGTGTTTGTGGTCGGGAATTCAGCTTTGCTGCCTCTGACAGGCCGTCATCGTGTCGGGGCATTAAGGGGGGGGGCTCATCCTGATTGGACGTTCACCATAAGGTCCATAGCAGCAGATGATCTTTTGTTCCCCCTCCCCCCCCCCTCATTTCTCCCTCCTTCTGTCTCATGGACCGTGGAGGTCTGGATCGTGGTCCACGCCAACTACGAACTATTCACACACTCTGTTGAATTAATTGAGAGTGTTTATGTCCTTCTGGTCACATGACGTCTGTTATTCCGTCCATCCTGGAGAGGGGTCCTCCTCTGTCGCTCTCCTGAAGGGTTCTTCACTTTTTTTACTCGTAAAAAAAATGTTTCTTCTTTTTTTGGGAGTTGTTCCTGATCTGATGTGAAAGGTCAAAGGTCACGGATGCCGTATGTGTACAGATTGTAACGCCCACTCAGGAGAATTTGTAATTTGTGGTATTGGGCTACATAAAATAAACTGAATTGTGTTGAATACTGATTCCTGGATTTCTCTCTCTATTTCCCTTCCTCTGTTTTTATTTCCCCTTTCTTGTCTTCCCTCTGTTATCTTTTACGTTCTCCAACTGTGAGGCCACTGGTGGATCTGGAAATCGATAAGAGCCAATCACGACAGCATGAAACATTACTCAAATTCAGCCTGTAATTCACAGCACTGAGCAGAAAGAGAGAGAGAGAGAGAGAGAGAGAGGGAGAGAGAAACACAGAAATATGAACGCTGGCGGCGTGAATATAAAGCGTGTATATTATGCATGTGTGTGAGAGGAAATGTACGACTCTAATCACACGTATGTTCTATAAATACTCACGTCGGCATGCGTATGCACGCCCCATAACAACTTCTTGATGTTTTTTTAATTATGTATTCCAACTAACAACGGATCTTTTCAAGAACAGAAGAATAATATTATTTAGCCAAGAGAGGAGTGGGAATAAGTAAATAATAGATGAACTGAATTACACCAGTTAAATACACAGAGAGAGAGGGAAGCAGAGAGGGAAGCACACGGGGTACAGCAGAAAGGAAGCGAGGAGGGTTAAAAAGGAAGCAAACGAGAGAAGGAGGCACAAGAAAGGAGGCCATGAAATGTGGGAATAAGACATCAAATATCCAGAATAACAGCGAGAGAGCGAGAGACGGAGAGAGCGAGAGACGGAGAGAGCGAGAGACGGAGAGAGCGAGAGACGGAGAGGTCGC
>CM070110.1:22113416-22190916 GCA_036178185.1 Liparis tanakae | reverse complement strand
TAGGACGCTCACATGACGTGAAGCATCTTTAGTCGCACACTGTGACGTTTGACCACCTAAAACTCTGTTTGACCTCGTTCACACGCAAACACACAAACTGAGTTTTCAGAAATCTCCACTTTGGCCGGAGTTTTTAGAAATGATCGTTTTCCGTGATAAAACCTCAGTTTTTGTGTAAATGAAAGAACAAAACGCATGAATATATATGCGTTTCCCATCCTGTAAACGGGGTCTCAGTAGACGGGGACTAACGAGGGAATGGGCAACAGGTGAGACGGGCATGAAGACCAGGTGAAGGTAATGAGGGACTAACGAGGTGATCAGAGGCAGGTGAAGGGAGCTGGACTGAGAGATGGGAAGCAGGATCTGGAACGACGTGATAGTTAGAGACAGGATGAAAGCAACTAATGAAAAAAGGAAGGTGTGGAGCTAAACAAAAGGTCACAAAAAGGTGCATTCATTAGATTAAAGTGTGTGATCGAGTACAAGGGATGCTGAATCACACTTATAGCGTTTACTTTAGCGATAACTATGAAAAAGAAAACCCACAAGTTTTCAGAAATCTCCACTTTGGCCGGAGTTTTTAGAAATGATCTTTTTCCGTGATAAAACCTCCGTTTTTGTGTAAATGAAAGGCCAAAACACATGAAAATATATGCGTTTTCCCATCGTGTAAACGGGGTCTAAGTGTACAACACAATGCAATGTGTGTGTGTGACATATAAGGTGGTACATAGACATACCTGTAGTCAGATTTACATAGTACATAAGGTACACAAAAGAAAATGTGTGCTTATTGTCTTTTTTTAATATCTAGACGTGCTGCAATTGACCGTGGGCCTGAAGAAGTTAATGAAGAGCCTTAAAATGAATATCAACATGTGAAAGAGTGAGATTATCTTCTTCAGTGAATAAATAACGTACATTTGTCTTTCCAGAGAACATGTGACCCGAGAAAGAACAAGAAGTGGCCGAGGTCAAAGAGTGTGTTTCATAATCCTGAGGGGAAGACTTAATGATCTGGTCCGCCGTCTGCAGAATAAAATATATTTCATTCAAATTCAAAGTCTAAAGTTTTTTGTTGTTTTTTATACTTCCACCACTCTGCCGAGTCACGGAGGCTGATTATTATTCAAAGAGTTGGCTTTGTTAAATGGTTCACGGATGACCTCTGACCTCCCTGAGTGTTCTGTCTGCTGTGGCTTCCAGCGTGTGTGTGTGTGTGTGTGTGTGTGTGTGTGTGTGTGTGTGTGTGTGTGTGTGTGTGTGTGTAAGTGACAGACAGAGCAGGCAGATGTCAGCAGCATCCTAATCATAAGGAAGTTCATTATACACTTTCTCTCCAAAAAATAAGAAATAATAGAAGAAACAAAGTTTTTTTTTCCAATAATATGAACATTATTCTCTGCAACCATACAATAATCACAGATAGCCTTTTGATGTAAAAAACAATGCATTGGAACACAAACACGCATTAAGATCTGGCTTTTGTCTCCAGTGGGAAAGGTTACGATCGACATCCGTTCCCGGGATGAATTACTCTTGGAGTCACGGATATTTATGCGCTCTGGCTCCGGTGGTGAGTGATGGAAACATGACGCCCGGCCAGAAATGCAACGTTTTGTCCCTTTCTCCAACGCTTTTAATGTCATTTCAGCCACAAATCTCTCCGCCCAACAGTATTTCAAATGACTCAGCACCTTCCCGAGGGTGGTATTACTCTCCATTCCTGTATGTGTTTGCAAAAACAATAAAGCTTTAGACAGAAGTTCAGGGAATTTTCTTTTTCAATGGTGTCAATACTTTATTTTTATATATATATATATATATATATATATATATATATATATATATATGTGTATATATTTATATATATGTATATATATTTATATATACGTACGTATATATATTTTTTTTATATATGTATATATATTTATACATACATATATATAAATATATACATATATACTGTATGTATATATATATATATATTTATATATATATATATATTTATATATATATATATATATATATGTATATATATTTATATATATATATGTTATGTACAATTGTGAGAATTTATTTCATACTTTTTTGGATTTATGATAAGCTATTTAATTAGCTTTCATGACTAAATGAAAATAAGTGGTTTGATGAATATAGTTGTGTGCTAGAAAAAAAAGAAAAACATTTGTCAGCAACGAGTTTTAAGATACCGAGTAAGAAACATGTATTACCATTTTTTTTTAAGTAACCGCTGTAACTATTTCACTGGCCTCCATGCTAATTTCCACTGTATAAAAGAGAAAGGCATGCTGGGAAACATGTCCATCGACTTTAGAGGGTTTTGCAGCGTTTAAAATGACCGGCGTACAACAATAATCTTTGGTTTAATAGGGTGTTATATAAGTATTATATATATTTGTGTGGTCGTGGCTTCTGCAAATTAAAAAGTGTCTAACTTGAGTTGTTGGGATGTAGTTGATCTGTCTCATTTCCCAGGTTCAGCGCGTTAATGTACCTACATAATTATGACAATAAAATGACATTGACCTATCTGCCATGTTTTCAAAAATTACGTTATGTGGATGGAAAGCTTTTAGAAATATCAATATGTATGTCTCGTCTTTCTGCAGACGTCTTTTCTTCTTCAACATTTACCCTCCAGACAAATGAAGACCACTTTGTGAAAATGTTTTTAGTTTTTTTCTCCCCAGTTGACTTTAATGAGGTTAGCGACTTTGTGTTTTTCTTGTTTCATTGTTTCCAAACACATAGTTTACGTACTTATTACATGAACAAACATAATATATATTTTTCTAGACCTAAATAAGTTTAGTTGTTGCCGGTTCACGTGAAAAATTAAGCCTATAAATGTGTAATAACGACACGCAGACACTCTTCATACATGCCTCCTCACAGTGTGATGGAGTGGAGCGTATTTTTAGGGATGAAGGTGGAGGATTGTGATATGTTGCAGAATTATCAATACGATTATTTAAAAGTTTCTGTTGTAAAACTGGGTTACATTCAGAGATAATTTAAAAGAGATGATTCTTCTTTTTGCCATTTTAGTTATTTTAGATGAGACATTAACAACCAATGAAAAGCATGACGGCAACCGTGTGACGTTTTCAAATATATTAAAAAATAAAATAAAACGTTTCATCATTTCACATGGAACACGTGTTGACACCAGAAACTTAATTTAAACGTCATCTTTGTGCATGTGTGTAAGATTTAAATCTAGTATTTAACCCACTGGAGCTCCCTCTGGGAGATCTGTCATCACCCACCGCCCCAACATTACATTGTCCCGTTGCTCTTCTGTTAATAAGAAGCTTCATTCAGAAACACGCCGCTCCGTCAGTATATTTGACATCTTTATGACTCCTGAGAAAAAGCTGATTCATGAACTTAAATTGATTCAAAATCATCTGAGATTTAGACGGGAAGCACCGAAAAAACACCAGAGAAATATTACAAAAACATGAAGGCAGAACACCAAACTGAATTAAAAGGTAGTTTAATAAAGTCAGATGATCAGGCGCTATATGGATGAACGCTTTTTGGTTATAATAACTAAATTACGGAGTCCGTTGTGCAGAGTGACATCGACTCTGACTACGTCTAAGCAGTTTATACTAAAATATCTTATGCTTTTATTTTGAAGGTTTCAAATTAAATATATTTATGTTATAATATTAGAGTTATGTACCTAAGTACAATATTCCTAGACTCATATAAACAACAATCAAATGAAATGGGAGTTATTTAACAATATGCTGAAGTAGTTTATACTAAAATATCCTGTGCTTTTATTTTGAAGGTTTCAAATGAAATTGATTTATGTTATAATATTAGAGATATCTTCCTAAGTACACTATTTCTAGACTCATATAAACAACAATCAAATGCAAAGGGAGTTATTTAACAATATGTTTAAGTAGTTTATACGTTTATATTTTTCCGTGACACCGGCCCTTTAAGAGGCGGCCGTGACGCTGATGTGGCCCAGGGTGAAGATTAGTTTGACGCCCCTGGACTACGACGTCCTGACAGTGAACGCATCGCTATGAGAACGGAGCTGTTTACGTTTCGTTGTTTACTCTCCTCCTTTCACTTATTATTGTTTGTGAATCACCGTGACGATCATCCGATGAACAAAACACAGCGAGTGTGAATCCTCTATTATTTTTTTTACGTCTGTAAAGTTCATGCTTTTGGGGGTCGGCTGTACCTGGTGGGGTGGAGGGCGGTCGGCGGTTCCACCCCCGCTCTCCCCATCAGTTCATGTTTCGGTGCCCTTGAGCAAGGCACTCAAGTTGCTTCACTGCAGCCGACTGCTCCCTAACAACGAGTCAGAGATGAGGATGTTCCCCACTGTGCACACAGAGCCATAAAGGTTCTTAAAGGGTTCTTTAAAAGGCTTTGTGGTTCTACGAAGAAACATCGCCTTCTGAGGAACCATTACTTAATTTGAGACACATGTATAGGTTATTTGAAGAACTATTTAAGGACAAGGTTCTTTACAGAACCCTGGTTTAAGAGATTCTTTAAGGAACCATAAATGGTTCTTTAAAGAATCATGTTTTGAAGGTTCTCTGAGACACCTTTATATGTTCTTTGAAGAACTATTTAAGGACAAGGTTCTTTAAAGAACCCTGGTTTAAGAGATTCTTTAAGGAACCATGTTTTGAAGGTTCTTTGAGACACCTTTATAGCTTATTTGAAGAACTATTTAAGGACAAGGTTCTTTAAAGAACCCTGGTTTAAGAGATTATTTAAGGAACTATAAATGGTTCTTTAAAGAACCATGTTTTGAAGGTTCTTTGAGACACCTTTATATGTTCTTTGAAGAACTATTCAAGGACAAGGTTCTTTAAAGAACCCTGGTTTAAGAGATTCTTTAAGGAACCATAAATGGTTCTTTAAAGAACCATGTTTTGAAGGTACTTTGAGACACCTTTATAGGTTCTTTAGGTTCTTTGAAGAACTATTTAAGGACAAGGTTCTTTAAAGAACCCTGGTTTAAGAGATTCTTTAAGGAACCATAAATGGTTCTTCAAAGAACCATGTTTTGAAGGTTCTCTGAGACACCTTTATATGTTCTTTGAAGAACTATTTAAGGACAAGGTTATTTAAAGAACCCTGGTTTAAGAGATTCTTTAAGAAACCATAAATGGTTCTTTAAAGAACCATGTTTTGAAGGTTCTTTGAGACACCTTTATAGGTTCTTTGAAGAACTATTTAAGGACATGGTTCTTTAAAGAACCCGGGTTTGAAAGGTTCTCTGTGGAACCAGAAATGGTTCTTCTCTGGCATCCCTCTGAAGAACCATTTTCGGTGTGAGAACATCTGAGCTGAACTCATTAACCGGGGGACTTTCCCACAATCTGGCAACGAGGGCCACGGCCAATCAGAGGCCGAGGATTCAATCAAACGATATAAGCTACATAAGGATATCGTTTTTATTAAACCAGGTTCAACATCGTCTCATGTGCCTATAGTTAATGAAATATACAGAATATAAAGTGTCTCAATACTCGAGCTGCATGTGCTGGGAAAAGAGAATAAAGAAATCTGGGACTCATTTATCATGACTCAGTGACCACATGCACACGCACGCACACACACACACACACACACACACACACACACACACACACATTGAGTGAGAATGCTGAGATGTGCCTTGGTGAGGTCGCTCTGCTGGATGGAGGAGCGGCTGCATCGCCGCCTCTCTGAAGCACAAAGGGCCACTAAAGTGGAACAGAAAGACGTTTCGGGTGATTTAAAGATGGCGCCGACGCCGTGGAAACGGCACTTATTGAATATTGTGAGCGAAAATAAAGTGTTGAACTCCAACAGCCCCCCCGATCCAGCCTCTGATCACCCCCACGCCAACTTCAGAGGCTTTACTGATGGATACAGCCTCTCAGGAAAGAAAAACATTGTGAGGGATCACCCGTCAACAGGGCTGCTCCGTGTGTGTGTGTGTGTGTGTGTGTGTGTGTGTGTGTGTGTGTGTGTGTGTGTGTGTGTGTGTGTGTGTGTGTGTGTGTGTGCTCACTCTAAATGAGCTTGGAGGGCATTCTCACTTAAACTGTAAATCGCTGATGCAGCAGAATTTTACCACAGGGAGCAGAACAAGTGAAGTCAGTGTGTGTGTGTGTGGGGGGGGGGGGGTGAGGGAATACATATCAATTAGTACTGATGTTATTATTGGATTATTAAAATCTTGATCAAAGAGAACATTTATTTATTTTATAATTTTTTCAAAATATCTCATAATTTTATAGTTTTTTTATGTTTTTCTAACTTAATGTTGTCAAACCAAATCAAATATTTAAAGATCTCGCAAAGTAGAAAGGAAGTATGAGAAATGTCTCGCTGAATATCATCGAGTAAACATTTTATATTAAAGGTTCAAACGCAGTGGATGATAATAATGTGTTATTAACACCTGCAGCACATAAACTATGTTTATGTTGTGTTTGTATTTTCCTTTTTACGCTGTCAGCCGTGAGATTAGAGCGTTTCTCTCTGTTGTCTGTCTTCTAATGCTAAATATTAAAAGTAAAAAATTCATATTAAAACGTATACGCCGGTACATTTTAACCACCAGGGAACATGGCCACGCCTTCTGACACAAACTCATCCAACTTCGGAAAAGAAATCGTAAATCCTGGAATAAATAAAGAGGAAATGAATTAATCAAAGAATAATCTCAGCAAACAGAAAAGTTTTTACACACACACACACACACACACACACACACACACACACCATCTACATTATTCTGGACCAACAGCTAAACAGCCACATCGTGTTGTTTCTCTATGAAACGTAAACAGAGCAAGATCAATGTGCGTTATAGAATTGATCGATCAGTTTAAATCCTCCGGTGGGGACATTCCTAATAAACTTAGATTTTTACAATAAACAAACCCACACACACCTCTATATTTGATTCCCTCGCCCTTTTTCTAGGTGTGGTGCAACTCTCTCTCTTTTGGCCAATTCATATCGATTCAGAGAACCCCACACACACACACACACACACACACACACACACACACACACACACATCCCCTCATGTATCCCATCACACAGTGAAACATAAACACCTAAAATATGTGGAGTTTCCTTTAACATTTACTTTTCTTTGATCTTTTTGTTTTTTTCCCATAACCTACAACTGACACATTGTGTTATTCCAGCAATAAGGATGTCGTCTTATGGGTCATTGTTTACAGTAAAAGTTATGAAATGGTTAAAAAACATTTACCTGTCCTTTGTTTTATCTTTAATTAAAAGCAGAATTGTTTCAGCCCACATGTAAAAAAAAAAACAGTTCGGAAATGAATCATAACACTTATAGACAAACAGAGGAAATTAAAAAAGCTTCATATTGACATAATATTGATTGTATTTGGAGCGAGAGGGGAAGGAATGATATCAAATATAAGTAAATAACTTTAAACTCTGACATTCAAAACAATCTTCTCTTTATCAGTAATGGGAAAAATAATATCCTGCTTTTAAAAAAATTGCTCGCATGTGATACTGTGTTGTAGTTGAAGCACACGCTAGCCAACACGCCAATGATTACAGTATTTATGTTGATAAACATTCTGTCAGTTGGCAGAGCGAAGAAATATGTGATGGTCTTCATCAGAGCTCGTAAAAATTTTGCCTCGGGATATTTTTATTTACAAAAATCTACCCAGATAATTTATCACGCAATCCCTCATTTGCTTTTCTCCTATTGTTCATTAACGACCACGTCTGAGGATCTGGTGAAAATAATGTGTGTGTGTATATATATATATATATATATATATATATATATATATATATATATATATATATATATATATACAATATAATAACATTTATAAAATAATATGTATATATATACATATATATATATGTATATATATATATATATATATAATATTGTGTAGAATGTACAGTAAGTACGGGAAAAGTATTCAGACCCCTTTCAAATTGTTCACTCTTTTTTTTATTGCAGCCATTTGCTAAAATCAATAAAGTTAATATTATTTCTCATTAATGTTCACTCAGCACCCCGTGTTGACAGAAAAAAAAACCTGTGGAAATATTTGCAAATTTATTAAAAAAGAAAAACTATGTTGATCTTTGTGTCCAGGGATCTCTTAATTAAATACAAACACATAATATGTATGCATCTAAATGTATTTAATAGTGTGGTCACAGTATCTTTGGCTGTGCACAATAAGTGCCATAATAGAGCACTCTCGAGGAAAAAGATCTTCAGAGGAGGTCCGCCATATTAAACTATTGTATACATTCCAACTAAATGTCACAAAAACACTGCGATAGCATCGTAGTTATTGTCCCCGAGAGCGTAAAATAAAAACTCAGCAGCTATAAACGTCAATAAAACACACTGCCACTAGGTCAATGTGCATTATCGCCTCTTTTTTTTATGGCTCATGTTATAACTTTCTACAGGAAAATCGGAAAACAAATTCACTTTTACGCACCAGGCTGCATAACCATAATCAGCTCTACCAGAATATCAGGAGCCCAGAACACGATGCAGTTGACTTTGAAGCCAGGCGTTTTATTTTTACGAATTGAGCTGCCGATATAGAACGAAGAGACGTTTTCCGTGCAGGTGGTCCTCACACCTCCGTGCTCGCCGCCTGGCGGCATCGCGGCGTGCTCCCACTCCGCATGCTGCTCGCTCTGAGGCCTCCGCATAGACCTGAGCCCCGTTACCGAGCCGGAAAACTCACTTTATTTCTTCTAAATGTTCAACAGATGTTCATTAAAAGTTCTTAATGCTCCTGCTACTGTCATCCGGGGCCATCGGAGACTTCCAGAATCCAGATGTAAGTTATCGTGTGATTTCAGATTTCCTCCACGACTCACTGAACACAACCGCAGTGATGGGCCAGGCGGCGGTGATGCAAGGCGCAGATATCGGCAATAACTCTCGACCCATATGGCACCGAATTAAAGATTGTGTTGTGTGAGTGTTTTTGTTTATTTTATGCAAATCCCCTTTTTTTGTTGCTTTTCCCACAGAGTTGATGAAACACGGTGGTCGTAATATGCCTCGCGGATTACATCATACATCGTGTGGTCACGCTCCAGAGGGAAATCTCTTTAATGTTCCTCCCTCAGAGGTGACTCAGCATATTTCAGCGGCTTCCTTCATTTCCTCTTTTGCAAAATCTTGACTTTTAAAATATTTCGATGCATAAAAAGTTGCTGATTCTGATGAATGAAATGGAAGGACACAAGCCCTAAATTAATGAAGTGAGAGGTTCGGAATATCAGTATTAACTTCGGAGAAAAACATTTTATACACGTTATATTTCGACTTCCAAGGTGGACTAGACAGAACAAGCAAACGTTGCTTTATTGTTTCGTTTATATCATACGGTTTCCATTTAATTGAAACTATATTATGTGGCTCAATATCAACTGATGTCATGTGACTTGGATGCCGTTTTGACCCGGAGCTTTGATGTGTGTTTTAACGTTCCTCCCTCAGAGGTGACTCAGCATATTGCAGCCACGTCTTTCATTTCCTCTTTTGCAAAATCTTAAATTTCAACACACAGATTCAAAAAAATCCTGAAGAACAAAGTTGAAAGGACGTTATCCCGATAAATTCATGAAATGAGAGGTTGAGAATATCAATAGTAACTTGAAAAAATAACATTTTATACACATTCTATTTTTACTTCCAAGGCCGATTACACAGCTTTATTGTTTGGTTTATAGGTCAAAAAGTTTCCATTTAATTGAACCTATGTGGCTCAATATCAACTGATGTCATGTGACTTGTCACACTAATCCTTCACTAATCCTGGTATGAATGTTAACTTTGGGGAGTTTTGCGCTATGATGAAGGTAATTAAGAAACTCTTCAATATGGCCTCCGGTGCTTTGGCCCTAATAATAAATAATAAAACCTAAAGAATACAGAGAGCAAGAAGAGGTAATTCAACACACATTTCTTCAGCACTGAACACCTCATACTGTTGCGTCTCCGACGTCGTTACGATCACATTAGTGACAAACTGAAAATGTAAATATTCCAGAGATCTGTATGTGACTAATGGGACAACACATAATAAAACGTGCAACTACGTCTCAGCAGTGGAGCCCGCAGGCTGCACTGCCCCAGTCTATACATAATTAATAGTAACACTATGATAATAGCAATGTTGCAGAGCAGGCTGGTCCTAGAATATATACCATACCTTGTGTTAGTCCAGTTGAATGTTTTTTATGTGGAACTGCGACAGTAGGAAATGTTCAGTTGATCGTATTTCATTTATTTAATTTAATTTAATTTAATGTAATTTATTTATTTTATTTATTTTATTTATTTTATTTATTTATTATATATTTTTATTTTGTTATTCTTTTTTTATTTTATAGACATTTTCTGATTGATTTGATAATAATAATTTAGGGTAGGAATATATAAGCATTCTTGCTTCTACCTAAACCTTTTCATCTTTCTGTTTGGTTTATTATATAGAATAATATTATATTGCAATGAGTGACAGAATAAAATACACAAAAACAATTTACTAGTCTATTACAATCTCAATGTGTTGTTTTTAATTACAAAATCATATAAAAACAAAGAAAAAAATATTTGATGTGCTGCATTTTCACGTCTGTGCTCAACAGCCCAAAACCAGAGAAGCAAACGAGGCGTTCAGGGACCGTCTCGGTCCAGCGGGTCACTCCTCTGAGCGCCACATGCTCCACAACACGAGGACGCAGTCAACAACAAGGAGGTCGACGTGGCGCCGGCCCCCCCCCCCCCCATTGTCCCCCCATCGCCCCCCCATCGTCCCCCCCATCGTCCGCTTGACAGACACAGTAATAAACAAGTAAATAATAACAAAAAACAGCAACGCAGACGAGAGAGCATGTAGTGTGACTGAATAAACAAGAGAGATGTGGAATAAGAAAACAACTAGGATGAGGGGGTCGTTCATGTGTGTAAAGAGTGAAATCTACAGCATTACTGTTATTTCTATTTCACAATTATAATAAAAAGCCGAAAGGCAGCGCTCATTGTTGTTATTATAGCGGCGTTACAATTTAATTATCGCATACAATGTTGTAAATGGACATTTCTCTAAACCGCAAGATAGAAAGCACCTCATTTATGAACACGATTTCATTATTATTCAGATTATTTATTTTTAATTGCGAGCATGTTGACTGTGTGGGCTTCCAGAATAATGTTATTTTGACTTGATTTTTGTGGGAGCCTGTCGAGTGTGATGAGAACAGAAGGAGCAGGAACTATTTTTAATGGGCCTGTCAATCACTTAACACTTAATAGTATTTTTTAAGGCTATTTTTCTCTTATTCTCTCTTATTCTCTCTCTCCTTCTCAGCTTCTCAATCACTCTCGGTATAATCAGGTAAAGTGTTTTCCGAGGTGGGGAGTCACAGCGTTGCCAAATTTAAATAGCCTTGAGCTCAGTCAAGCCGTATAATGCATCAGACAGTTCCACTCCTTAAAAAGCATTAAGAAAGTTCTTATTTTTCCAAATTTCCAGAAAATACAGTTTAAGTTCACGGTTTTATACTACACACAAACACACACACAGAAACACACGCACACACACACACACAGAAAAGAAGATGAATCTTGCTGACTTGATGATGTTCATATCTCCCTCAAGATGATTTGTATTAACTTTGATGACGCCCTGACATGCTTTGTTTTAACTTATAACTCACCTGCTTTCACCTGAAGTAGCTGCAGGGCGATACATGTGTTCGCCAGTAGGGGGCGGTAGTGAGTTTTTCCATGACTGGCGCCGTAATTATTGTCTTAATCAAACAAGTTAGACCAGCAGAACACAGACCTTGACTCAGCTATTAATGTGAGACTGTTTTTGTCTTTACAGGTAAGAATACACACGTGCCATCTATATTAATATTACGATCGCTCTCTTTGTCGGTTTTGTATGTTGATGGTTATTATGTGTGTAGTAGTTAAAGTGAAGACCGTTAACTAAGGCTAGCGCCGTTTAGCTAGCGGATGCTAATCGCGCGCTAACATGTTAGCATCATTGTAGCATCAGTAACCTGCCTGAGATTTACATTGTTCCATGAAAGATTAGATAGTTACATGTTGTCCTCTGACATATTTAAACAGTAGTGTGTGATGATGTATAGGTTTAGGTTGTCTATTCACAATTAATGTAATTAATGTCTTTAAAAAACAAGTTAGAATAGCTTAACACAGACAGTGACTCAGCTATTAATGTGAGTCTGTCTTGTTGTTTACATGTGAGAAAAGTTTAAATGCGCCATATATATTATTGTTATGGTCGCTTGCTTTGGCGGTGCTATATATTGATAGTTAAGTGTGTAGTTGTTAATAAGAAGTTAATTAAGGCTAGCGGATGCTAATGGCGCGCTAGCATTTTAGCACCATTGTAGCACCAGTAACCTGGCCTGAGAATTACATTGTTTCCGATATAAACGGTAGTGTGTGATAATGTATAGTTTTAGCTTGTCTGTGTACAATTAATATAATTAATGTCTTAAACAAACAAGTTAGACCAGCATAACACAGACGGTGACTCAGCTATTAATGAGAATCTGTCTTGTTGTGTTTACAGAGCACAAGGAAAACATCTGCAATGCTGAATTGACGTTGTCATCCTTCAGCGTGTAACGCTCCTCGCGCCACGCCAAAGGGGTCGGCCTACACCTCTGACACGCAGCATCAGACAAACAGGTGATGACATCGTACTGTGATAAATTAACCACAACGATATTCGACAGGTGCAGGGAATCAAACCCCATCCCGGTAAACCGGGATCACCAGTACCTGTGTCATTTGTTTTTGGCAAGAAAGGAAGTAAAGTAAATAGATGAATATAATAAATGGAATGAATAAATTAAGTAAATAAGTAAAATAAATAAATGAATATAATAAATAGAATGAATAAATAAATGAATGAATATAATAAATGGAATGAATAAATATAACAAATGGAATAAATAAATGAATGAATTTAATTTTCTAATTCTGCACATCGATAAGAACTTCCAGGTCGATCTTGATGTTTCTCCCTCGATCTTCAGGGTTTTATAAAACTTGATCTTATCCATCATCTTGGTCGTAGCATTTCTCCAATGACTGTTGTTTGTTGATTCATGTCTTCTGTAGCTAACAAGTTGATCTTGTCTGAGTGCGCTTTTTGTTTGCTTTTTGTGCTGTTTGGTTTGGGCGTCGTAGTTGTTCTTCACATCGATTTAGAACTTCAAGGTTGTTTATTAAACCCTGGATGGTTTGTGACGTTTCCGTGTTTTTTAGCTTCAAGGAGTCGGCCATTTTTGTTCTTATTTAGATTTGTGGTCAGAATAATCAAAAGACCGTAGTTATAAACGCTTTGAGGTGTGAAACCAGACTACTCCTTAGGAAATAAATGTAAGGAACTTTGTCTTGAGACAGGAAACCGGATCACCTCGGAGTAAAACCTGCCAGTCTTTTTTTGTATTTTCAAGACAAGCGCCACCTACTTACTCTTCTGGACTTTTTCGAATATCCCCCAAATTTCTCAAGCTTGACAACAAGCCTATTTTGAACTCATTGTCAAAGCGCCGGCTTGATAGTCAAAGCGCCGGCACGATAGTCAAAGCGCCGGCACGATTATCAGAGCGCCGGCACGATTGTCAAAGCGCCGGCACGATAGTCAAAGCGCCGGCACGATTATCAGAGCGCCGGCACGATTGTCAGAGCGCCGGCACGATAGTCAAAGCGCCGGCACGATTGTCAGAGCGCCGGCACGATTGTCAAAGCGCCGGCACGATTGTCAGAGCGCCGGCACGATTGTCAAAGGGCCGGCACGATTGTCAGAGCGCCGGCACGATTGTCAAAGGGCCGGCACGATTGTCAGAGCGCCGGCACGATTGTCAAAGGGCCGGCACGATAGTCAAAGCGCTGGCTTGACTCCACCCACCCCCCCACCCCTGTCACCTTGTTCACCCTTCATGAGTTTGCAGGTCTGTTCAAGTGACTACTCCCTTTAATGTAAGGAACTTTGTCTTGAGACAGGAAACCGGATCACCTCGGAGTAAAACCTGCCAGTCTTTTTTTGTATTTTCAAGACAAGCGCCACCTACTTACTCTTCTGGACTTCTTTGAATATCCCCCAAATTTCTCAAGCTTGACAACAAGCCTATTTTTAGCTCATTGTCAAAGCGCCGGCACGATAGTCAAAGCGCCGGCACGATAGTCAAAGAGCCGGCACGATAGTCAAAGCGCCGGCATGACTCCACCCACCCCCCCACCCCTGTCACCTTGTTCACCCTTCATGACAAGCGCCACCTACTTTCTCTTCTGGACTTCTTCGAATATCCCCCAATTTTGTCAAGCTTGACAACGAGCCTATTATTAACTCATTGTCAAAGCGCCGGCACGATATTCAAAACAACCGGCATGACTCCACCCCCACCCACCCACCCCCCCACCCCTACCCCCACCCCTGTCACCTTGTTCACCCTTCATGAGTTTGCAGGCATGTTCAAGTGACTACTCCCTTTAATGTAAGGACATTTGTCTTGAGACAGGAAACCGGATCACCTCGGAGTAAAACCTGCCAGTCTTTTTTTGTATTTTCAAGACAAGCGCCACCTACATCCACATGGGGGGGGGACGATCGGCGGGCCTGTGTTCTCGGCCGAGGAAACCGGCATCTAGCCGGCCCCCTCGACCGAGGAACAAGGACCCACCCATCGCTGCTTTTAGTTTTGAGTTCTTAATTATTTTTCTAAAGGGAGGGAGGAAGCCGGATCTACCAGACTACTCACTTTAAAAAAGAAAAAAGGAACGTTGGCTTTTTTTATAACTCATAGTCAAAGCGGAGGAACGATCGGCGGGCCTGTGTTCTCGGCCGAGGGAATCGGCATCTAGCCGGCCCCCCCGACCGAGGAACAAGGACCCGCCCATTGCTGCTCGTAACATTGATTTCTGAATTATTCGCTCAGCTCCGACACCTGCTCCTGAAGAGTGTCCTTTGCGAGGTTCAGGGCCACCATCTCCGACTGAAGCACAGCATTCTTTCTAGCGTAGGTCTGTTCTTGGGAGACCTTTTTCTCCAGGACCCGGACGTTCTTCTGCAGAGCTTTGTTCTGCCTGATCAGAGCAGCCTTCTCTGGCTTCAGGGCTTTGTAGGTCTTCTTGAGATCGATCAGAACCTCCAGGTCATTGTTTAAACCTTGGATGGTTTGTGACTTCTCCGTGATTTGTTGCTCCAAGGCGTCGGTCTTTTCTTTGAGAACATCGAACTTCATCTTGTAGTCTTCTTGTTGGAGAAGCTTGAGGATGGCCTTTGAGTGTGTCTCAAACAACACTCCGTTCTCCTCCACCAGGGTTCTCTCCTTATCTTCCAGGAGAGAGATGTTGCACCTGAAATATTCTGCGATCTCCAGCTGTTCGTTGGTAGCCTGGATATGCTGGTTGAGACCAGCGTTGTCTACTTCCAAAGCTTCCGAGCGTGCCTGTGTTTCGCTGCCGACAGTCGTCCAGAGCTTCACCTCATCAAGCTTCTGGTTTAGGATCTGGACTTCCTGCTGCAGAGCTGCATTCTGAAGGTGGGCCTCCTCATTGGAAGCTTGAACCACCAGGATTTCCTTCTTGAATGCTTCTCCGAGCTGGACTTGTGTCTCCAGCTCCTGGATCTGATGGTTCAGGCGAGCGTTGTCTATTTCCAAAGCTTCCGAACGGGCCTGGGTTTCGCTGCCCACGCTCCTCCAGACCTTCAACTCATCAAGCGTGTGGTTGAGGAGCTGGACTTCCTGCTGCAGAGCCGCATTCTGAAGGTCGGCTTCCTCATTTGAAGCTTGAACCACCAGGGTTTCCTTCCTGAATGCTTCTCCGAGCTGGACTTGTGTCTCCAGCTCCTGGATCTGCTCCTGGATCCGATGGTTCAGGCCAGCATTGGCTGTTTCCAAAGCTTTAGAGTGGGCTAGTGTTTCTCTGCCCTCGCTCTTCCAGACCTCCACCTCATCAAGCCTTTGGTTGAGGAGCTCGACTTCCTTCTGCAGATCCTCATTCTGAAGGTGGGCATCTGCAACGGTAACTTGCACTGCCAGGTTTGTCTTCTTGATGCCTTCTCCCAGCTGGACTTGGAACTGCAGCTCCTGGAGGTGACGTTTCAGAGCAAGGTTCTCTTGGTCCATCGCCTCCTTTTCAGCTGTTGAGCGGTTGAAGAGCGCTTCCTCCAAAGCAAACTCTTTTTGGAGTTGTAATTCCAGGACCTTGATGTTTTCCTTGAACTCCACATTCTCCTGTCTGGCCTGTTCGCAATCAAACTTCAGCTGCTGGAAGCTCCTGAGCTTCTCCTGCTGCTCCTCCATTTTCTGCATCAGACCGTCCCGCTCACTGGCCATCTGTTCTTTCTCCTCTTTTGCTGTTCTGAGGAGGTTCTGGAACAAGCTGTGGTTTTGAGACTTGTCCAGGAGCACCCTGACTTGTTTCTTCAGGGCGTCACATTCTCTCATGGTGGCACTTTTCTCTGAGTTGAATTGTTGAGATCTCTTGTGAACGACGTCCAGTCGTTCCCAGTCTTGGATCTCTACCTGGCTTGTGTGGATGGCCATGCTGAGGGTCTTCAGCTGTGCGGCGAAGTTCTTCAGGGTGATCATCTGCTTCTCTTGAGGACTTTCCTCGGGTTTCTCAATTGAAGTCAGCTGATGGAAAGCAACTGGTTCCGGTTGAATAGCTGGCGGTAAGGCATTGCACCTGGCAATGCTAAACCCGCCATCTACAACCGGTCCCAGTTGTTCCGGTGTCCTTTGTCCTCTTAGCGGCCTGCATGCCTCCAGTTGTGCTCCTGGCTGACGTACGCCATTGGGCTTTTCCGGTGCCATCTGTTCTTTGTCCTGGCCGAAATGTGCCTGGTTCCTGTTGACTCTCTGCTGTGCGTACAATGAAAACTGTGTGTTCGACATAACTACTGAATATAGTGGAGTGCTATCGTACGATAAGAAAACCAAAAATTTAGTAAATTATGTGAATGCTGTGGAAGCTGCAAAGTCCTGTCAGAAAAAGAGCTCCTTATATGACTTCTTAGAGCTCAAGATCAAAGCCCAATGACACATCAGTGATTTGATGCCAAAGGCACACCAGTGATGTCACATCAAGGGCACAACAGTGATGTGATGTCATAGAGTTGCAAAACAGAACCTCTGATGTCACATGTCCATGTCACTGCCGTTGCCTGGATACAAGGAACTGCATGCATTGTGGGTATTGAAGGCATGGAGGAGAACTCTCAAGAACTTTCAAGTTGTTGTAATTCAACTGTACTTTGTCAAAACGGTCCCAAATTTCACCAGCTTGGTGAGAGTCATGGCTTGAGGACTTCTGCATCCTAATATGAACTTAAACTGGCAACAAGATTCTAATAATTGTATTAATTATAATAATAGATAACAAATCATTTCATTAATAGCACAGTGCATTGTTTATTTTTGATTGGAAAGTCACCGTTTCTCTTTCTTCTCTGGGTTTCAATATAATGCATGTTTTTTTGTTCTTCCTTGTTCACGATTTCGTTGATGAAGTGTAAAATAATTTTATATTTTTTGACATGCTGTAGCTTTGTGATCTGTTTGTTCAGCTGCGTTCACACCAAGTAATGAGAATATTCGAAACACCTTAGTCGCTTGACCATTTGTGGCGTTGTGCTTCACTCGTGAGAGGGGCGGGGCTTAAAGGGGCGGGGCTTATTTCTGTGTAAACGGTTATCATTTCCTCCATCCACCACGGAAGAACTAACCACTAGTTCTGCTCTATACTTGTTGAGGACATCCCACACACGTCGGAACAACGCCCTCATGTTTGGGTTAATAACAACAACAACAAAACAAAAACAACAACAACAAAACAAAAACAACAACAACTATATATATATATATATATTTACAGTATATTAGGCTATGTAGGCTACATTTGAATCGCTGTCTCTTCCAGCTCCGGTTCACCAACGGCGCAGCAGCTCAACGCTGATTGGCTTTTGCACCTCGGCGTCGGGCAATTTTATTTTTAAGAATATTCGCAGTGCACATATTAGACTACCAGAGAGCGCATATAGACTACCAGAGCACAGGTGTTATCGCTCCATTAAAGTGGCCAATTACTTAATTGCAGCATCGTTGGTGTTCAAACGAGTCTCGCCCAATCGCAGCGCTCCTTTTGTTTGTGTCTGACGGTCAACAAATCGGGAGCATTTCCCAAGACGGCTGACCTATCAGCGTTCAGCTGACGCAGCATGTGTTAGTTCAGACAATACTCTAAAAAGTGTAATAATAAATAATTAAATAATATTCGCAGTGCGCAATTCGCCACCCGGTGACAATTTGCGTCCATCGTAACCACTCGTGTCTCTCAATTTACTGTTCAAACAAACTCATTAGCCAATCAGAAAGTTTGTATTGTTGTTGCCATATAGTAATTCATCTTTATTCATAAATTAAATGTAAGCTAGCTGTCTAATCCTGCCCAGAGGCAACGCAGGTCGAGGACGGCTTCCCTAGTGTAATGCTGCTTGTGCTTCAACTTTCTCACAACATATTTTTGTCAACGGGTGCCCTTTTTTTTGGTTTGAGCACCTGCCCCCCAAAATGTCTGTGCACCTGCCTGCTCGTCTTGTTTTGTGTGTTTCTTTGTTTATTAGTTTATTTATTATGTATTTATTATGTTGCTGCCCGTCTTGGCCAGGTTACCCTCGAAAAATAGATGTTTTACTCACAATGGGATTCACCTGGTTAAATAAAGGTTTAAATAAATCTCGTGCTGCCACCAGGTGAGAACTAAATGTTAAGGACTTGCTTACAGAGCGGCTGCCCGTCTTGTTGCGGCCGACTCCGGTCTGCTAGCCTTGAGACTGATAACACACTGCGTAGAAACACAACTCACAACAATGTGATGGGAGGAACGGCTCACAGCTCACAGAGCTCTCAGCTCGGCCTTAACAATAACCAATGGAGCATTAAGGTTTATAACCTGGAGGGAATAGAACCGACGGCTCGGTGACATCCCATGTTCATTCTAACCTTCGGTCCCCAGACTCGAACCTCCAGGGACAAAAAGGGTGAAGATGGATTTAAGGCCGAGCACCTCCAGACGAATTATATCGGGCTTGTGAAATTGCAATGGATTAACCCTTTATTCACTCTTTCTTTTCCCCCCTTCCTAATGTCTCGTTTCCCTTAATTTCCTCTTCCATATTTATAACCTCCTTTCATCTTTAAATATGATCTAGAAGTAGTTGTGATGGCTTTGCTCTATACAGATAAGATCATCCTACACACTGTAATCTGCATTAGTTTAGGATTAACATTACTTTTTTTCCAAGGATGCAAAGAATACATAATTCTTGGTTTCTATATCTCAGCTGCACATGGGACGAAATAAAAAGATGTGACTCTTGAGGTTGGCGGTTACTTTACATTTATATTCCACAGACAATAGACATTTATAATCCATGAGACAAATCCCTGTGTGGCTGCTGTGCCTGAATTGATTCAGATTTTCTCTCAGCAAGCAAATTAATAACAGATTAAAAGCAGCTTGTTCCTGAGATCAGACGACAGAAGCCCTCTTTAACATCTTATGAGTGCTAAATATTCCCAAAAGTGTCAAACGGCAGGTCACGCAGCAAAATGTCAAATTAGTCCACCGAGTAATTCATTTAACTCATTTCGAGGATCACGCTTTGATTAAACAAGTTACGGGTCACAAGGAAATAATAGGAGATAATTACGATGAGGGAAGGACGTTGAGTGTTCACATGGGAGGCCAGAGGGTCGTCTACTAAATTAAATAACTAGTTTTAACCCCACGACCCTCGCGGTAATGGGGTCTGCTTCCCAGGCGGTTGATGTTTGGAGAAGTTCTCACGCTCCCGCTTCTTTCTTTATGTCTTAATGATTTCTCGATAAATCGTCGGCCTTCGCTTCACATTCTGAATCCCTGTCATCACACACACATTTAAAGAAATCATGAAGATGCGAGCGGTCGTCAGTTAAGCGCTAATTAGATGCGTGTTGAAGAAACTGCAGCGTAAATGGTAAACACCTACCGGGGGGGGGGGGGGGGGGGGGGGGACCGAAAGAAGACACGCATCTCCTCCCTCACCTGTCGGCTCTTTTCAAAGCGTATCCTGAGGACACTGAGGCCAGACATTAGACAGGAATAAATCAAGGAAAACACACACACACCAGAAAAAAACAGCTCTATTAAAACTACTACTAAAACTGTATTATTAGGTGGTGTAAAGAATATATACTTTTGCTTAGCTTACCCTATTATTGTGTGCATAAATATTATGTGTGGTCAAAAGCTTCAGCAGGCCCCCTCTCTCTCTCACACACTCACACACTCACACACTCACACACTCACACTCTCTCTCTCTCTCTCTGCCACTGCCACCCCCACACACACACCTACACAGGCCCTTTGCAGATCCTGGGAACGACCTTCTGGCTAGCTAGTCCCATCCCGAAAGAGATAAGATTGTTTTGGGAGACTCCTGAGCCCAGTAGAAGAATCTTCAAAAAGCAACAAGTGAATCATATCTTTGCCCTGCACATGAACTCTTCAAGCAGAATTAATTAACCCCATATTCACTGGAACGAGAAACAACATGCACACACTACTGATGGCTGGAGAAGGAAGATGGGTGGGGCCTGGAGGGTTGGACTACACCCTGTGCTCCAATGAGGCTGAAAGTCTAAACCACGGGCCGCCTCCTACTTATTATGATCCAATCAAAAATGCTCTTAGAGACTTTATATGCATGACTTATCTTTTGGAATTTCAGTCTGTCAGGAACCGAGCGAGCGGCGTTCCTTCCTACAGACCCGTGTGCACGTATGCTACTTGTGTGATACTCTGTTGGAATAAACCTGATTGAAGTTAAACTAAAATCCTCCTGCAGTACGGCTGGTCTTTCCTGCACGCGTAGTCGTGGATTGGTTAAATCGCGACAGTGGGTCGAACACAACAATGGTCTGTCATGAAATTCAAGAAAAAAATCTGTGTGTCTGTGTTAGTTAGAGAGAAACTGACAATCACGAGGTAATATTAATATGACTTGATGGAACAATCTGAACATGTCTATTGCTCGGCGTAAGTAGACGTAATACAGATGCTCTGAGGAACACGGCTGCCACTGGAGGTACAGGTCATGGTGTTTTATTATACAGTATTCATAGAACATTCCGTGTAGGGGTTGGTGAAGGTCATGGAGGTCATAGGACAGCAGGTGAGTGCAGGTGGTGAGGTGAGAGTAATCCAAATCCTAGAGAGGCCGAGAGAGTCCTGCCATAATCTGGCAGCTGGAGAGAAACCGAGGCGTCAACAGGAAGTGATGATGTGATTGAAGACAGGTGTGGAGATGTGGTGATGAGGTGCAGGTGTGGAGATGAGGTGGAGATGAGGTACAGGTGTGGAGATGAGGTGGAGATGAGGTGCAGGTGTGGAGATGAGGTGGAGATGAGGTGCAGGTGTGGAGATGAGGTACAGGTGTGGAGATGAGGTGGAGATGAGGTACAGGTGTGGAGATGAGGTGGAGATGAGGTGCAGGTGTGGAGATGAGGTGGAGATGAGGTGCAGGTGTGGAGATGAGGTGCAGGTGTGGAGATGAGGTGGAGATGAGGTACAGGTGTGGAGATGAGTTACAGGTGTGGAGATGAGGTGCAGGTGTGGAGATGAGGTGGAGATGAGTTACAGGTGTGGAGATGAGGTACAGGTGTGGAGATGAGGTGGAGATGAGTTACAGGTGTGGAGATGAGGTGGAGATGAGGTACAGGTGTGGAGATGAGGTGGAGATGAGGTACAGGTGTGGAGATGAGGTGGAGATGAGGTACAGGTGTGGAGATGAGGTGGAGATGAGGTACAGGTGTGGAGATGAGGTACAGGTGTGGAGATGAGGTGGAGATGAGGTACAGGTGTGGAGATGAGGTACAGGTGTGGAGATGAGGTACAGGTGTGGAGATGAGGTGGAGATGAGTTACAGGTGTGGAGATGAGGTGCAGGTGTGGAGATGAGGTGGAGGACATGAGTCGTGATTTATTCAGCGGTTTAATCGGTAAAAAAATATTTAAATCCTCTTCAACAATCTCCACCGAGCTCTTTTTTTAATAATGCTCCTCGGGTCACACCTTCGTGTCACGGTTTCAATAAATTCATATCCAGTGTCCAGAAATACTTTTTTAAATCTGTTACATTCTCTCGTGGACATAAATAATATAAAACTTAAATAGCTGACACCCTGCACTGCTTTTAAATAAAAAACAAAAGAAATGGAGGTAAATTCACAAAAATGTAAATGCTTCTTAAGTTAACCCGGTTGTGTCACCGTTTCTTTTTGTTTATTTTAACTTTTTTATTTGTTGCCTGTCTTTTCTGGGTCACTCACCAAAAAGAGATGTTTAATCTCAATGGTTTCACCTGGTTAAATAAAGATTTAAATTTAAATTTTTTTTAAATAATGTGCATTTATATTGATTCTGCACAGTTCTCATTCGTTCGTGTCTTCCGGTTTTATTCTCGTTAAATGAACGTCGGCTTACTTCGGTCCCACGGTAAAGTTTGTTATCGGTATTTTAAGATTATGGGAGATTCTGCTCTATATTCTGCAACAGTTGACCCCCGAGGGCCCGTTGCGGCTGCAGAGCTCGATCCGACGCTCGTCCTCGCTGCTGCATAACGGATCCGTCCAACCTCCGGTCCACCTGCCGCTCTAATCCTCCTCTCTCTCCTCGCTCGCTCTTTGAAAAATGGCTGACGGCAGCGATACTGAATCACACGTTTTTTCCTGACTCGGTCGGGCCCGTTTGGACCCGGATGACAACACGAGCGCCGCAGCCTCACGTTCACACGTCCACCTCGTCGGGTCGTGTCAGTCGTTGAGAATATTGACCGACATGAAAACACGTCAATGTTCTTTTAGTTTCCCGCAGGATAGGACCGGCAGAACCTTGAACACACGGCCGAGTGACGGGGAGCTGCTCGGTCAAGAAATAGTCGAACTGTGTCGAACTGTGTCGAACTGTCTTGTGTCATACGGACAGAAATCTAATATTTCTGACATATTGAACCATTTATGAACTATAGATAAGACGCTGTGTGTTGCACAACTTCAGCATCTTAAGATCTCTTCTCCCACACTTATATCTTATTTATTTTATACAGCCCAATAACACAACTTAGGAATTCTCCTCAGAGGGCTTTACAATCTGTACACACACGCAACATCCCTGACCTTTGACCTCTCATCCGATCAGGTGAAGTTTTTTTGAAAAACTTTCAAGGGGGAAAAAAGTGAAGAACCCTTCAGGAGAGAGAGAGAGAGAGAGAGAGAGCGAGAGAGAGACATCCTCCAGGATGGACAGAATAATAACCTTCAATGAATATAACCGTGTGTATGAATAGTTAATAGTAGACATGGACCTCGATCCACAGAGACGTGGTGGTAGAAACACACATAGCTCCGCCTCCATTAATGTGTTTCTTCACAGAGAAGGGGAGGGTAGTGGCCATTTGTCCAAATAACTCAAATTGTCAATGACGCACCGTGTGTTTTCTTGAGTTGAAGTAATGTCCATCTCCGTATGTCATTACCTTCGCATTGAAAATGCAGAAGGTAATGTTTTGGCCGGCGTGTATTTATTACCTTCGCATTGAAAATGCAGAAGGTAATGTTTTGGCCGGCGTGTATTTATTTGTGAATATGTCCGTCCGTCCGTCCGTTTGTTATTCGTTTAAATCAGACAAAACTGAGCCGATTCTTATGAAACTTGGTGGGATGATTGGTCATGACCCAAGGAACAATCGATTCGTTTTTGGGAGTGATTGGGTCAAAGGTCAAGGTCAAGGTCACGAAACGGTGAAAAACGTAAATTTGCGATATCTCGGTTAATTGGCATCCGATTTGCGTGAAACTAATGCCAAATTGTTCATAATTCAATCTTGTGATATGCGCTCTACCGAGTACCCATTCTAGTTATTCTTATAATTTATTTACTAAACAAACAAAATGCTGACACTGCCTTCTGTGTGCTGGTAAAAAAAACATGCTGGTAAAGGTCACCCAGGTGCATGCTGGTCCTGTGCCTACCCACACCTACATATCACCACAGGTGCCCAGTGTTACCCAATCAGTGAACCAACCCTACAACTAAATACATTTAAACAACAATCACAATGAACTAAACTGAACTAAAACTATCATGAGAAAAAGCTCTTCTAACATATCAAAATAAGCAATGAATAATCAATATTACTTTACAATAAAACTAAATACAAATGTCAAATTAGATGGAAAAGGAGAACACATTCAGTCAACTGCACAGAAACTGAAAGTTAAGCTAACGGAGTTTAGAGAGTTATGTGCACAGAATGTATTTTTTAGGACCAAAGTTTCTCTCATCACGTCTGTCGGTGTGTCCCTGACCCTCTATCTCTGCACACCTCACGTTGACCTTTCCCCTCCATCAGAGCTCTCCATCCTCCATCACTCCATCACCCTCTCCACTCCCTCTTCCCTTTTTGCAGGAGCATTTTAATCTAGAGTGGCACTCTAAAATCTGCCAGAACACACCTGTGTGTGTTCCCAGGATGAATATTTTAGGTTCTTTGCAAACCATTTCTTTCTTTTCTCACTTCCCTCATGGAGAGCACTCGCTGCAGAGAACAATTGGACCGCGGGGGAAATAAAAAGATATGAAGATACAGCTTGTGTTTGATGAAGACGCCACCTTCGCGCGTGCATTCCTCCCACCGAGCATTTCCTCTGACTCGTATCACCAATTTTTTTACATTATTTGATCATTTAACCAGGATAGAAAAAGAAATAAAGTACATTTCAAGATGAATGCAGTGGATTCTAAAAGTGGGTTTGGGTTGATTGATGTTTTTTTTTTCGTAATATCTTTATTTCAACACCATTATTCAGTCTTGTGATATATATGTTAAGATGCAAGTCTCTGATGCATATGATTACATCATTTGGATGAAGAATATGTGGATAGGAATGTGGGTAGGGAAAGTATTCAGACCCCTTTTAAAATGTTCACTCTTTGTTTCATTGCAGCCATTTGCTAAAATAAAAAAAGTTAATTTTTATTTCTTATTAATGTTCACTCGGCTCCACATCTGGACAGAAAAAAAACACAAATGTAGAGATTGTTGCAAATTTATTAAAAAAGAAAAACTAAAATATCACATGGCCATAAGTATTCAGACCCACATACACACATAACCACAGAGGATAATAATGCAGGTGTTACGAGAAATGAAAAAGAGAAAATTAAGTGACTTGAATATCACGGGAAAAACAAATATGCATCCATAATGAACGGAGTTGAATCCAGCTGAGAGTTGACACAACAAGCCGGGGCTGATTGCTGTAAACGAGCTGAGAGTGAAGAGCGTTAAATTAATTTAACATCATCCACAGGCAGAGGAAATGAAAGAGAAAGTCAGAAACGCAGAAATAATTTCAGCGCTTCTCCTTCTTCTGACTCCTTTATCGGTTTCTTCGTTTCTCTCGCCTCTCGGTCTCGTCTTTCATTCCGACTCCACTCCTCCATCTCTCAAAAAGTTTCACGCTTCTTGGTCTCATTGTCGCACAACAACTCTTTTATCCATCGCTCATAAACACACGATTACACACACACACACACATACACACACACACACACACACACACACAACTAGACTGGATCAGCTTATACTTTCTATGAATCAATCACAAATAAAGTTCAGTACAAGAGAACTAAAGCTGAGAAATAAGAGGCGGGCACTTGATAGTATAATGTAGGAGTCATATTAAAATGCATAGAAATGGGTAAATGTATCCAAATGCATACTTTATAATCTTTTCATCATATTGTGGTTGTTATCAGATTGTAAAGCCCTATGATGCAAATTTGTAATGTGTGATATTGGGCTATATAAAATAAACTGAATTAGAGTAAATATGAGTCGGGCACACTGAGACATTTCATATTATAATATAGGAGTCATATTAAAATTCACAGAAATGGGTAAATGTATAGTTTATAATCTGTATATCATATTCTGGTGGTTATAGGGATCAGTATCAGACGTTTATTGGGATTAAGCAACTAGCTGGTGAGCATAAAGGAGCAGGGTCAGTCCATCATTATTCTCTAATGGTGAAACAGCCGGAACCGTTTTTGTGTAAATGAAAGGCCAAAACGCATGAAAATATATGCGTTTTCCTATCGTGTAAACGGGGTCTGAGACGCCACGCCACAGACTGGTCTCAGCTCAGAGGTCAAGAGAGAGACCAAAACACTTGATTTCGGGGTATATATACATGTCCCGCCCACTGATTACCAGAGGCCTCTCAGGTGGTGTTGCTCCCGGCGTGCCAGACCTGAAAGACATAACTCCACCCCCTTCCTGGAGGAGGGTCTTCTAGGTCACAGAAACATAAGACCACCTGGCAGAGGACCAGAGAGGGGACCTAAATACTGAGGGACTAACGGAGCGATGGGCTGCAGGTGAGATGTGTGTGAGAACCAGGTGACGGGAATGGAGGAGCATCAGGTGTGAATAACATGAGGGTTCATTAAAACAGAAGACAGTCGGCGTTTCTCAATCAGCGTACTTGTGCGTCCTTTCCTCTACTCCTTTCCTCAGCCCGGGTACATGTTCACATTCAAAGTTCGCTTCTCTCAAAGCACGGTCAAAATGCCCGGATGTGACTCGATCCTCCCACTTTACCCAGGGTGCATCAGAGGAGACTTGTGCATACTTTGACCAGCAGATATCCCAGAATGCATTTCAACAGCAACCGGAAACAATAGCGGAGGAGAAAATAAACTACTGACAGTTGACTTTTTATAAATACTACTGTTGTTGAGTCACGGAATGTCATTTTAGGATGTTTTGTTTATTTGACTGTAAAAAGTAATTTACAGTGAATAATTCCAATAACCTCAGGAGCAAGAACAGCTGATGTGGTGACGTCAAGTCATCTGCTGTTCCAATCGCAGAAAGACCAGACTCCAAAAGAACACAAGTCTGCAGTCGTGTACTTTGAATTGAGAAACGGCCAGAATGAAAACGACCAATAAGACGGGGAATTCGTGACACCTCTAGGGGCAGTCCGTCATAATGTCTCATCTAGCTGGTCATGTGACACCGGCCTCAAGCAGAGAACGTGCAGACCACCCGGCGTAAAGGCTCAACTAGGAGCTGGTTTTGTGTGTCCGAAAAACATTTGTTGTTGTCGAAGTGCTTAAATATGGTCTGTCACCACGGCCAGGTTGCCAGGTTGGTTTATTCGCGAGCAGCCATTTCGGTTGCCATTTTCTACATATTATTGCCCAGATAAAAGAGAACAGCGGGTGCAGATGGTGGGTGGGAGTACATGGCACCGTGTTGCAGACACACACACACACACACACACACACACACATGCAAACATGCACACAAACCATATGGCCAGATTCAGACGTTTTTTTTGCTCCGGACAGTAATATTTCTAGTTTTACTAATTAATCGTCTAAAGCAGTGATTCTCAAATGGGGGTCCGCGTACCCCTGGGGGTACGTGAAGGCACTCCAGGGGGTACGTGAGATTAAAAAAAAATCTCTTAAAAATGATCATCCATTTAAAAATCCTTTAATAATAGTTATTTAATAAATATTCAATAAAACACAAGTTTAAGTTCATAAACTGAATTGTATATTATGTAGGCAATTTAATTATCCTAAAAACTCAGAGTCCCCCCCATATCAGGATGGTTTGACCCAACGTGGCAAACGCTCGCCGGCACTGATCGCGCTGGTTAGGGGGTACTTGGCTGAAAAAAGTATTTCACAGAGGGTACATCACTAAAAAAAGGTGGAGAACCACTGGTCTAAAGTATAATCACATGACACACAGGGATACACAGAGCGAGGAGTAACACACACGTGAATCATGGTGTTGTCTCTACGTTGATATGACTTGTGTCCACATGCCTGTAAACCAGAAGCTCATGTCGACAACATGCTGCACAACTTCAATCTCTTGGTGTAAAAACGAGAAATATACAAATAAGTGACAGAGCACCCTTTGCTGTGTAAGATTTCACCTGTTGAGTCACATGACTCGTGACATCATACTGGGTGTCGTTGGCGTTGCATGAATGGGAAAAGATAAAAGATGATGTTCTCGTTCTTCTTTAAACCATTAAAAGTCTTTACACTCCGCCCCCCCCAAGGAGATCTTCTCCATCTCACTCGAGTCAAGTGAATTTCTTTTCCGGAGTCTTCACAGAAGATCAATGTCAAACTGAGAAATGATGTCAATACGACTTTCTTGCATTGATAAGTGTGACATTGATGGAGCCTCATCGTCTCTGCCGTAAGCGAGAGGCTCAAAACGACATGAGCCACCTTGTAGATCATGAAGATGCCCGTTTATAGAAATAGTAATATTAATAATATATTTGATGTGTTAAGCGCTTTAAAATCGTTTTGGGGTCCAATGATTGAGTTTCAGAACGTTGGGAAAAAAAAATTGAAAATGTTTAAATAATAAGTGAATGTATTTTCTTTTGTGTAGTATAACTAAGTGAGAAAACATTAAAATATTACACTTTGCACAATATGAAAATAACACAATGCATCATCTGAAGCTGAATCAGCGAGATTAGGAATATATATAAATATATATGCATACAAGGGATTTTACTCCGTTTTTTTCCATCTGCAAAGTTGATCTAATCTATGGGTCGTCTTGATTTTATGTGCCAAAAGTTTTGCTTTTACCAGAGAGACATAATTTATAAACCTCATATAGCAAAAGCATCATGAAGATACAATTAATTTTGTTTCTGAGGGAAGATGATTAACTTGACCAATATAGAAAAAAGCATTTATCCAATTCCTACATGCGTGTATAGAATAAATAAACCATATACTGTATCTCTCACCACACAGACCCACATTTCACAAAAATATTCAACTTTCACAAACCCAGATATACGCATTCATATACACACATGCAGCATCAGCTGTTTTCTGCACGACGGTGCCTTCAGGGCCCAAACTATTTGTTTCAAATGTAGTTCAGACACATTCCAGATGTTTCAGAGACTAAGTACAGGAGTCTGCATCTTTGCACGATGCACATGACAGAAAGATGCGTCTCGTGAAGATAAATATTGATGAAGTAGTATTTCTCATTCTGTGAATACGACTGGAATCGATCCAAAAAAGGAGGTCACATGACGTACGGCGTGAAGACGAATACTGCTGAACCACAGCGGACTGCTCTGTGCTTCATAATAATCATGCATTTGATTTATTTCGCGCTTTTCAAAGTAATCAAAGACACTTTACATCACATCATTAAAATATCCTCAAATATATGCAATGAAAGTCACTAAAGTTACCATAAAAAACTATAAATGAAATATATTGAAGCTAACAACTTAGATTGGGGGTTCATATAAACCAGGGGCGTGAAACTCATGTTCACGATGCTCCACATCGGCTTCATGGCCGCCCTCTTAAAGGGCCGGAAACACTTTTTAAACACCTCGAACATATTGTTAAATAACTCTTTTCATTGTATTATTGTTTATTTGAGTGTAGTCATATTGTACATGAGAAAATGTTTCTAATATTACAACATAAATCCATGTAATTTGAAACCTTCAAAAATAAAAGCACGGGAAATGTTCCGTCAACTTCTTTAAGAAAAGGTGATCACGCCTCTTTTAAGCCGTCAGGGGCCACATTAAACAATGCGGCGGGCCAGATTCGGCCCGCGGGCCTCGTGTTTGACACCTGTGATATAAACAGTCAGTGGGTTCAGTAGCAAATTTGTTGTTCAGTGTAAAGTGAACCATGTGACCTCTCACTGACCTCCACATGTCGCACATCTGAGCTGTTTCATTCAATTACATTGAGGCCACGGAGTCACTGTAGCATTTTTCGTATGTCATCTCTTTGCAGATTTACTTCGTAAAAACACTGCCGTAAAATAATTGACACAGAACTATCACAAATGCAAGAGAAGAGAGGATGAACTCCACCTTCTCCCAAAAGGAGTAATGATAAGAATGATATAAATAAAAGTGTTATAGTGGGTTCAATATGGAGGAGGATGATTCATGTCTGTGTTTTTCTGTCCTTGTCTGTTCGTAGAGTTGGTTTTTATGCTGTTGTGTAATATTTTATTAACGTGTTGTTTTTTGTTGTGATGTAATGTGTAACTTGTAAAAAGGAATTATAATAACTTTGGTTCTGTCAGAATTCAATTACTTCAAATAATAATGTCTTATCAAGACAGCGAAATGTATGTGCATTATTGAGAGTCAAATCCAGATGTTGAGAGCATCTCTGGTGTCATTAAATAAAAACCTGCATGACTCTTTCAAATATAAGAAGGGTTGATTCTATTTGCGTTGAAAACATGTCGGACCAACACGACCACGACTTGCTAGAAAACAGAATTTTTTTTATAGTGCAATTTCATCAGAGGTAAATGCTCTTCATTGTAGTGTGAATATACAAAGAGATCATTTGTAGTCTCTTCCTCAGCTGGTCTGATGTTATTGCCCAACTCATAAATACTGATCAGCATCGAAAGTTGAGTGCCTGCCAATTATCATAAATAAAACATATATTTTCAAAAAGATGTAAATCTAAATGTCTGTAAGTGACTTGATGTCCCGTTAACGTTTGCAGAAGAAGTCGTAATGATCATGAATCCGCTCCGGGGTTCACACAGCGTGTGTGTAGCATACAGTGGAAAGTATTCAGACCCCATTAAAATGTTCACTCTTTATTTCATTGCAGCCGTTTGCTAAAATCGAAAAAGTTAATTTTATTTCTCATTAATGTTCACTCAGTACCCCATCTGGACAGAAAAAAACAGACGTGGAAATTTATTAAAAAGGAAAAACTGAAATATGGTCATAAGTACTCAGACCCTTTGCTCATATTTAACTCACATGCTGAACATTTCTTCTGATCCTCCTTGAGATGGTCTACTCCTTCATTGGAGTCCAGCTGTGTTTAATTAAACTGATTGGACTTTATTAGGAAAGGCACACACTTGTCTATATACGATATACAGTATAAGGTACTTTCCGTACCCACTGTACACACAATAAGATTTAACGTGACTGTGAATGATGGTTATACTTGGTTCAATGTGGAAGATGATGATTTATGATTTATGTTGTTGTTTCGTCATTTTTTATTTATTTAAACGTTAAATACCTGAAGGGGACGCTACAAGGGAAAAACTACATAGTGGGGCTTTAAATATGTAAACTTTCAGTCTGACATGTATGGCGTGAGAACCGCCTCAATAATTGCAAATGCACACAAAGAGACTCGAACATACACAAAAAGAGACTCACAAATGCAAACACACACAAGCCTATTAGCAATCAGATGTGTGAGCATGAATCGTGACTCCCTCCGCAATGACAGTGTGTATGTTTAATACTTTTTATGATGTTTTTATGATTTTATGAGGGCGCCGATATTTGATCGTAACCTGTATGTTTGCTTTTTATAATGTTTTTGTCATATCACTTAGGGATGGCTTGTAATAAATAAATAAATTGATGGAAATGAAATGAAAAAATTCACAAATGCACACAGAATGATTCACAAATACATTCCAATGTACAGATGAATACATTTCTGATTTATATAAATGTAAAAGAGAAATCACAAATATATTTCTGTATTTCTATGTGGATTCTTCTATTTGTATGTGGCTCCCTATTGTGGTACTACAGCTCTTATTTTGAAAAAAAAAAAGATTTTTTTCTTTAGAACTTATTTCAAAGTGATCTCAAAATATTATGCTGTTCCTGCCCCTTAAATATTTATTATATTGCATATAAGTTATAATCTCCCTTAAAGAAATACAGAGTAAAAAGGTTCACAGTTATCTTATTGACAGAGCTCATGCAACATGCTTGTTTTGTCTCCAGCTGCAGACAGCATGGATACAATGGAAGGAATACAAAGTTACCTCAGGACGGACAGCTTGAGTATTGAATATGAATATCCTTATCCAATCATCGATATTTAGCAGTAGAAGGATCTCTGATCACACTTTTGCAAGATAGTGGATTTCCTCTCTTAATAAAAGGCTCAACTTGAGGCCAATGCTGGCATCATCTCTTCATGACTGGGGGGGGGGGCTCCGATGTGAGACGGTATGCCTGCTAATCCCAACTGCCTGTGGTTCATTGTTAGTCGGGGAGGAATGGTAATAAACGGCTACAGGCGTACTCAATCACAGAGTGCATATATTTCCCTTCGAGTGTCATGGTGTAGATTGTGTCGCATGCTACGCTGAAACCGACACCCAGCATTCGGATCGGAGGGCAGTGAAGATGTATCCTGCTGATCTGTTGGCACTCTGCAAACTGGTGAGGGGGCAGAGTGGCTGGGATGTTGTTTTGTGATATGCTGGAGAACCAGTTTCTTTGACCAGAAGTGACACCTCGCCCAATTTAGACTTCAGGATTGTTTTTATTTTGTCACACTTGGTGTTTTTTTACAGAGAAATGACAGACAACAACGAAGAGAGAAAAATAAAGACCCACACCGATTCCAGCTGGCAAACACTTGAATATCTCTCTCTCTGATCATGAGCACGGAGATTGTGAGCTGTATATTGGTGTTTAACGGTGGTTTTCCTCGTTGAAGTGAAAGTTGTTGAGAGGTATGTATGTTGTGTGTCACGGGGAAGTTTGTGTAAGAGACTGCGGGTGCACGGAGGGTTTTGGTGTGTGTTGTGTGTATGTGTGTGCGCAGCCGGCTAGTGGCGTGCTAGCGCCATGACCAACCTAAGTTGGATGACACGGAGACTCGCTCGCCGGAGGCGGGTCTGGCGATGGGTCACGGCGGCGTGAAGTCCGCAGCCACAGGAGATCTACAGGCTGAAGAAGATCCTGTATAGCCTAAGATAAGGAAGAATATTGATGCCGAGAGTGAGGCAGATGAGGCCTTTTGGTAAGCAGTGGACGTCTTTGAAGTGGAAGACACTGGAGCCAGCAGCCTTGCTACACTGCCTAGAGAAACTTCTAGAGAACGGGGTCAGGAAGTGGGGCCAGGAAGGGGGGCTAGGACAGCGTGACACCGGGGCTCAGCAGCACTCCCTATCTTCAAGTGTGGATTGACTCTAGTTATTTTTTTAGGAGCATGAGCATCAAGGACGATTTTTTTTTTTTTTTTTGAAGAATGGTGCTGCAATTATGATTGTTGCGTGATAAAAGTAATTTAGTTTCTACTGTGCTAATTCTAACATAATTTTTTTTATAAAATCAGAGGCAACGGTCATTTGGAAAGGCCTCCCTAGCCCCAAAACAAGTTGCTTCAGCTTGTACCTCAAACATTCGAGTTGAAGCTAGATTTTTCGGGCCATGGAGGTTTTGCCTTTTTTTTAACACCCTGTACTCATCATGGGCTCTGTAACGTCATTGTCACATATTGTGGTGTTTTTAATTTTATCTGTTGGCATTTGCTGTTTTGGCAGCTGTTTGAGTTGCAAGTTCAACGTATCCCATTTCTCCGGAAGCAGATTTTTCTTGATGAGCAGAGAAAACAAGTAGGAAAACAAAAGGTTGGTAAGCACGACGGACAACATGGAGATGGTGTTCACTGGAGAGCGTTGGACATAAACGCCGTCTTCTAGGGTGCATCCCGGGAAATGGATGATGGCCGGTAGCCCAATCATCGGCTCTCCACACAACAGTCTCAACAGCAGACCCACCAGCATGCTCATAACAGCCCCATAACTATTGGAGATTTTGAAGAAGAGAGCACAGACCAGTTGAGGGAAGATAACAATGTAGCTTATCACTGTGCTAAGAAACCATAACACATAAATGTTGTTTTCGAGGCTGGTGAGAGATGTGCCGATCACGCCTGCTACCACCACACAGCCACGGATCACCCACTGGATCTCTCTCTCTGAAGCCTAGGATCGGAGAAATAGAGAAAAGATCGCATGATGAGTTACTTATCCTACGCAGAACCATCTGAGGATCCATCATTGAAAACTGTTGAAAGGAACTTCAACACAAAAGAGGGCAGGTGATAGGAAGAACCATCTGTCAATCCAACTCTTGCCAAAGCCAGTTGATTATGAGAACAACTGTAATGGTGTGACCTGGGTCCTCAGGATGTTCTTATAGATGTTGGCCGTGAAGGTGGAAGCTGCAGCCAGCAAGCCAGAATCGGTCGATGACATCACCCCGGCAGCGATGCATGCAATGCCGACAATGGAGACATAGGTGGGAGTGAGGTGGTTCAAGACAATGGGCATTACAAGAGTTGTCTCCCCGCGTTCAAATGGAGATGGAGAACCATAAGAAGTCAGATTCCAGTCTAAGGCAAGGACAGATAGACACAGTACACAAGTTGAGACACATCAAGTGGTTCAAAGGGAAGTTGCATGTGTTTAGCTTACGGAAAAAAGGGTTTTGATTGGGAATTAATTACCAGTTGATGCGGCTACTGCACCAATCAGGACAGGGGGGATTGAAAAAATTTGAAGAATTGCAGCAGCAGCAAAACAGTTGATTTTAGCCGTGGCTGAGGAATAAGCAGACAACGTCCTCTGATGGAACTCCTGATAGCCCAAGCAACCCAGAGCCTTCAAAGGAAATATCAATATTACACACAATAGAAATCACAACCTTTTTCCAAATTAAGAGTATAGGAGTGAAACACTTTGGATAAGGCTTAGACATGAAAGTTATAGCTCTGCATATTTCTTTTTAAATTTTTCTGAACAATGATGTGATCTCCCACTTACCATAACAAATACAACGTCGATAAATCTCCAAACTTTGTCTGCTTCTAGTTTACCCAGCCAGGGAGCCTGAAAAGTGTTGTTCAGGGCCGTCTGAGTGATGTCGATGGAGGAGGGGCTCATCAGGACAAAGGGGACACAGAACCACTGCAGAGACAAGCGTCATAATACGAAGGCGCTCAAGAACAGTACAGAAAAGGTATCTGATGCTTCTAATGGTGAGACCGCAACACAAATATGACTGTTTTCAGTTCAGATATTTGGACATTTGAGCTTCATTAACCAGAGAAGCAGGAATCCTCTTGCATAGGTCTACTGATACCTGTTTGTCAGTCAACACCCGTCACTCGGTGTGAGAGACTCATTTTATGAGAGAAGCCATAAAACTGCTTTCAAATACCAGCGAAAACTGTCTTTAGAAAACCAGAAAGTGGAAAACGTACCAAGCTGATGAACATGAGAATGAGCTGTATGACATCTGTGTAGGCCACAGAGTAAAGACCCCCCATTAGCGTGTAGATGATAGCCACCACTGCAGAGATCCAGATGCATATGGTGAATGGTAAATCCAGAATCACACTCATGGTTGAACCTGTGAAAACACAGCTGGCAATCATTCATTGTTGTTCAAATTACATTCATTTGCAAGTGTATCCTTGCATACGCAAGAAACAACAGTCCTAGTTCCTTAGATTGGAATTACTTGCGTCATATATGCAACATGTGTATACATCTAATTTTTTTAAACGTAATAATCAATTATCTTATATAAACTGTCATGGCTTACAAACCTAAAGCAATTAGCGTTGATGTCACCCACAAAATGTTTGTCACCAGTGAGGCCACAGCAAAAAGAGTCATTGGTACTTTTCCATACTTGATCTGGAAAGGATCCATCATGGTCAAATATCTTCTTTCTCTCATTGGCCCAGCAAAGAACAGACCACCTAATTAATGAGACAAGGACCATTTTTCAGTAACCCATACGGAGAACATGCAGAACCTACGAACCGGAGGGTGGAGGTGGTCACCCTGGTAGCATCTCACCACCCGCGATCGTACGACATACTACATTTTCTGTAGTATACCTCTGCATGCTATAATGAACGTTAACATTTTGGGACCGGACTAATGGTTCCAAACAAACAAGACTGTAGAAAACATAAAGAACAACTTACTTAAATACATTCGGTGGCAATTTTGCAAATAAAACACACTACACACTATTAGTTGAAAACAGACTTACCGATAATAAAACATAGTGTTTCTCCTAAAATATAGCTGGAAACCCAGACAAAGCCCATAGAAGGGTTGTACACCATTTCTGCCATTCCAATAATGAAGCCTCCTCCAATCCACGTCGCTGTTAAGGGAACAAACGTATATGAAAACAAAGATAATGAGTTTCAGTTAAAACATAACAATGCAAAACATTTCACATTTTGATGTGTTTTAAGGTTTTTTGGGGGCCTTGATTTCATCGCTGTTTTGAAGGTGTTTAAACAAAACCAACGACATAGCTTCTACTAACATAGTTCTCTGGGCCATTATCTCTTACTGCCAACATATACATATACAACACAGTCCACATCAGTTCCAGAATTAGTCATACAATGCAATCTTTCTATAACATGTCATTTAGCAGACGTTTTTATCCAAAGTGACTTACAATAAGTGCATTAAACCACAAGTACAAACTCTGAACAAAAATAATCAAGAAAGTAAAATTTCTTCAAAAAGTCAAACTATAAAAGTACCATGAGTAAGTGCCAATCAAGTGCTAGTGAAGTGCCAATCTGTTTTTATTCCAGATATAGTGTTTTTAGTTTCCGGCAGAAGTTGTAGAGACTTTCTGCTGTCCTGATGTTAGTGGGGAGCTTGTTGCACCACTGAGGAGCCAGGACAGCAAACGGTCTGGATTTTGTAGAGCGATTAGCTCGAAGTGAGGGAGTCACAAGTCGATTGGCTATTACCAAGAGAAGTGAACGTGCTGCGGTGTAAGGCTGGACCATATCCATGGTACGCAAGAACCAATGTTTTGATGACCAGTTGAGCTGCTGTATTCTGGATGAGCTGCAGAGGTCAGATGGCCTTAGCAGGTAGACTTGCCAGAAGGGAGTTACAGTAGGCGTGAAATGACCAGCGCCTGGACCAGAACCTAAAAAGTCATGCGAACGAATGACAGAGCCGAGATAATTCATGTACAGGGAGAAGAGGAGGGGACCCAGGACAAGGCCTTGAGGAACCCCAGTAGTGAGAGGGCAAGGATCAGACACAGATTCTCTCCAAGTTACCCGGTAAGTGCGGTCTTTGAGGTAGGATGAGAAAAGGGAGAGTACAGTGCCTAAGATACCCAGGTCCCAAAGGGAGAAAATAAAAATCTGGTGATTCACTGTGTCAACTGCAGAAAGGTCTAGAAGTATAAGGACAGATGAGAGTGAGGCTGCTCTAGCAGTGTGAAGTTGCTCAGAGACAGGAAGGAGGGCAGTTTTTGTAGCCGGCCTTGAATCCAGATTGGTGAGGGGCAATAAGGTTGTTGCTGTGGAGATAGGAGGGCACTTGCTCAAAGATAGCTCGCTCCAGAGTTTTGTAGAGAAAAGGAAGAAGAGAGACAGGTCAATATTTGTTCTGATGAATTGGGTGTGGGTTTCTCCAGGAGAGGGTTAACTCTCACCTCCTTCAGAGAGTTAGGGAAACAGACAGTTAATAAGATGGGTGAGAAAGGTAAGAAGGTCTTGAGCAATAGCCTGGAGAATGTGAGACGGGATGGGGTCAAGGGGGCAGGTGGTCGGGCGGGTGGGGGTCACCAAGCTAAGAACTTGATTAAGAGACAGGGGTGAAAGAGGAAAGCTAGGGGCATTGTAAAGAATACATACTTTTGCTTAGCTTACCCTATTATTGTGTGCATTAATATTATGTGTAAGGTGGAAAGGTCACGGAAGGTCAAAAGCTTCAACAGGGCATTCCAGCACCTGATTGATCAAATAGATGATCGTGAATCACAAGAAGGATTTTTAAACCCCCCCCCTTTTCCCATGCAGCACGCTCATCCTAGGTTTGAACAGAACAAAGCAACACTCATGCTCTCATGCTACAGGAATGTCACAGGAGACTTTCACTGAGCACAGTTAAGATAAGAACATGTCCGGATGTGTCAACAAATGTCCGGGGTCAACCAAAGGCCCTTCTTTTGACACACACACACGCACGCACACACACACACACACACACACACGAGTAACTAATGAGAACGACCTTCTAGATGCAGCAGGGCCCATCTCGGAAGAGATAAGATCATCATGGAAGACTCCCCAGTGGAAGAAGAAGCTTCAAAGGAAGCTACATTGTTAATCACCTCTTTCTCACACTCTTTCACAAACATATGCATTCATTGGCAGGCCACAAGAGTGAATGAAGGAGCAACAACGGCGGAAGCAGAGGAGCAAAAACCAATGAGAAGACACCGCCCTCTTTTCTCCAGACCAATCAGAACTGTTCTTGTTGTGTATTTCAATGGCCGCACGCGCTCTGTTCGGCACCCTTTCTTCAGCTCTGAGGCCTTGAATGGTGTCAGCTCTGAACTTTGGGTCCATGCATGTCTGTCTAACTGTATCATGATTTTTAATTAAACGCTTTATAGATTTGAAATAAAAGTAGTCAACAAAGTGGCTTAGGAGAAGGGTGGGAGGATGAGAGGGACAGGGGGCATAAAGGAGGTTGGAAGAGATAGAGAAGAGTTTTTTGGGGTTAAAGAAAGAAGATTCAATGTGTGTTTGGTAGGAAGAGTTTTTGACTGCAGAGATAGAGGCAAAGAAGGAGGAGAGAAGAGATTGATAGGCGAGCAGGTCGTCTGCTTGATTAGATTTTCACTATTTCCTTTCCGTCGCTCGCAAGGGGGCTCTCTCGGCACTCACCGAGTCAGACAACCACGGAGCAGAAATGTATAGTCAAGGTGGTTGCCAGCTTTGCGAGTAGGAGTAGATTGTTATACTCAGCCACCCCCGAATACTCCAATGAATGACTCCTAGGTCTCTATCCTCCGAGTCTTGACTCCAATGAACGACTCCTAGGTCTTTATCCTCCGAGTCTTCATCTGACGAGTTTCCACTGACGCTACCCGGTTATGCACCAGAGTTGATGATAATTAGATCCAGTTGTGATCAGACACTTCCCTAGCCAGCCGGTATTCAAATGGCTGTCAATTGAAACCAAGTGACTCACAACAACAACTGATCTCACCCCTAATCACTTGTCTATGTGTACAGATTGTAAAGCACTCTGAGACAAATTTGTAATTTGTGAAACTGGGCTATACAAATAAACTGAATTGAATTGAATTGAGATTCAGGTGTACATGAATCAACGGTGTGCCAAAGATGATTCCTAGGACAGTACAGACTAACAAACTAGCCCCTTCAATAAAACAAATACAATAGGGACTTAGCAGATCAAACTTATTTAGAGAAGATACTTAGCCAGGATCCAAGTAGTCAGTAGTTTAGCCTCACAGGTAGATATGCACCTGGAAATAATACTTTGCATTTTCCTAGTTTTCGTGCCGAGCGAACACAACAAAAATGTACAATTCTTATCCAATATTACTCTGATGATATTCGGCTGAAATATAAGGTGAACTCACCTGCAGTGGTGAAGATCCCCACAACTCCACTGATGCTTCGGTTTCCCAGCACTGCCGTCTCAATGCTATCAACCTGACTTTTGTTCCTTTCCTTTTTGGACTTGAAAGAAGCCCAGATGCCGACTCCAAAGATCAGCAGGTAGAACACACCCATTGCTATTACTCCTGGGACACTGACAGCCATGTTGAACCTGACGGATGTTTGATAGAGTCAGGTTGTAACAGAGTCAAATTATATTACCAGTGCATACTCATTGCGAGAGAGATTTGATTATTTATTTAAATACAAATATTGAAGTACTCTTGCAGTTGTGTTAATGTATGTATGTATTTAAAAACTGACTATCAAATAAATAAAATAACGCAATTGCTATTGAATAATATCTAAACATTATTTACTTTCAGATTTCGAATTGAAATTGAATTATTAAATAATATATCCTGTAATAATAAATCACGGTTCTTCTCTCATTTCAAGTTACAGTAAATGAGTTCTGCATTAACAACAACTAAAATACAGTAGTTCAGCAAAGTTGGATATTTACAGAAAGTTGGATATTTACAGATTCGGAGTTCCCGGCTTAACCTTCCTGTTATGTTGCGGGTCAAATTGGCCCCTTTCAAAGTTTGAAAATCGAGGAAAAATACTTCTACATACTTTTTCTGTATAAAACTTATTCTGCTAAACTTATTTAGTGTAATCAACGTAAAAAAGAAATACAAAAAAAATATCACTTATTTGCAACCCCCCCTGCAACCCCCCCCCCCCCCCCCTGCAGGTTTAGATAACAGAGATGCTGTGAAAGTGAAGGCTAAAAGTAATCAGAAGGGTCACGTTTAGACTATTTCTTTCTTTGTAAATGTAGAACAGTCTTTCTCACTCCCTCCCACCAAGTTTCAACTATCACACTCGCATCAACACACACACAAACACAAACACACACCAACACACACACACACCCCGTTCACAACCCCATGTATAAAGTTGTACCCATTTCAAACAAAAGAACCAGGTGGTAGTTATGGGAACCATCTCTATCCTGATGTGTGCCAATCACCCGACATGAGAAGCACACTTTACAGCACAAACAATGTTTATCATCTTCTAACTTTCCCCCTGAATACACCTTTATTACCTTCCCATTGAAAATGCAGAAGGTAATGTTTTCGCCGGCGTTTGTGAATATGTCCGTCCGTCCGTCAGTTATTGGTCTAAATCAGACAAAACTAAGCCGATTCTTATGAAACTTGGTGGGATGATTGGTCATGACCCAAGGAACAATCGATTAGTTTTTGGGAGTGATTGGGTCAAAGGTCAAGGTGAAAAACTTGTTATTCGTCTAAATCAGACAAAACTGAGCCGATTGTTATGAAACTTGGTGGGATGATTGGTCATGACCCAAGGAACAATCAATTATTTTTTGGGAGTGATTGGGTCAAAGGTCAAGGTCAAGTTCACGAAAAGGTGAACAACTTGTTATTCGTCTAAATCATACAAAACTGAGCCGATTCTTATGAAACTTTGTGGGATGATTGGTCATGACCCAAGGAACAATCGATTAGTTTTTGGGAGTGATTGGGTCAAAGGTCAAGGTCAAAGTCACGAAAAGGTGAAAAACTTAAATTTGCGATATCTCGGTTAATTGGCATCCGATTTGCGTGAAACTAGTGCCAAATTGTTCATAATTCAATCTTGTGATATGCGAAGGTATGCGCTCTACCGAGTGCCCATTCTAGTTGGACATGGGACACTAATGTGAGGGTTTCTTTCATGTCTCAACTAATAAATATATACTATACTATAGTACTTCTATTAGATTGTCTGTCTGACTGTGAGAGACACACACCCTGTTCCATCCCAATCTCAGACCCACACACACTTTCTTTCTAACGACCCCACCTGTGCAAGAAATACAGATACTATTTTGGTGGGAACCTTAATTTTTCCCTGTGGGAAAAAAAAACTCCACCCACGCCTTAGCAGGGGAGGGGCCAAACATAGAAAATGGTTGCTGAGAAGTCCTACAACATTAGACTCTGCAGATACATACAACTGCAACAAGAGGATGACTGTATGCTGACCTTTGGTCATCTTTTATGATATAATTTATTCATCTTAACACTAAAAATAAACATTTAAACTAACATTTACTTTCAATACAAATCCTTTGACTCATTTGGCTTCATTTTGAATGGCTATTATGACCCTGAACAGCACAGGTGTCTCATCTCTATTTATCTACATCCCCCCATGAAAATTAAAAACTTACAAAATACAAATACAATTTAGGAGAAAATGCATGTTATGGTAGACAAATGCAATTTAGATTTAGATTTTTTCAATGTACCTAAAAAAATTGTTTGAACGTGTATTTTTCATTAAAACGAGTGAGTGCTCCTGATTGAACTCTGATCTATGGAGGGGTAAATAACTCAATTCTACTAAAACCTGATTTAATTGTTAGTAATGTTGTACAATGTTGTGATTATGTACAAACTAAAGTTTTTAGAATTTTGGGGTTTCTGACCACTTTTGGATGATTCAACATTAACCGAGTCAAATTGACCCGGAAACATCACGGCTGTATGTAAGAAACAAACATAACAGGAGGGTTAACAGTTATCTCATGAAACTGAGTTAAAACACAAAAGACACCTCTCTGTGACCGCGGTGGTGTCAACAACAAGCAAAAACTATAATTTTACCAAAACGGTCCGGTCTCCAATCTGGATGAATAACACAGCAAAGGCGATCTCCCGTGTGGCACTTGCACCTCGTGGCAGTCGTCTGCAGCTCGTCAGCAGGTCGCCACAGCTAGTGAGTAGACCGTCAGCAGGCAGAGGTCGTCAACGACTCAGTGGCAAGCGCCACTCAAGTGCCAGGGCAGTGGAAGAAACTGTGGGTGGAGCCACATTCCCTGAGATCAAGCATTGAGGTCAGCTGCCGTTAATCAGTTTTATGATCATAGAATGGAGGATAGATAGATAGATAGATAGATAGATAGATAGATAGATAGATAGATAGATAGATAGATAGATAGATAGATAGATAGATAATGAGTGTCTTTTTGTAGAATTACTTACAATATGCAACAATGTATTGCTGTACAATACTGCTGTTTTATATAGAATATAGGTTTGCTACTACTATATGTTTCACTTCATAAGATATGACACTTATATGCGATATATGATATGTATAATGAACCCACCTTTTTTATTAAAACAATTAATAAATGTTACTATGTCATGGCATACTGTTATGCCACCATTATCTATCTATCTATCTATACATATATATATTAGGGCTGTCAATCGATTAAAAAAAATTAACTAACTAGAAAGAGCATTTCCTTCTGAAAATGCGTTGGAATGCTTAACATTTGAAAGCTTGAGCTGAAAAATAAAAAATAAATAGCTGAAAAAGGTTTTAAAATAGCTGAAATAGGTTTGGAAATAGTTGAAAATGTCTAAAAATAGCCGAAATAGGTTTGAAAATAGCTGAAAATAGCTGAAATATGAAATGAATAAGTTAAAATGTCTGGAAATATTTGAAATATGAAATGAATAACTGAAAATAACTGAAAATAACTGAAAATAGCTGGAAGTATCTGAAATATGAAATGAATAACAAAACATCCAGAAATAGCTGAAATATGAAATGAATAACTGAAAATAACTGAAAATAACTGACAATATCTGGAAATAGCTGAAATAGGAAATGAATAACTGAAAACATCTGGAAATAGCTGAAATATGAAATGAATAACTGAAAATAACTGACAATATCTGGAAATAGCTGAAATAGGAAATGAATAACTGAAAATAATTGAAATATGAAATGAATAAATGAAAATAGCTGAAAATAACTTAAATATGAAATATCTCTAATATCTCTCCATATATAGACACACGAGCGCGCACGCGGCCACACACACGCACAAACCGTTGGTCAGTGTATAAAGTGCATGGTGTTGTGTATGGTATCATTGTAATCCTTGACCATCAAAACATAGGGGTAGATATTACCACTTTTCATTTATTGTGTTTGGCTGAAGAGATATGACGCAAAATACAGAATTTGGTTATGGAGGAAGGCAAAATGGTGGCCATGAATAACACAAAGCATTCAATGATGCTGTCTATGGTATCATTGCAATCCTTGACCATCAAAACATAGGGGTTGACATTATCTTATATGTGCTTTGATGTTTTTTTCAGGAGATATCATGGAAAACGCATATTTTAATAATGGCGGGAAATAAAATGGCCGCCGACCGACATGAGCTTTTTTTGCGTTGGCTAACGTTCTTTATTGGAAGAGCAGAATCCATAGAGTAATTTTGGTGCTTGTATCCACATTTGAACGATTCTTCATCAAAAAATGCTGTTAGCTGCCCCACTAACTGAAAATAACTGAAAATAAGAGACAGACAGCTGAGAATCTGATGAAAGCAACCTGTCAGAACATTTGGATTTGAAAGAGAACCATAACTCTCACCCTAAAAACGTCCACATTAGGAGAAGCTCAAGGCTTGTGTGAACGTTGACATCTCCTTAAATATTTTTTAGGTTAAGAAATGAGAGTATAGTCGCAGTTCAGAAAATGCTCCTGTTTGCTTCAAAAAAGTTGAAAGGCGCTCAGAATTACAATGGAGATGACTGAGCAGAAAAGTGGACTTCTCCCCTCGTAAAGGCTTCTCGCGAGACATCTGGGAAACTGTTGGATTCCACAGTCACATTTCTATGACAAGCACAATATTCCCTATTACTTTATCAACAAAATATGTCTAAAGAGTAAGAATTGTGGCCGTAGTAGCGATTTACAAAAATAATTTCCGCTTGATCCTGACGCAGCTGTCCCCTCTAGCCATGACGTCACAGCTCTAGACTTCCCCACACACACCCATTGTAAGCTCCTAGAAGGAGCGGAAAAACACAAATCAAATCAAACTAAAATAATAACAATTAAATAACTATACGAGATATGAACAGAATATGAATTATAAAGTTATAGCTAACACCTTTGTCAACATTTTAAAAGTGGAATTGTGTCTTTAGCTGAATGTATGCCGATATGGTAAGCTTTTAAAGTTGAACAAGTTGAAGCGGATTTGAAGATTTCTCTCATTGGATCCCATTCATTATTTATTCCATAAAAAAATTAATAATTTGAAAAGATAGAAAATATTTGAAAATATACAATAATAGGAAAAAATAAATTGCTGAATTTGCTTAAAATATGAAGATACTGTAAGCTTTTTAAAGCTGAAGATTTTCTCCATAGGAACTGATGAATTTAAAATAACATAAAAGTATTTAAATATACAAATATTTGAAACATTTGAAACATGAAAAGTAATGCCATTCTAAGTCTGAAGAAGCTGAATTTTTTAATATTTGAATGGTTCAAATAGCTGAATATATGAAGGAGTAGAAGAGGGACAAAAAAGGTACGGAAGAAATAGAATTAAAAAAAAGAGAAGTTTAATAAAGAAGACAAGAACAAGAGTTGGACTGCTGAAGCATTCCAACTAATTAATCGCACATTTTGAAATTCATCGCGATTAATCGCGATTAATCGCAAATATCGGGGGGTTTTCTTCTAAAGACTAAATCTTCTAAATGAAGCAGTAATCCCTTCAGACAGCGTGTGTTTTAGACACTTGTTTGATAGTATTTGTTGTTAAAGACACCTTCACACAGCTGTGTCTCAGAGAGGCTCCTACCTATAAAGGGCCAGCCAGGGATTTAATATCGTGGATAATAAATTGTTTCTTCAGTGAAACATCAGATTAGTAAAACAAGGTGCATTAGAGACCCATTGGTCCTGTCATCTTTAACACTGAACAGCAGCAGAACTAGTGGCTTTGGAAACTGACTCACATTCAAATGTGTCACTCTGGAGGCTGGGGGCATTTTATACATTTTACAAAAATATAATATAATTCACCTTTTAAAGTCTTTTGCATATGACACACAACCCCACGTGTTCTACATCAAACCTTCCACAACAATCTCATCTCTATATCATGAGGCTCATTGTCCTCCTCGTGTTCTCTGTCTTCTCTGATAGGCCGCAAGGTGAGACACGAAAAGTGCTTTAGAAAAGGAATCCCGCTCCACAGGCGCGCATCTACACAATATTTAGCTCATAAAAAAGAAAAAGTCGTGCTTTGCTACCAAAAAAAAGTTTGTCGCTGACTTTCCAGTCGATTTTCGATGCGTCTATGTTTTATACCGAACTAGTTTCTTCAGACGTAATAGGATTTTGGTAAGCGAGTGGTAGCACGGTTTGACACGTGATGCTTCTACAACAATGAGGTAGCTGCTTTTTGTCAACAGAACGGCAATGTGGCGTGAGCCTTAATCGAGCAGTACGGAAGACGAAGATAATACACCGGAATATCTTAATAAATCAAAAAACAAACATTGTTTTATGCATATTACTTCAGTCAAGCACGAGGAGGTACATTATGTCACCACTACACGATGGAATACACACAGGACAAGCCTACAAACGTGGCTCGGGTTGGAGGGTGAGTCCCGTGGCTGACTACTACACTGTGTTGATGTGGAGTTTGACAATATCCCCGATGAATGTTGGCTTCCATCACACGTGCTGCCGTAGATTTAAGGACAACAAATCCATGGCAAAGGTGGAAAGACGTTTCGCACGTGAGAGACAAGAAGCTGACGGAAGACTTCTAGCAGGCCAGGGCTGCTAATCGCAGCTCTGGCCCCGTTCGTCCTGCCCTGTGCAGAATGTGTTCGTCAACCGAGCTGGCAAACGACAAAGGGATCCTCTGTCAAAGGCTGAAACATTAACAGCAGGTAAACACACACACACACACACACACACACACACACACACACACACATACTGTGGTTGAGTGACTGAAAGGTACACTTATGTGTGAGATATGTCAACAAACTCATTGAGCTATCCTTTTTGTTTTGTTCAGGCCAATTGCAGAAAGCTGCCTAGTTGAAGGATGATCAAAGTATTCTTTTGCATATAAAAGAAAAAGCCTGTGTGGCTCTGGAGGTTATAGCATTCTGAGTGGCTCTAGAGGTTATAACAGCTTGTGTGGCTCTGGAGGTTATAACAGCCTGAGTGGCTCTGGAGGTGCAGTACCACAAAGGCTGTTATAATCAGTACACCAGGTTTTTGACGAGGCCTGAACAACCAGAGAAAGACCAGTAAGTTATTTATTATATTGCATTTCAAGGAGCTACTAACTTAACATTGCATTAGTAAACATTCAATCTGCATTATGTTGTATGTGCACACAATCCCAACACATATTTATTTATTTCCTTCTCGTTCATATGTGTTCTAGGAATGAGCCACGTTTGATGTCAGCTATAAGATATTCTGTGAGAGGATCATTCGCCTAAGGCTGCTTGTCCACCTAGAGGAGCTGAGAATGGGCGGCTCAGGAAGGCCCTCATCGACCTGGGGAGAGCAAATGAAGGTCTTGATGCTTCAAACTACAGGTAACTGACATGATGAAGGTCCTGATGCTCCAGACTACAGGTAACTGACATGATGAAGGTCCTGATGCTTCAGACTACAGGTAACTGACATGATGAAGGTCCTGATGCTTCAGACTACAGGTAACTGACATGATGAAGGTCCTGATGCTTCAGACGACAGGTAACTGCAATGCATGTTTCTCTCAAGTCTTATTATTTGTCATGTGCAAGTCCAGCTTTACACAACATGTGTGTGACAGGCCTGAGAAACATTTTTTAATTCTTGCCATGTACCAGTTGGCAACAAGTCTGTCTGTGTGTGTGCCTTTCTTGGGCCTCTTTGGTGTTACATGTGCTGTATGGCAGATAGGTTCTAACCTGTAATGTCTTGTACCACCTGCACCACTCTCTGCTTTTCATGATACTCCTGTGACTCTTAATTGTCACTGTTTTGTTGTGTTGCAGACAGGATCTGTTGGTGACTCCTGGCATGTCATGCCCACGGCCTCCAACCTCTGAACATGTGAATGTCACTGAAGCACAAACTGTTGTTCCCCTTGCGCTATACAATCTAGTAAACTAGATTATAGGCGCCTCTGAGGAGCCAACGCTGGATCATTCTGTCCACATTGCTGATGACTTGCACTTTAAAGTGTTGTCTGTTTGTCAAGACATTGTGTACCTTGCTTCCAAGGGTCATAAGTAGACACCTAAGTTGCACAGACTTATGTCGTTGCTGTAATTGTGCCAACACAAAAGACACTGAGCAACTGGAAGACAACTGTTCAAATCACCTCTTGTAGCAGATCTAGTGAGTCTGCTGCTTTCACTGCTTTGTTTAATAAATTCACTAAGCGGGAGCGGAGCCATACCATTTAAAATTTTAAAAACCAGACACACATCAGTGAATTTAATGATGTTCTCCCAACTCAGGATGTGGTGTTTTGTGAGAATTTTGCAGTGATGGTGGTGTTTTTGTTTTTTATCAAGTATTTTGATGGCTTGCTTATGGAGAATGGGAATAGTTTTTAATGTTGTGCTGTTGGCTTGTGCCCAGCTGGTTAGGCAGTAGGTCAGATGGGGGACAATCATTGCATTAAAATACAATTGTGCAGCCCGCATGGTTAAACAGTGTCTTATATATCTAAAATTCATGAGATTAAATTTCAAGACCTTTGTCACATGGTTTACCTGTTTTTTAAAAGAGCGATTAGAATCAATAAAAATACCTGAATATTTAAAATATGACACTACCTGTAGCCTCTCACCAGCAACATAAACGTCTGGCTCCGGTGTCACTTTGCAAGCCCTCTTTGTGAAGAACATACAAACAGTCTTTTTAACATTCAGATGAAGGCAGGAATTTGCAAGCCATTTAGTTACATTAGTCATTGTGGACGTGAGTTTGAGTGCAGCTTGTTCTTTGTTCTTTGCATGCACATAAATCACTGTATCGTCAGCATACATTTGAATATCACACCCATCGCAGACGTCCGGCAAATCATTAATGTATAAACTGAATAAAAGGGGTCCCAAAATAGAACCTTGGGGTACTCCCACAGTAGATCTTAGAGTAGATGATGAAACATCACCCACTCTGACACACTGTGTTCTTCCTTCAAGGTAGGATTTCAGCAGGGCAAGAAACTCTCGGGAAAAGTTAAAACTTGACAATTTATTAAGCAAGACATAGTGATTAACTGTATCGAAAGCCTTCTTGAGGTCAAGAAAAACTGCTGCTACTACCCCCCCCTTTATCCATTTTAAGCTTCACTTTCTATAAGAGGAAGCAGTTGGCTGTTTCAGTCGAATGATTGGCCCTGTAACCAAACTGCATAGGATGGAGCTGATATGGAGAGCTGTTGAGATGTTTAGTAAGTTGCTCTGCAACACATTTCTCAACAATTTTGGAAACAGCAGGAAGAATACTGATCCGACGATAATTGGAGACATCGGTTGAATCTCCTGACTTAAAAATGGGCGTTACTATGGCTGATTTCCATCCTTTTGGGAACACACATTGTCTGAGAGAGTTATTCACAATGTCTGTGATTGGGTGAGCGAGTGTGCCTTTGTATTTCTTTAGAAAAATATTGTCAATTCCATAAACATCTTTGGCCCTTGAGTTCTTAAGTGAGCCTAGAACTCTGGTGACAATAGATTCAGTGACATCTTGAATAGAGAAGCATGGTTGATCTTCATTTACTGGTATAGGATCAAGTTTACCAATACTGGAGCTTTGAATTAAAGCCTCCACTGAGTTGATAAAGTATGAATTAAAAGTTGTACAAATTACAACTTCATCTTGTGTAAGGCCCCCGTTCACTTTAATTTTAAGTTGCTTTCTTGAGTTGCTGCTATCTTTGTCCGTTAACTTTTTTAGATTATCCCATATCATTTTAGAATTACCTCCTGCTTCATCAATGATTTTAATTAAAAAAAGTAGCCTTTGCTTTTCTAAGTTCTTTTGTTACAAGGTTTCTCAGCATTATGAATTTCTGCCTATCATTTCCTAATTTAGACTTGAGTGCCAGTTTTAACGCATAGTCCTGTTTTTTCATAACATTCCAGATGTCACTATTTAACCATGGAAGTGCGTTATTTTGATTTTGTTTAACTTTGGCTTTTTTAAGGAAATGGTTAATTGTGGTGTGTATTGTGGATAAGAAGATGTTGCTATCTTCCTCAGCACTCGCACCTTTTGAACAGTTGCTCCAATCAATTCCTTTATAGCATCATGAAATGAATTTTGGTCACCTTTCGGTATTCTTAATTGATAAGCCTTTCTGGTAGACGATAAAAGTTAAAAGTATTAAATTATGGTCAGACAAACCTGTTACCATATTGTGGGTTTTGATTATTCTTTCTGGTTTATTGCTAAAAATCAAATCAATCTGGGACTGAGAAGAGTTGGTTATTCTTGTGGGTTTGTTCACTAACTGGGTCATATTAAAACAATCAGTTGTATGTTTTAGGGATTTCCTTCCAGACTTATCCTCCCAATTTACATTAAAATCACCCATTAATATAACCTCTTTATCCAAGTCACATTCCTTGATCATGGAATTAAGCTTGTCATGAAATTCACATGTTGATGATGGTGGTCTGTAGAGACAGATTAAAGTAAAAGACATTTGAGGTGATAGTGATACTCTCAGACCAATACATTCCAATGTGACATTACTTGACCACTCAATCTGGCTGCAGTTAAGGTGTTCTTTAATATAAAACATTACTCCTCCTAAACCACTACATCGATCCCTTCTGAATATATTGTATCCACGTACATACAAAGCAGCAGAGGGCGAATTTATATTTAGCCATGTTTCTGAGAGACATAGAAAGTCCAGGTTTGAATCCACAACAATATGTTTTATTTGATCCATTTTAGGCAGGAGACTTTGAATATTCAAATGCCCCCCAAACAGTCCTTTAGGTCTTGCGCGTGTATCCCAGAGCACCCGGGCATGATTAACTGTTTTGAAAAGTTTATGTTCACGTAATCTTCTGATAGCTGGATTCAGACCACTTTGTTTGACTGGCATGCACCTGCTAGGGCCTGGGCCTAGCCCAGTCGTAGCCGGTGTGCTACTGCTAGGGCCTGGGCCTAGCCTAGTTGTAGCTGGGGTGCTACCACCAGGGCACCAGTTTAGCAAGGTTATCCCTGAAATTACTATTTTACCATTTTTAACAGGTACATCTTTAAGAAAAGACAATTGTTATGCTTACTTCCTCTCAATTGAACTGCATGCAAGCCCACTAACCAATCACAGCGCAGGTTAATCTGACGTACTTATATGGCCTTCCAGAAAGCCAAAGACCTCAAAAAATACACAAAGTAGGCTATGTCAAACTAACGATATGATTGGTTGAAGATTATGTCAATCAACGATAAGGCCCCCATGTATGTCAAGCGGGATATAATTCTCTTGGCCTGTGTAAAGCACTTCCTGTCTTCAAGTCTGCAATTATGTTTGATGTTGTGTGTTTAAAGTCATTTTATTTCTATTCTGCTTATTCTGCTCTTGTTTTTTTCAGTTAGCTTAGCAGATCCATAAAATGAATAACCAGGAATCCAGAGTTTTACTCAGAGTTTTTACTATGAATCTTTAATATTGTAAAACTGTGGAAACATAACATGACATCAACTTACAGACTGTCCACACTCATAAACCAAACTATGATTAACACAAAGCCATCATGCCAGAAATTACCTCTATCCATCAATATGAATCTCCTAACTACTTATTAATTAGTCTAAGCTAACCCTAATCACATCTAGCTAATCGCGAGTAGCTAGACGCTAACTAGCTTATATTGCTACAGCACAAGATTACACTATAACAGTAATTACACAGATATGTACATGTTACATACATAAAGACTCAGACTTAGCACTTCAAAGGCTATCAAGCAGTAAAAGGGAAACGTAGCTGCAGAATGTGCTTTCAGTAGAAACGTGAAACAGGAACTAACTACGGTAAGAGAGGAGGGATAAATCCAAGAACAAAAAAGGCAATTGCATTCAACAGCACTTGGCGTCTCTAATGCAACACATGACAATGTGGGGCAAAACAATGCTAATTATAACATAAAGGTTTTCTAAAATCATATCTTTTTCACTCAAGGTCATGTGAAAAGGCCTCCCTAGCCCCAAAACATGTTGCTCCAGCTTGTACCTCAAACATTCGAGGGGAAGCAAGATTTTTCTGGCCAAGGAGCTTTTGCCTTTTTTTTAACACCCTGTACTCATCATGGGCTCTGAAACGTCATTGTCACATATTGTGTTGTCTTTTATGCTGTCCGTTGGCGTCTGTTGTTTTGGCAGCTGTTTGAGTTGCAAGTTCAACGTATCCCATTTCTCCGGAAGCAGGTTTTTCTGGATGAGCAGAGAAAACAAGTAGGAAAACAAAAGGTTGGTAAGCACGACGGACAACATGGAGATGGTGTTCACTGGAGAGCGTTGGACATAAACGCCGTCTTCTAGGGTGCATCCCGGGAAATGGATGATGGCCGGTAGCCCAATCATCGGCTCTCCACACAACAGTCTCAACAGCAGACCCACCAGCATGCTCATAACAGCCCCATAACCATTGGAGATTTTGAAGAAGAGAGCACAGACCAGTTGAGGGAAGATAACAATGTAGCTTATCACTGTGCTAAGAAACCATAACACATAAATGTTGTTTTCGAGGCTGGTGAGAGATGTGCCGATCACGCCTGCTACCACCACACAGCCACGGATCACCCACTGGATCTCTCTCTCTGAAGCCTAGGATCGGAGAAATAGAGAAAAGATCGCATGATGAGTTACTTATCCTATGCAGAACCATCTGAGGATCCATCATTGAAAACTGTTGAAAGGAACTTCAACACAAAAGAGGGCAGGTGATAGGAAGAACCATCTGTCAATTTAACTCCTGCCAAAGCCAGTCGATTATCAGAACAACTTTAAGGTTGTGACCTGGGTCCTCAGGATGTTCTTATAGATGTTGGCCGTGAAGATGGAAGCTGCAGCCAGCAAACCAGAATCGGTCGATGACATCACCCCGGCAGCGATAGATCCAATGCCGACAATGGAGACATAGGTGGGAGTGAGGTGGTTCAAGACAATGGGCATTACAAGAGTTGTCTCTCCGCGTTCAAATGGAGATGGAGAACCATAAGAAGTCAGATTCCAGTCTAAGGCAAGGACAGATAGACACAGTACACAAGTTGAGACACATCAAGTGGTTCAAAGGGAAGTTGCATGTGTTTAGCTTACGGAAAAAAGGGGTTTGATTGGGAATTAATTACCAGTTGATGCGGCTACTGCACCAATCAGGACAGGGGGGATTGAAAAAATTAGAAGAATTGCAGCAGCAGCAAAACAGTTGATTTTAGCCGTGGCTGAGGAATAAGCAGACAACGTCCTCTGATGGAACTCCTGATAGCCCAAGCAACCCAGAGCCTTCAAAGGAAATATCAATATTACACACAATAGAAATCACAACCTTTTTCCAAATTAAGAGTATAGGAGTGAAACACTGTGAATAAGGCTTAGACATGAAAGTTATAGCTCTGCATTTTTCTTTTTAAATTTTTCTGAACAATGATGTGATCTTTACATTACATTACATGTCATTTAGCAGACTCTATTATCCAAAGCGACTTACAATCCTGTTACATTCATACACCGTAGACGCAGCTACAGGGAGCAATTTAGGGTTAAGTGTCTTGCTCAAGGACACATCGACTAGGGCGGGGATCGAACCTCCAACCCCATGATTGAAAGACGGGCCTGCTACCCACTAAGCCGCTCCCCCACTTACCATAACAAATACAATGTCCATCCATCTCCAAGCTCTGTCTGCTTCTAGTTTACCCAGCCAGGGAGCCTGAAAAGTGTTGTTCAGGGCCGTCTGAGTGATGTCGATGGAGGAGGGGCTCATCAGGACAAAAGGGACACAGAACCACTGCAGAGACAAGCGTCATAATACGAAGGCGCTCAAGAACAGTACAGAAAAGGTATCTGATGCTTCTAATGGTGAGACCGCAACACAAATATGACTGTTTTCAGTCTAGAATTTTGCATATTTTGCATTAATTCAAATTAATAAAATAAGTTGACATTGACAATACACTGTCTTTACGTTTTTTTTTACTTTTTAACTTTGACTTTATGCTTTGGTTATATTGGGTGACCAGACGTCCTCTTTTCCCCGGACCTAAAAAATGCGTCCGTCAGGGATTCAAAAAACGTCCGGGATTTTGCTTCGTTGGATATTTGTGTTTCTCTGGGTCTTTCACAAACTAGTTATTACGCACTTACAAGTTTTGGAAATGGTATCTCCCTTACGTTCCACCTTCTTGCACAAGCTCTGACGGTACAGACAACAGTCATTGGTCGACTGATCTCAGTGTTGCCAGATACACGATAATTATCCTCCAAATACGACAATTTTGAGCCTTTGGTACGATACTTTACCATTTACAATCTGGCAATACTGAGCACCTTGCCGCCTCCACTAGTTGCATTGTTGTTTGTGCGGCATACTATTCAAATACCAGCGAAAACTGTCTTTAGAAAGCCAGAAAGTGGAAAACGTACCAAGCTGATGAACATGAGAATGAGCTGTATGACATCTGTGTAGGCCACAGAGTAAAGACCGCCCATTAGCGTGTAGATGATAGCCACCACTGCAGAGATCCAGATGCATATGGTGAATGGTAAATCCAGAATCACACTCATGGTTGAACCTGTGAAAACACAGCTGGCAATCATTCATTGTTGTACAAATTACGTAATAAAACACATTGCTAGTTCCTTTAGATTGGAATTACTTCCGTGATATATGCAACACGTGTATACATCTAATTAAAAAAAGAATAATAATCAGTTATCTTATTTAAACTGTCATGGCTTACAAACCTAAACCAATCAGCGTTGCTGTAACCCAGAAAATGTCCGTCACCAGTGAGGCCACAGCAAAAAGAGTCATTGGTACTTTTCCATACTTGATCTGGAAAGGATCCATCATGGTCAAATATCTTCTTTCTCTCATTGGCCCAGCAAAGAACAGACCACCTAATTAATAAGACAAGAACCATTTTTCAGTATCCCATACGGAGAACATGTAGAACCTACTAACCGTGAGGCGGCGGTGGTCACCCTGGTACCATCTCACCACCTTACCACCCGCGAACGTACGACATACCCAATGCAACGCTGGCGTTCAATATTTTCTGTAGTATATCTCTGCATGCTATAATGAATGTTAACATTTTGGGACTGGACTAACAGTTCTAAACAAACAAGACTGTAGAGAACAGAAAGAAGAACTTACTCAAATACATTCGGTGGCAATTTTGTAAAGTTTCCTAATTCCGGAAATTATCTGCGATTCCATTTGTTCGGAAGAAAGTAATCTTCAACGAAAATGCGTGTGCCAAAAAGTATATAGTAAGGGGTTGGAGTCTGACACATGACAGTTGACAATTGTGTCTGGCAAAATAAATAAAACACAATACACTCTAGTAGCTGAAAATAGACTTACCGATAATAAAACTTAGTGTGTGTCCTAAAATATAGCTGGAAAGCCAGATAAAGCCCATCGAAGGGTTGTACACCATTTCTGACGATCCAACAATGAAGCTTCCTCCAATCCACGTCGCTGATAAGGGAACAAATGTATATGAAAACACACAAACACAAACAAGCAGGTCTGCTTGACATTGATTCAATCTCTGTTGAGTTAGATCATGCATATCCATTGGACTGCAAATGTATGTGAACAATAGACATTTTGGATTACTTTAAGTGAGACAAAATAGCTTTTGCTGGTTGATGCAAGGATAGAGGAACATTGATATAATCAAATCATTCCATTGCCATCACCCTCAAGCAAACTAACAAGAGGGATTGAGATTAAAATCAATGAACAAAATAAATATCTCGAAAGTATGCTGTGTTCCCTCTTGAGGTCAACTGTATTCAAATGGTATTGCTAATTCTGTTATTTAGGACAAGGTGTAAATATCCCTATCTGCATACTCAAGACTCTGTGGGCTGGTCGAATGATTGATGGCATCCTATGGGTTATCAAGTGGGCGCCCTCCTTCTTCGATGTTTCGCTGATTGACCCACGACATCTCCAGAGGGTTCAGCAGTGAGATCATCATTCATCCGACAGCCCAGGTGGAGTCCTTCCTCTTAATCCACAGCCACTGACTTCCCTTTTCAGCAGCCCTGGAAAGGTCTTTGACTGCCTGTCTGTGGGCCTTCCCCCGCACTCCCATCTCTCGAAGAAGCCTGGATATCGAGATTGCTACAAATCCTCTGCAGCCTACTTCCACTGGGCAGACCCTAGCTTTCCAGCCACTGGAAGCAACCAAGCAGGCAAAGGCAGCACTCAAGCACAGGGACATTGTGGGCCGAGTACAGCACGGAAGGAGTGGTCTTGGAGCTGGAGCCAGTACATCGGTCTGGAACAAGGCTACTCCGTTCCAGAGACGCAAGTTGGTGGTCCAGGAGGTACGTCAGCAAGAGGAGGCAGCAAGGAGTGCAAAAGCTGTGTCACAGGCAAGGCAGGGGCAGTGGATGAATTGGGAGGGAGTGGAGAAGAGAAAGATCTCCTGGCATGAGCTGTGGGAGATGGAGGCATTTAAGGCTAGCTTCACCATCAGGGCCGCTTATGATGTACTGCCAGCTCCCAAGAATCTTAGCCAGTGGTACGGAGAAGACCCCACATGCTCCCTCTGCCCGACTCCAGCTACGCTAAAGCACATCTTGGTGGGCTGCAAGACCGGCCTTACTCAAGGCCGGTACACCTGGCGGCACAACCAGGTGCTACAATGTCTTGCGGCAGTGCTGGAGAGTCGACGGATGAGCGTCAACGCCCTTCCTCCACCATCTCGTAGGACGGCAACAACATTTGTCCGGGAGGGCGGGGGCCAAGCCACCCTCACCACCTCAAAACCAGAGACTGGACAGCTAAGTGGGCCACGGGACTGGAAGATGCTGGCAGACCTGGGCCAGAAGCTCCGATTTCCAGCAGAAATAGCATTAACAAACCTGCGACCAGACCTTGTGCTTTGGTCAGCCTCACTCAAGCAAGTGTATATCATCGAGCTCACGGTGCCCTGGGAGAGTGCGGTTGAGGAGGCCTACGAGCGCAAGAAGACAAAGTATGCAGACCTTGCAGCAGCGCTAACGTTAAATTGTACACAGAAATGTGTTGTAATGTTTTTAAAGAAAACCTTTTATCAATATGATTTAGAATTTGGAAGTTGCGATTATTATTATAGGGGAGTACATTTGCAGATAATGGTTATGCAGTTAAAACAAAACAATGCAAAAGATTTCACATTTTCATGTGTTTTAAGGTTCTTTTGGGGCCTGGATTTCATCGCTGTTTAAACAAAACCAACGACTTAACTTCTACTATCAGAGCTCTCTGGGCCATTATCTCTTACTGCCAACATTCACAATACACAACACAGTCCACAGCAGTTTCAGAATTAGTCACATAATGCAATCTATCTAATACATGTCATTTAGCAGACGCTGTCCTGATGTTAGTGTGGAGCTTGTTTCACCACTGAGGATCCAAGACACCAAACAGTCTTGATTTTCTCGAGTGATTAGCTTGAAGTTACGGAGTCACAAGTCGATTGGCTGTTGCCGAGTGGAGTAAACACGCTTGGGTGTAAGGCTTGACCATATCCTGGATGTAGAGTGGGCCCGATCCATTCGCAGTACGGTACGCAAGAAACAATGTTTTGAAGTGGATGTCGGTAGACATCGATAACCAGTAAAAAGAGCGCAGGAGTGGAGTAGTGCTGGTGAATTTCGGGAGGCTGAAGACCAGTCGAACTACTGCATTATTGATGAGCTGCAGAGGTCGGATGGCCATAGCTGGTAGAACTGCCAAGAGGGAGTTATAGTAGTCTAGGTGTAAAATGGCCAACGCCTGGACCAGAACCTGTGCCGCCTTCTGAGTAAAAAGAGGACGTATTCTCCTGATGTTGTGCAGCATGTACCTACAGGAACGTATTGTCGCAGTAATGTTGGCCGTCAGGGAGAGTTGACTGTCGTGTATCACCCCGAGGTACCTGGCAGTCGGGGTCGGGGCTAACAGAGTTGTTAAAGGTAGTAGTCAGGTCGTGGGTAGTCAGGCCGTGGGTGGGAGAGCCTTTCCCTGAAAGGAAACATAGCTCAGTGAGATGAGTAAACCTGTACCATCACCCCCACTAGAAGGGTAGACGTGTTGTCTGGTGTGATCCAAGTCTCAGTGAGAGCTAGCAATTCAAGCGCCTGCTCGATATCAAAGCCAGGAATTAAGTCTGGCTTGCGGTTCGCTGACTGACAGTCCAGATGCCTCCTGGGTGTGTGTACAACGGGTAGGAAAGATAACAGAGGAGGGATGTTGGTACATCTAACGAGTCCAAGGCCTATAGTTTATACAAATTGGATGTTTGCACAGGTATTGAAAGTAAACACATATTTACAGAGCAGTGTTATACTCAGCCACCCCCGAAGACTCCAATGAAAGACTCCTAGGTCTTTATCCTCCGAGTCTTGACTCCTATGAAAGACTCCTAGGTCTTTATCCTCCGAGTCTTGACTCCTGTGAAAGACTCCTAGGTCTTTATCCTCCGAGGCTTGACTCCGTTTTCCGATTTCCGTGCCAAGCAAACACAACAAAAATGGACAATTCTGGTCCAGTATCACTATCATGATATTGGGCTGAAATATAAGGTGAACTCACCTGCAGTGGTGAAGATCCCCACAACTCCACTGATGCTTCGGTTTCCCAGCACTGCCGTCTCAATGCTATCAACCTGACTTTTGTTCCTTTCCTTTTTGGACTTGAAAGAAGCCCAGATGCCGACTCCAAAGATCAGCAGGTAGAACACACACATTGCTATTACTCCTGGGACACTGACAGCCATGTTGAACCTGAAGAATGTTTGATAGAGTCAGGTTGTAACAGATTGAATGTAAAATGATATTACCAGTGGACACTCATTGCCTTTTGGTCTCGAAACCTCTATTCTGCTTTAATATCCAACCTTTCTGATTTGGTAGGTTGATTGTCGGTTGGTTGCAATCTCCTTTTGAAAGCTGCCAATACAAGTACCCAAACAGAGCTAACTGTTTCTACCTGAGAGGGAACCATGGTGTGAGTACAACACCTCTGCCACGCCTCTATCCCATCCTCTGCCACACCTCTCTCCCAGCTTCACCTCTCTCCCATCCTCTGCTACACCTCTCCCAGCTTCTGCCACACCTCTCCCAGCCTCTGCTATGCCTCTGCTACACTGTATTAGAGCTAGTGGAGCATGCTCACATGCACTAAAAATCCTAGCTAATAGCTAATGTTGCAAAAAGGGGTTTTAGTTCAGCAAAAAAATTAAGAAAAGACAAATGTCATGCTTACAACAGTGTCAGCACAGAAATCATATATTTATATATATATATATATATATATATATATATATATATATATATATATATATTTATGTTTATATGTTTATGTATATATACTGTCTATATATTTATGTAAATATATATATTCCTATATATCTATATATATTTATTTATGTATATATAAATATATATACATACCTATATATGTATGCATGCATATATGTATCTATCTATATATATATATACTGCATACTGTATTTAGTTGTACATTTGTTTATTAAGGAACGTTTCTGTGCAGAGCCCGACTCAGTACTTGTGTCGTTTATAGTATTTGTCACATCTGTCGTGTTGGGTTACATGAATGTTTTTGATGGCCAGCCCATGTGTATCTGTATGTAACACTACGTACTTTGTGGTGTGTCTGCAACAGAAACACAAGCCGATCGCCAGGAGCAGAGCGCTGCTGGGTTCAGGTCAGGAACCAGATTGTTGTACCGCTGGACTGCGGCGTGCAGCCCCGGGCTTCAGCTGACCTTTGAGAAACCAATCTGCGTGGATAAAGATGCTCCTTTTGGGGAAACAGTCGTGCCTAGTTTGTTGCGGCAGCTCTGAATACAGCCCAGCCGGTCGGCTGCAGTCAGCGGGCATCTCAAGCCTTTCCTCTATGAACAAAGTACACTCACACAAACTAACACACAGCACAGAGACTTATTTTTCTACTTATATAATTAATAACACACTCTTAGACCCAAATTAACACGCGTTAAATGCCTTAAATATATCGTCTCTGTCAGTTTGTCTCCCACCATTAGAGCATTTGAACGCCTCACTTAGTCGAGCATTTCATAACACATTACTTAGTGGATGAATGAATTGAAATCTCATATAATATATTTAAGAGACACCTGTTGACATAGTGAATCATTCAGTGAACACCAATCTGACGGCGCACTGCCATTTCATTTATACTGAGTCCATCGAACACAACTTCATCATAACCATCCTTTATAGTCTTGTTATTTAAGAATTTTCTTAATTTTTTGTACTTTTCAGCTTGGATATGAATATCTTCTGTGCACCTGCACATGGTCATGTCTTAAAAACTGGTATTATTCCTTCTCCTTCTCTCAAATGGCGGATTTAGGATTCTGCAATAAACCGGTTATGAAGCCCGCCCCCTTCGTGTTTCCCCATTCATCTGAAATCTGTCTAATCTCAACGAATCCGCGCTGTGCCTTCTTTCCTCAGCTCGCTATGGACGAAGCAATAAAGCTCCAGGGAACCGATCCGTATGTGCAGGTTTGCTTTTGAAAATAAACTCTTCTTATTGAATTAAACGGAGGAAGGAGGAAAAAGGTCAGCAGACTGAGAACATTTAATGAATATTGAATCCAACACCACACAAACACACAAACACACACTCACACACACACACACTCTGACTTAACAGTTAATCACAATACATTCCCTGTGTGCCGTGGGTGTGTCTCTATCAATGGTCTGTATACATTAGAGCAACAGGGATACCAATAAAGAGATATGTACTCCCACCATTATTTCACTGGGCGGATTTAAAAAAAGGCAAAAAAGTTGTATAATTACAACTCTTGTTGACGTTCAGGGGAGAGTGGAATTATTGATTATTCTTTTAAAACATTAAAAAGTCATTGCGAGCATGGATAGCGCTTCAAATCCACGGTTACAGACCCACTTAGCATCTGGAAGGTGAACATCTGTACCTGATGGGTCAATGGTTTCCTTTCACAGCCCATTCTCTAAACCTCGAGCCAAATCATGGAGCCAAACACAGAAGCATTAAGAGGAGACGTGACGACAAGCCGGCCAATACTTTGACGTTTTAATAGCACGATGTACCATTAGGCCGGGTTGGCATAGACATCCAGATCCATCTTATTTCACGTGCTTATTAACCTTGACTAATACATTACCCTGAGTTTTTATAATTAACTTTAAAGGGGACATGTTATGCCCATTTTTCTAAAAGTGTATATGGTTCCTTGGGGTCTTAATGTAATGTTTGTAACATAGTTGGGTCAAAATACCACAAGAATCATTTCAAACAGCCTTTGTACCTGTCAGAAACACCTCCCCACAGATTGACCTGTTTTGAGTGCCTGTTCCTTTAAATGCTAATGAGCCTTCGATATCTAACTAGACGTTGGTGGTGATCCCATTCGACGCACTCAAGCATATTGTTTCTGACATAGAGGAACCACAACAAGCCGCCTGAGTTATTCTTTTCCAGCGTTTTTGTGTTGGGAGACATGCCAGATACACACATTAACATATAGAAGCACTAGAAAAGTGGAATTTTCATGTTACCTTTAAACAAAATGATTTATCTTCCATCACCTCAACTTTTCTAGCTTCAATCTTATTCCACTTTAACCTCCGTGATTAACTGAACTTAACCACTCACAAAATGTTTATCGCAAACACTCTCGTGATCTGATGAGTAACTGTTCTTCATAATTTAGCTGAGAGAATAAATTGAATTTGTGTCTTTATGTCGACGATTTATGCTTAATGTGTTCCTTCTGGTCACATGACATGTTATCTGTCTTTCCTGTTGCTCTCCTGAAGGGTTCTTCACTTTTTTCCCCGTGAAAGTTTTTTTTCCCCATTTATTGGGGAGTTTTTCCTGATTCGATGTGAGGTCAAAGGTCAGGAATGTCGTACGTGTACAGATTGTAAAGCTCTCTGAGGCAAATTGGTAATTTGCGATATTGGGCTATATAAAATAAATTGAATTGAATAGAAGTAGCAGTGGACGTGTCCGGTGTGAGTGTTTCCCAGCTGAACGCATTACTGGCAGCAGTGCACATGATATTGCACATCAACTGTATCCATTTCCTATTAAACACCTTTGCCTGTACATGCCAGTAAATGTGTAGAATGGATATAGTATAGTGGAAACACAGGAACTCATCACTGAAATACCATCCCGTCGTTTGTAATGACACATTGCATGAAAAAAGTAAAGTTGTGTGTTATGTGCTGAACAGTTGATGTCAGATGTACACAGTGTTTTATCCGCTATATATAGATTGTCTTCTAAAACCTCAACATGTGTACGTTGTGGAGGGAACAATATTTGAAAAAAGGTTCAAATATTTTGGTCATAAGTGTAAATTGGTGCACACAATCCTATATTGCAGCTCCAGGCATTAAATCAAAATGAGGTGACATTAAAATGCATTTTCAATCAATCTGCATATGAAGTATCATATAATAAGCAATAGCACCATACATACTACGCAAAAAAAACATTGCTTACTTTTTGTTACTATTGTAACCGTCATAAAGTCCATAAAATGTTATTTATTATTATCAGTATTATTTTGTATATATTTTTATTTTATTATTTTGTGTATATTTTATATACATTTTGTTTCCTCTGTATATTTCGTATTTTAGTATAAGTATTTCGTATTTCGTATTATCTTTTATTTGTATTTATTCTCCTATTTTTATTAATGCTCTAATCTACACCCGCTGCTGAGATCCTGAAATGTCCCCACTGTGGGACACATAAAGGAATATCTTATCTTATCTTATTTAAATTATATATATATATAAATATATATATATATATATATAAATATATATATATATATAAATATATATAAGCTTTGCCAGAATCCGCAGTCTTTAATCATCAAACATATTGGTATATCTGCAGTCATTAAATATGCATTGTTTTTTTTATATTCTAAATGTAGGCACACTGCTATTTGAATAAAACACGTGAGGAAACTATTCAGCACTGTTGAAGAGGAAAATTTAAATAGTTGTGAGAATATTTAAATGCTAAACATTGACTCTAAGTTAAGGATGTCTACTTCTGTCTGTTCCCTGCAGTTAAATTGGCACAAGTAATACGATTATCAAAGCCTCCTTATTGCAATCGCTTGGTCTTAATAACTGTATTTCACGGTCAGAGATTGAATGCATCTTTTATTTACGACTCTGAACACCCGCAGGAAAACCTGCTGAAAGAAAACCTGCTGCACTTCAATCTGTGTTTCTTCATTTCTTTTTTTTCCTATTGCTTTTATTTCCTTTGCACTTTCTCGCTCTCACTCCCACCGTGTCTTGGCTCTCATAACCTCGGTCCACTTCTCTCCCTCCGCCTAATGGGAGCCAAAGGGAGCCAAAATGACGATGTCATCAAACATAGATTATGTAACAGTCGTGGTCCCGTGGGCTGTTGGCAGTCCCCCGCATGGCTCCACATCTCTCTCTCTTTCTCCCTCCTTCTTGACTCCAGATTCTCTCGCTCGCACCCAATCATTACCAAACGGACTCTCTCTATTCCAGTGGTTCTCAAACGGGGGTACACGAGTACCCCTGGGGGTACGTGAAGGCACTCCATGGGGTACGTGAGATTGACTTTTAAGTATAAAAATAATATATTAAAAATATATTTAAAATTAGCATCCATTCAAAAAAATAAAAAATATATATATTGTATATTAAAATCAGACACTAATGGCACTATGTATTACACCTTTTAAAATATATATATATATATATATATATATATATATTTTTTTTATATTAAAATCAGACACTAATAGCACTATGTATTACATCTTTTAAAATATATATATATATATATATATTTTATATTAAAATCAGACACTAATAGCACTATGTATTACATCTTTTTTTAAATATATTTTATATTAAAATCAGACACTAATGGCACTGTGTATTACATCTTTTTTTAATATATTTTATATTAAAATCAGACACTAATGGCACTATGTATTACATCTTTTTTTGAATATATTTTATATTAAAATCAGTCAACCATAAATATGTCAGGTACTTGTCTAAGAAATTAAAAATATATATTATTATAAATATATATATATATATATATATATATATATATATATATATATTAATAAAACATATTTTACAGGGGGCACATCACTGAATAGAGGTTGAGGACCACAGCTCTATTCTATGTCTTTGTGATCTACGACCATTACATTTCAATTCCACATTTTGTTTAAGTTCAAACATGTCAAGTTTCCAGTGGCAGAAAAAAATATCAACTCACTTTGATATTAAAAGAGTTTTTAACTTAATATTCGAGCAATTACGGTATGTTTCTATAATGTATATCTTATTAAGCACTATTTTATATATTCACTATCATTTAAAGGGGACACAATGACGCCTCTGATCCTTTGCTTTTATTTATAAGTTGTGTTTCCTCTGATTTTGTGAATCCAAGTTTATACTCATTATAAGTCAGGCTAAATAAGGGGAGAGTATACATGTAAGATAAGATATAAGATAAGATATTCATTTATTAGTCCCACAGTGGGGAGATTTCAGGATCACAGCAGTGGGTGTACATTAGAGAATTAATATAAATAAAAACACAATACTAAATACTAAAATACTAAATACTTATACTAATACTAACATACAAAATACTAATACTAAATATACCGCCAGTTGTGTTTATTTACTTTACTTAATTTACGTCAGAAGTCGTCCATCCTGGATGAACGTTAACCTAATTTGTGACATAAACTCCTGTGCATTATTAAATTAAAAATGTCTTAAATTAGTGACCACGAGGAAGTAGCAACGCAGGAAGCAGCCAGACGCCACGTCTCACACTATCTCCACACGCCAGGACGTCTGCATGTCTCAGAACACATGACTCATGATTTTTTTCAGATGATTAAATTGACCTAATAGTATTTATTTTGTCAGGTAAATAATTAATGATTTTTTCCTGACTATTCTGTTTTAAAATCTGATTTTTTTTGTCTTTTGTTAGACAGATGTTAACTTTCTCTCTCACTTCAATTGAATTCACTTTCAGCTGACTGAGATTTATTGACATTAGAGTTCTAAAACAATATTTTCAAGGCAATATGGTTTAACTGAATTCAGTTCAGTAATGGCAGTGTATTGGCATGAATTGGCACAGTTCAATCATAAAATAGATCAATAATAATAAAAAGGCTTGCCCTCCTTCTGTCTCATACGATATGAAAATCATATTGTATGAGACAGAAGGAGGGCAAGTGTGTGTTTGTGTGTGTGTGTGTGTGCGTGTGCGTGTGTGTCTTCAACTCATTTATATTATTTTGTCGTACTGTGCTTGTGTATTAAACATATCAAATGTTTAGACTTTCTTACAACAGCTATGAAGATGGAGAACCCGACAAATGTATAGTAATATGAACACAATCATAGCGCTATGATTCATCCCCTTGGTTTTGCATCTCATTAAAATGTAGTAAAACCCAAAAATATAAATGTAGAAGTTCTCACTTGTTCACTCTTAATACAGAATAAATTATGTTAATTAAGAAAACAAAACAACAATGCAGGTTTCCTTCAGTAATCATATGTATTATATGACATTACAAAAACTAAAAACACCACCAAATTTAGATAGTGAAATTTCGAAAAAAAAATCGGAACACTTTTTAAAGTGTTGTTGTTATTGTAAGTTTATATATACATTTAATTTAATATCTCACCAATTGACATCCTCTTTTTCCACTTTTATGTGAAGCAAATTACACGTATCATAAAATAAAGGAAAAAAGGAAGAAGGAAAAAAGGAACTCAACATAACGTTTACTGTGCAGTTGGGTTTTAAATGTGTTAATATATAAACTATATGCACCTTAAATGTGTTAATATATAAACGATATAAACTCCCACCACCCGAATACAAGTCCGGGACGTCCCTTTCACGCTCCGCTGTGTGATGCCCGTGGAGGCTTTCTATTTGCTCAGCCTTCGTTGCTAAGTAACCGAGAAGAAGCCCCCTTTTGGGACTTGTAGTCCAAAAAGATCGCGCCCGCTTTAATATCAGCGCCTGTGGCCGAGGCAATAAACTACAAATCCCAGAATGCACAACTTACGGAAGTGCACTCATGTGACTTGTGGCGCTCCACAACAAAACATTCGTAGCGTTACCTCGGCAGTTCTCCCCCCCCCCGCACAAGCTCCCATTTTTGGGCTGTGAAGAGTTGTTTTGAGGATGAAGCTGCGGTGTTTAGTCGTCGCTCTGTGCGTCGGCGTGGGTGCAATGGCCGGGAAATACTCCCGTGACGTTAACGAGCCCGGCGATGGGCAGCCGGTGGAGTTCAGGATCGCGAAGCTGAACCAGGTGTGGGAGAAGGCGAAACGGGTAGGTGCGCGAGCTCGTTCCCTGTGGGGCAGTGAAGGGACGTGAACGTCATATATATTAATGTAGGGATAATTAAATATACAGCCTTAATACACGCAACCGTAGCTCCTTTACTCCAAGAAGCTGTGGCATACAGCATGCTACTGTGTTGCTAGCTTGTGCTCTATGCTAACCGAAGTATTTCCCAAAGTTGATGTTGACTTGCTCACTAAGGCCAGACAGAACCTTCTCTGCGGGCTGATCTGCACTATTTTTCTGCAGAATATGATTTGGAAATCTGCCATCAAGGTCAAATGGGGATTATATGTGGGCTTTAAGATGTGGAGCCTGTTTCCAGCTCTAAGCTAAGTTTTGAGACTGAGACCCTCAACTCACATTAATAAAATAACCCACAAATGATCAATACTTCCGAAAGCATATAGTTTTGCAGCTGCCATACAGTGTCTCCATTTGTTTTGTGTTTTTTATTTCTACATATATTTTTAATATGTGTGTGAGATATATATCTATATGGGGTAAAGAGTCCAGTCTACGTGAAATAGCTCATTATAATAATCATAATAGCACATTGCATATTGGTATGACTGTAAAAAGTACAATTAGCTAGTAATACTTATGTACTTTTACCCTAGTTGGATTTTGAATGCAAGACTTTTATTTATTAAGTATATTTAACATTGTAATGATCTTTTTCCACCACTGCAGTCATTAAAGTATAATATATATATATATATATATATATATATATATATATATATATATATATATATATATATATGTACTCCTTCTGTCTAACTGAAGTCCCTTTGTCTCTGGTGGTCGTAGATGCAGTTGTCCCCCGTGAGGCAGGCCGAGCTGCACAGTGACATCAAGATCCAGGAGAAAGATGAGCTGCAGTGGAAGAAGCTGAAGGTGGAGGGGCTGGATGAAAACGGGGAGAAGGAGGCGCAGCTCCGGCGTAACTTCAACGGTGAGACGGCGCTCAGCTGAACTGTCGCCGCTCTTTATCCTGAATTCACTGTCGTCAGTCATCCACTGGACCGCTCTGCGCTAAAGTCTTATGATTTCTGTCAATTCATTATGCTTTCAATATTGGTTCTGAAAACAGAAACATGGCATAGATATGAAGCAGCTCTGAAGCTGAACACAATTGTATTATTCAAGTTTATTCTAGGAACTTAATTTATTTTGAGTGTTTCATCAACAGACTGTTGATGCACATCCTCGTGTTTGTTGTTCATAACTGTTACTCAAACTGCTTAACTAAATAAGATAATTGTAAATAATATTAATAATAATAATAATTATAATAATAAATATAATAAAGATAATTAAGTAAAAATGCATTGGTCAGCTCAACTACAAATATTTGTTGTAAATGGTAAAACGGTGCAGGTGTCTCCCAGAGGAGACGGATGCCCTGGTATCTGTAGTTTGTGGATGAAATTACATCTTTATGGCAGATTTGAAGGTTTAAAACCGTCGAGAGATCAGTGTGAAATATCGTTGGGAGTTTTTATTCAAATAGTTTAAAAAGATCCCCTGAGATGAGGATATAAGTGACGATGGAGCACTTTCTTTAGAGTTTACTTAGTCCTCGTTATCATACTTTATGTAATGAACTCGGCCCGTCGGCTGGTCAAATAACTAATGTGTTACTTTGTGCTGCATCAGCACATTAAGACTGCAGCTTCATCATATTAAAAATCAATTTAGCATACAAAGGGTACGAGTCTACATATTGCCAAAGACGTATTCTCGTGATTATGGATCTCGTGGTCATTGGAGGATGAAAAGTTGTGTCGTACCAGCTCCATTTTAATTGCCATAGGACTGAGAATATGCTGTGGATGTGTCGTAATTCCATGTAAATGTGCATAAGCGTGAAATACTCGACTGTGTTTTCCTCTCTCCTCACTCCCTCGGGGTGAAGTGACCATCCAGTTGAGTCATTCTCCTTTTTTATCCATTTTTTGAGTGCAAACCCTTTTAGAGGAGGACCTCGAGTCACCTCCTCCCCACTGAACAGTCCTTGAGTCGTCTCTAATTGGGCTCCAAAGTAATTCCTTTCCTAGACAACGTCTTGACACTCTGCTCCCTGTAAATCGGTCGGTCTGGCGAACGGGAGAGAGAGTCAGAGTGTGTGTGTGTGTGTGTGTGTGTGTGTGTGTGTGTGTGTGTGTGTGTGTGTGTGTGTGTGTGTGTGTGTGTGTGTGTGTGTGTGTGTGTGTGTGTGTGTGTGTGTGTGTGTGTGTGTGTGTGTGTGTGTGTGTGTGTGTGTGTGTGTGTGTGTGTGTGTGTGTGTGTGTGTGTGTGTGTGTGTGTGTGTTCTTTTTACTCTTTGCACACATTGCAGATCACTGGGGGGTCAAGAGCTTCTGCTGAGCCCCGTAAAACGTGGATGAGCGGCTCCGGAGGGATCGGCCACAGTTTCTTTGTTGTTGTGTTTTTTTACGAGGATGTAAAACGAGCCGTCTGCATGCGGACCGCCGCCTTAACGCGACGCCGCTGGTTAATAAGTGACACTGATGGGTGACCGACGGTTTGAGATGATGCCGAGTCAGCGGCTGCCATGAGGAGGCCTCCGGCAGCAGAGCCAGGGAGACGGAGCGAAGTCCGACTTTGTTCCCCCCCGAGAGCGGGAAACTGCTGAGCTGTTCGGTTTATTCGGCTCGTAACTTTATTCTGGGTCACTTACCACTTATCCGTCTGTTTATATTTTGGCATCTTTTATTTTCTTCCCGTCTCACTCGAAGGAAAATATACTTTTTTCAGGTTAATGCAGTGTGACAAAAAACACATGGATATGTGGTTTACTCTTTGTGTACATAATGAAGTAATTAACGAAAACGGGCACATACCTTCACATATCACACGTTTGGTATTGAATTATGAACATTTTGGCATTAGTTGCATGACAATTGGATAGAAATTGACCGCTATGGTAAAATGAAGATTATGAACTTTTCATGACCTTGACCTTTGACCCGATCAATCCCAAAATAGAAACAAGTAGTCCCCGGATAATAACCAATCATCCCACCAAATGTCATGCGATTCGGTTTAATACTTTTTGACTTATGCGAATAACACGTATACAAATAAATAAATAACGGCGATCAAAACATAACCTTCCGCGTTTTCAATGCGAAGGTAATAATAATGACTTTATTTACATAGCATCTTTTTAAAAACAGATAATGGTCAAATAAAAAATAAACAGCGGACAAACTGAATTAGGGGAACTAAAGAACTGCATAAAAGGACGTCACTTTAAAGCCATTCTATAAAAATGTGTTTTAAGAAGTGATGTAAAGGAAGCGGCGTCGGTTTGTTTCAGGCTCTCGTCTCTCGATGTGTTAACATTCTCCCTGCAAAGTTTGACTTTGAAAAAGTAAAGCAGAACAAAGTTAGAGGTTTTATTAATTGCTTTAACTAAAATGTGTCAAAGCGGCTATTTTGTCGCCCATTAAGGCAAATTTAGATTTGAATTTTCTCATGTAGCAAACCATATATGTTCATTTCTATGTTACTCATGATGTTCAATATATCCAAATACAGCATTTTACAACTTAAAAAAATAATGATAGTTGTAAAAAAATAAAAATTAAGTTACATTTCTTTCCACAAAAAAAGCATGCCGGGGGATTCAATTCAGTTTATTTGTCTAGTCCAGTTTCACAAATTACAAATTTGTCTCGGAGTGCTTTACAGTCTGTACACATAGACATCCCTGACCTTTGACCTTTGACCTCACATCGGACCAGGAAAAACTCCCAATTAACCCTTCAGGGGGAAAAAAGGAAGAAACCTTCAGGAGAGAACAGAGGAGGATCCCTCTCCAGGATGGACAGAACAATAGACGTCATGTGACCAGAAGGACAGATTTAGAGTTAAAATACATTCAAGGAATCTGACGGAGTGTATCAATCGTTCATAACTATTCATGGGATGGGTCGGTTTCAGAAGACGACTCATTTTTGGGAAACGTCCGAGCCGGTAGTTTTGAGGGCTACCAACCAAGACGAGGTCGACAGCACTGGGAGACAATAGAATCCTGAAAGGTGACATGTCACCTGTGCATGATGGAGACGTGCCTCTCACAAATAGTTTCCTCTCATCTCTGCCTCAGCGGTTTCTCCTTACAGGCTCATGCTGGGATCAGTTATCATCGCAGAAGTTTAAGCTTTTAAAAACAAAAGTCAAATGTGTGTGTGTGTGTGTGTGTGTGTGTGTTGTGTAGTGATCCTGGCCAAATATGGGATGGATGGGAAAAGAGACAATCGGCCGCTGGAGAGCAACCACCTGAAGGACCACGAGACCCAAGAGGGCGACACCTTCGAAGACCCGCGGCTCGACAAGCTGTGGAACAAGGTGTGTGTGAGTGTGTGTGTGTGTGCGCGTGTGTGTGCGTGTGTGTGACGTTACTGCCGGGGACGTTTTACTTTTTAAACGTATAAAAGCGTATCCGTCCATGACAAGATTCCTTTAACTTTTTCAAAATAAAAGTCTGATTTTGTAGGGATTAAAAGTGACTCACTTCCTCCTCCTCCTCCTCACTTCCTGTCTGTCCCCCCCCCCGCTCAGGCCCAGAGCTCGGGGAAGTTCTCCGGCGAGGAGCTGCTGAGTCTGAGGAGAGAGTTCCAGCATCACAAGGACAAAACCTACGAGTACAACCTGCTGATGGACACCGTGAGCCGGACCGAAGGTGAGCTCCCATTGGCCGAGCCCGGGAGGCCCCGCCTCCCCTTCGCTATACATACAGAGGCATACTCACGGTTCTTAGCCCACATTTGCTCCAAAATAACTTCCCAAGATCACATTTAAACATATTAAAATAAAACTCGGGAGCATTTTGCGGAGCAATAAGTCAACGCATACACGCGTATATTTACTAGCTGTCAGGGGAAGGTACCAAAAATAAATAAAATGCAAATATAAACACATTTCACCCTCTTTGAGCCACATGTGGTTATCAATTATATCGTCCAAAAATGTATTTAAATATTGAGCCGATAGCAAGATGCCTTCAGGGGGGGTGGGGTTTTATAATTGCGGTGAGACAGGCAGGAATTTCATAACTCGCTACAAAAATAAACGTATGTGAGAAATGTTAGAAAGTGTTGAGTTGACTTTTTCTCATGTATTCCTTTTGAATGCGATTCCTCCCGTTCCTCATTTCTTCTTCCCTCCGATCTTCCCTCCGTTCTTCTCGTTTCTCTCCGTCCGTTCGCCTCGCTAGAAATCCACAAGAACGAGATCTCGTCCCTGGAGGGCGACGCCAAGGAGCACGTGCTGCACCACACACACTCGGACCTGAAGCAGAAGATGAGGGACCTCGGCCAGGCCTTCGAGCGCCTCCGCAGGCTCAGCCACGAGGGCTTCACCGAGGACAGCGGTGAGACGCACACACACACACACACACACACACACACACACACACACTCTCACTCAGCGTGTGTGTCTCAGCGTTGTGCGTTTAGTTTTTAGCCCCCGTCTGGGCTTCAAGTGGCCGTGTAGGTCGGAGGTGAGCGGCCCGTCTTTCCATCAGGGGGTCGGCGGTTCAATCCCCGCCCGAGTCGGCGTGTCCTTGAGCAAGGCACTTCCCTTCCGAGTTGCTCCCTGTAGCCGCGTCTACATGTCATGTGCATGAACCAGACGGTAGTTGTGCTTTTTAACTTGGAGAAAACATTCATCAGATGTAAAAAACAATAAAATAAAATGTCATAAGATGGTTTATTATGGCCTTTTAAAAAAAGTCTTACAAATGCTGAGAGAGAGAGAGAGAGAGAGAGAGAGAGAGAGAGAGAGAGAGAGAGAGAGAGAGAGAGAGAGAGAGAGAGAGAGAGAGAGAGAGAGAGAGAGAGAGAGAGAGAGAGAGAGAGAGAGAGAGAGAGAGAGAGAGAGAGAGAGAGAGAGAGAGAGAGAGAGAGAGAGAGAGAGAGAGAGAGAGAGAGATTCACAAAGAGAAAAGTGGATTTTAAGAGTGTGTGTGTGTGTGTGTGTGTTCGTGTGTTCGTTCTTTCCTCCCGTAGAGTTTCGGGAGCCCCGTGTGATCGAGCTGTGGGAGGCGGCCAAGAGGGCGAACCTCAGCGAAGACGAGCTGGACTCTCTGAAGGTAGCAGCTCGCCAACATGGCGGCCGGCGGGCGGCTTTTATCAAACTGCTCCAACCTAAAAGCCAGAAGGGCTCCTTTCAATCCACTGTGAAGAACACATGTCCACTCTATTTAAGTATCGTCTATCTTCCTCCTCCTCCTCCTCCTCCTCCTCCTCCTCCTCTCAGGAGGAGCTCCGTCACTTTGAGACGAAGGTGGAGAAGCACAGCCACTACCAGGAGCAGCTGGAGCTCTCCCACCAGAAGCTGCAACACGTGGAGTCGCTGGGAGACGAGGAGCACATCAAGAGGAACCGCGAGAAGTACGACACGCTGGCCGGGAAGACCAGGGAGATGGGCTACAAGGTGAGGAGGAGGAGCACACACACACACACACACACACACACACACACACACACAGCTCCTACATGAGTGAAACACGACGTGGAGACAAAGAAGCGGGTTGAGAACTCTTGTTGTTGTAAAGAATCAGAGTTTTGTTTATAGACGTGTGTTTCCACTGTTGTGGTAAACAACATGTGACCCCCCCCCGTGATGTCATAGTGGTCATCAGATGAAAATAAATGCTAATAACTCGGATAAAGGAGATGATTTAGTTGTCGCTGGTTTTTAAATCCTTTATTATTATTATAAAAATCAGAACCGTTTAGGTTATGTTTTGGATCGCTGTGTATTTATTTATTTATTTATTTATTTGTGTTTGTGTTATTCGCATTAGTCAAAAAGTATTAAACCGAATCGCATGAAATTTTGTGGGATGATTGGTTATTATCAGGGGACCATTTGATTAGATTTTGGGATTGATCGGGTCAAAGGTCAAGGTCATGAAAAGGTACCAAAAACGTGGCTGCGGCGAAGGTATGCGCCCGTTCTAGTTTATTTATTTATTGGGGCTTATAGCAGGTGATGTTTCCATTTAAATGTATTGTTATCTTTGAGTATTTTGCTATAGAAATGTTTATTATTATTATTATTATTATTATTATTATTATTATTATATGTATTGTGATGAATGTATTTAGCTATATAAATGTTTATTATTATTATTATTATTATTATTATTATTATATGTATTGTGATGAATGTATTTAGCTATAGAAATGTTTATTATTATTATATTTATTGTGATGAATGTGTTTCCTCAGCCTAAAGGTCACCAAAAGGTCACATGATGCTTGTGTTTGATTTCAGATGAAGAAACACATGCAGGACTTGTCCAACAAGATCTCCCGCGAGGGACTCGGCCACAACGAGCTCTGAGGCTGAAGAGATATTATAATATGACTATAATATCACCTCTAGGAGAAATACAGAAGGCTTCTACTTTTACAGTGTTATTTTACATTGATTTTTGTTTTTTTTAGTCACTGATGAATCGTGGGTTGTACATAATCTAGATATGTAAAGATGAAACGTGGGACTGACGGTGGTCGTCTGTTATGTTGTGTTGTTGTTTTTATATGACGCACACGCTGCAGATTTACCAAGAAAACCTGAAAACGATAAACGGCAATCTCTTTAATGTGCAAGAATACATCAACATACAGGCATATTTAAAAAAACATAGTTCGACATCTGTCTTGGCATCGATTAAAAACGGTTATTTACAAATACTAGAAACATTAGCTGCTGCGTGTGTTTCTACTCCTGATCACGTCTGAAGGGAGGCGACCATGTGGGTTCCATCAATACTGATCAGACTGATTGATTACGCTCCATGTGGCCCACGATTAATATCATTTAAATCTAAACTATAGTTTAATGCTATAAATAGTGTCCAGGAAAATGTAAATGTACAAACATTCCAGCTGTTGTCAATTATTCTTTTTTTTTGTTTTTATACCTGTGATCATCATTCAATGTAACGACCTCACGACGGAGGTCGTTTATCACCCTTCGAGTTTTTAAATATTACAAACGATCGCTATTAAGCCCGTAATCGTGTTTTTCCGGAGATGGAAAAGATGAGGACTCCGTCGACGCGTCGGTCGAGTTTCGCCGAGTCAGCCCGGCGGTCCACGCGGCCCCGAACAGGCTCCGCCCCCTCGCCTCCGAGCCGCTTCCGTGGCGGTGATGTCGAGGTGGGCGTGGCCGATGGCGCCGGCTTCTGGTCGGGGAAGAAGACGTTAGTGTGATGTCATCTGGAGCCGACCGTCATGCAGCATTCAGAAGGAACTTTACTGGAATATAACTTAAACCCATCCATTAAACTACTGAAGCAGCTTTGACTTTTATTACACGACCAATCAAAAGTTCAGGGTCACTTAGAAAAAGGAAAAGAAAGGCCTTTTTTTTTCCAATGAAAATGACATTAAATTAATCATAAATCCTCTCTACATAGTTAATGTGTAAATGACAATTCTGTTTTTAATGAAGTCTCTACAGAGGTGTGTAGAGGCCCATCTCCATGTTCTAGTGGTACATTGTGTTATCGCCTTAGAAGACGAGCAGAGGGGTAGAACCCCCTTGAAACCCTTTTTAAAATGTGTATAACTTTTTATTTAGCATTTTCCACAAACAGATTATTTCTTGACATTGAAACTCCTTTTATGTGAGCGCAGCTGAAAACAGTTATGCTGGTGAGAGAAGCTCTAAAACTGGCCTTCCTTTGAGCGACAAGTTTGAAGAACAACATTAATATTTACAATGGAAATCATTATTTATAACCTCGTCAATGTCTTGACTATATTTTGTATTAATCTTGATTTCATTTAATAAATAAAAGTGAGTTTTCATGGAAAACACAACATTTTCTCGGTGACCCCAAACTTTAGAACAGTGTATGTTTAGCCTATTTTTTTTAAATGGTCCATTTTCACAACCCTAAAAAAGGTCATAAATGTGTTTTGTTTTCATGAATAAATATTCCTCTGCTCTCCGTCCCTCCTTCAAATCTGCAGATAAAGATAATCTGCCGTGCAGAACGCTCTCAACCAATCACAGAGGGGCGATGTCATCGACTTCTTAGTCGATGAATTAAAAAAGAAAGACAGGCGCCGTATTAAAGTTGTTTTCAGCTCCTCCGATGAGACCAAAGCTAATAAAGAAGAAGATGGATGTAGTTCTGTGTCTGCGTGCCTCTGGAGGCGGAGCCGGTCTCGGCGAGGACGAGTCGGGCGCCGGCGGGAACGTTGACGTAATTGGCCGTGCGGTCCTGATGGAGCCGAGCGTCCGGCGCCGCGGACCGGAAGAAACCTGAAGGGAAGCCCAAAAGAAAAGGTTGCCGGTTTGAATCCCCACCGGCCGAGTGTCGGTATGTCATCATATACCACACCTTGAAAGAAGTGCGACATCACAATATAAAAAATGTCACAATATAATAATAATAATAATAATAATAATAATAATAATGGATTCCATTTGTAAGGCACTTCATCCAAGTGCCACAGAGCCGGTACGTAGTTAAACTATAATAAAAAAAGAATATTTGGTACATAAGTCAACTAAAAGAATAAAAAATAAAAAGGTTTCTAGGTCTTAAAGAGTCTGTTGCCCTGAGGTCGCCCATATAATACCTTTAGTCCAGCACTCTGTGAATAGACGTCGTAAAGTATTTCATAAAGAAATATAATATATATTAGGTAATACAAAGTCGTAGTATAGTAGGCCGTTAAAGTCGTAGAATACGTTCTCACATAATAAAAATAAAGAAGTTTAGATCTAGTCGTGAACAGGAAGGCGTTTTGTGATCGGCTCACCGCAGGCTGTCGTCGGCCTCTGCGTGCCGAGTGCAAAAGGGGGCGGGGCCGAGGGCGGCAGGCAGGACGTGGCCCTCCTCAGAGCGGCTCCGTCCTGATCCTCTGGGGGATTCAGAATATTACAACAACGCCACGGGGGGGAGGAGAGCTCGACCTCGTGTGCAGCGCCAGATGAAGGAACCGAGGGTCACAGTGCCGGTTCTGGTTCAGTAGAACCGGCCGGTCAGAACCACTTGAGCCGGTTCGATTGCATCATGAACATCTAACGAGTTTATTTATGTTTTATGTTTTGATCGTTGTGTATTTGTATTTGTGCGTACGTGTTATTTCAATAAGTAAAAAAGTATTAAACCAAATCGTATGAAATTTGGTGGGATGATTGGTTATTATCCGGGGGGTACTTGATTAGATTTTGGGATTGATCGGGTCAAAGGTCAAGGTCATGAAAAGGTCAAAATCTTATTTTTACCATATTTTTAGCCAACATGTTCATAATTCAATGCTCAATCTTGTGTTATGAGAGGTATGCGCTCTAACGAGTGCCCGTTCAAGTTACCTTATGTTTTGATCGCTGTGTATTTATTTATATGTGTGTGTGTGTGTGTGTGTGTGTGTGTACGTGTGTTGTGTGTTATTTGCATAAGTCAAAAAGTATTAAACAGAATCACATGAAATCTGGTGGGATAATTGGTTATTATCCGGGGACCATTTGATTAGATTTTGGGATTGATCGGGTCAAAGGTCAAGGTCATGAAAAGGTCAAAATCTTCTTTTTACTATAGCACAGTCAATTTCTATCCAATTGGCAACTAATGCCAACATGTGTCTGCGGTGAAGGTATGCGCTCTACTGAGTGCCCGTTCTAGTTTTAGATGTTTTATCCGTGCAACGAAAAATACGACTTCCACGTGACACACGTGTCCTTTAACACCAGTACTTAGTAAATAACCGCAGTACAAACCCACCTCGGGGCTCTGCAGCTGGGGGTCGGCCCGATGGAGAGATGGCGCCCTACAAAGAAAAAAGACAAAAGACAGATATATGATGTCAGATTTTGTCTAAGAATAATTTACTCCTGTAACTTATGGACTGAACTCGTGGGAACTCGAGCGATGCACCAGAGCGTCCGTTACTGCGAGTTAACGAACACCGGGCCCGTGAATTATTATCAAACTTAAAAGGAAAACTTAAAGGAGGAGGCAGCCGGTCGATGGCGGCTCAAACCGGTGGCGTGGAGACCCGAGTGACCTCTGACCCCGAAGACAAACGCTGGTTTAACCTCCTGTGACCTTCAAAGTTACTCACATATGTCACCCTGTCTGACCCCAGCAGTTAAAACCTCCAGAAAATGATTAGAATTAATATTGTTACCCAAGTTTAAATGTCAGGTACTTTATGTTTGTTTGTTGACGACTTAAATATCACTTTAAATATATAAAAAAGTTGATATTTCTTATATGTTTTACAGCCCGGGGTCAAATTGACCCCGAGAAGTGTACAAGTTGTGTTCAGGACAGTGAAAACATATCATCATGTGAATTGTATGTTTTCCCAGTTGTCCCCAATAAATTAGAAAAAA
>CM070110.1:22098416-22108416 GCA_036178185.1 Liparis tanakae | reverse complement strand
AATAACCTGTAAACACGACTCTTATTTTGAAGGAAGGTGCCGTACCGCCGCTGCTCTGAGACAACACGCTGAGCCTCTTCTCCAGCTCCCACGCCTCCTGGTTGACGCGCCGCTCGGCCGACTCGGGGTCGGCGTCGGGCTCTGCTGGACAGACGGACAGACGGAGCACAACGAGAGGATGAAGATGAAGACGAGGCGACCCGCTTCTACCAAACCAGACCCCGCCGGCCTCGAGTCGCGGGAACATTTCTTATTCATTTTTTATCTTTAAACTTTTCCATCCAGCCGTTATCTAACCGCGTCATCGGGACGCGGTCACGGGGAGGAGGCCTCGAGGCGGGTTGCCAGGTTCTCACGCCGCCGCGTGAATTCAAATCGTTAACTTTTCAAAGTAAAAGAGTCTAAACGGGTTTGTGGTGCGGATGAATCCGACTGCCACGTCGATGGAGTAAATGTAGAAAAAAAAAACATGAGGAGAAATAATTCAAGATCAATCGTTGTTATCAGGAACGTGCTCAGATGGACCCCTGGTGGTGCTCAAGCTCCGCCCCTTTTGCTCTGGATGAGAAAAGTGGCCTTTCTGCTGGAGCCCAATGTTCTATTCATTAATAAGTATTCAAGAATAAAAATGACTCTGTCATCAAATGTGTTTTGATATCTGACGGGGCATTTATTAGAGTTCTTGTGAGAATTTTGCACCCGCATTTTTGCTCGAGTCGGACCCACCAATTTAAACGATCATCAAAGTTTCTTTACAAAAAAGGGGGTTCAAAAACCAGATCCTTAGGTGTGCGTACATGTGTGTGTGTGTGTGTGTGTGTGTGTGTGTCCTGGTCTCTAGGTACTCAGTTGTCAGATCCTTGGCGAGTGTCCTTCTCTCTTTCCAACGGTCATTAAAGCCTCCGTCTACATATTTGTAGTCTCCGAAATGCCTTTTGAGATTAGAGTTGCAACAGCGCACACAAAGGCATGACCCCCTCCCCCACACACACACACACACACACACACACACACACACACACACACGCACACACACACATTAATCCGCACTGTAACCCTCGGGGCTTTCGGCATGTTGGCGTTTCCATTAGCATGACGCCTGACACAAAATGCTAAACATGCGCGCTAAACAGGCGGTAAACCTTTTGAACCGGAGGTCACGGGGTCACATGCCGACGGGACGGAGCGTCGTGTCGCTCTGGATAATACGTATACATATAATATATATTATATATTACTGCAGGCCTTTATGTTTAAAGGCATATTACGTCTGTATTTTTATTTTTTTAATGCGTGCATGTGACCGTGCACAAGAGCGTGCATGTGAGCATGTATGTGAGCGTGCATGTGAGCGTGAGTGTGCATGTGAGCGTGCATGTGAACGTTTATCTCAGCGTGCATGTGAGCGTCCATATGATCGTGCATGTGAGTGAGCATGTGAGCGTGCATGTGAGCGTGCATGTGAGCGTGCGTGTGAGCATCCATTTGAGCGTGCATGTGAACGTTTATCTCAGCGTGCATGTGAGCGTGAGTGTGCATGTGAGCGTGCATGTGAACGTTTATCTCAGCGTGCATGTGAACGTTTATCTCAGCGTGCATGTGAGCGTCCATATGAGCGTGCGTGTGAGCATCCATTTGAGCGTGCATGTGAACGTTTATCTCAGCGTGCATGTGAGCGTGCACGTGAATGTGAGTGTGCATGTGAGCGTGCACGTGAGCGCGCACGCCCCACCTGGCAGGGCGGGTCGCTGGCCGCGCGGCGTCCTCCCGGAGGCCACGCCCCTGACGACGCAGTCAAACAGGAAGCTGATCTGCTCTCCCTCGGCACACGACAGGAAGAAAACACCGGCCCCTGAAAGATGGATGAGAGAGAGAGAGAGAGAGAGAGAGAGAGAGAGAGAGAGGAGTGTCATCGTCAACCAGAGACAGACGCGCCGCTGATGGATGAGAGAAGAACACATCAGCAAGAATAACTTTTTATCGAGCTGGTTGATATCTCAGAGTTAAGAAGTGAATGATGACATAAAGAGTGAAAATGGGCTGACGGTATTCAGTGATGTCCAGAAAGCTCCTGTGAAGCCGCTGAGCGGCGGTTGATTCAGCAGCGACTCTTTCCTCTCAAGCAAAATACGATAAAAAAAAATCATGAAACATCTCAATCTCACATCGCTGAGACGGCCACAAAGTTTCCCTTTGCTGTCGCCGCGTGTCGCATCGCTTCTGTATCTAAGAAAACTCAATTGTATTTTTTTTTTATGCTGAGACAGCAAAGCAGAAACATCCGAGTCAGTCTGAAGTTTCTTTGCTTTAAATGTAATTTACAACTTTAAAAAAAACGAAGAACGTTTGTCGATGTATTACAGAGCGGAAAATGAAGTTTGCGTTCAAAGGTCCCCGAACGGCATTTAATGCTCCAAAGTTTTCTTTTGTCATACTTTATTTCCTCTGATTAAGTATGTGTTTAATGCTGCTTAAATATTCAGAGCTCCGTTTACTTCTTCAAGCTGAGTAAATGAAGTTTCTCTTTTGCAGCCTCGCTGAGCCCTGAATGTATCGCGGCGCTGCTTCATTAGCCGGCGTGTGTTTTATCGTCGGTGGAGACGCTTCAGCTGCTTATTAGCAGCGCCGTCAGCCTTTCAACGGGAGCAGATGCAGTATTAAATACCACCACGCTGGATGTCACTGTGCAGGCACTCTGCTTTATGAAAGACAGGAATTTATTCCACAATATTCTTAATAAATGTCCATATTTTTCAAAGGAAAGCAGTTTTTTTTCTTCTTTGAATTAATCGTAAATACTCTCTCTATATAGTTAACGTGGTAAATGACTATTCTCTGGTGTTAATGAAGTCTCTACAAAGGCGTGTAGAGGCCTATCTCCATGTTCTAATGGTACAATGTGTTGTCGCCTTAGAAGACTAACGGAGGGGTAGAAAACCCTTGAAACCCTTTTTATGTGCAGCTGAAAACAGTTACGCTGGTGAGAGAAGCTCTAAAACTTACCTTCCTTTGAGCTTGAAGACCATTTATATTTCAAATAAAAGTCATTATTTCTAACCTTTTAAATGTCTTGACTATATTTTCTATCCATTTGATAAATAAAAAGTGTGAGTTTTCATGGAAAACGCCAAACTGTCTGGTTGACCCCAAACTTTTGAACGGTCGTGTATTTATCAAAGCGAATTTCCATATAATCCGTTTTTTATGCAAGAATATTAATAACTGGTTGTGATGGTATCAGTTTAAGAATGATATGTTGAAGCTTTGTGACTTTTTTACGTATAACTCAACTTAATAAATCATACTCTTTTCTGATAAATGGTTTACCAATATTTCGGTTAATCCACAACGTAGTCAGGAATGAAACTCTTTCTCGTCTAGTCAGCATTTTAACGTGGAAAAAAAAGACCTTCGAGAAGCCTTGAAGAGCATATTTGTTTACCTTTATAGGGCAACATATAAATAAGTCAATGTAACCTTTTGAATAAAATCTAAAGAAACTAAAGAAAAATCATTCAGAGTTGTGGGGATGAAATAAAAAAAGTTAACAAACCACAGGGCAATCATTATTTTGTTGGACCTGGTCCTCGTTTATTTCTGCCAATATGCTGAGTTCAGGTCTTTTCTGTATATCGTAGCAGTAATAAATCAAACTAAATAGCGACAGAAGCAGCTTTTCGGTAACATTTTAAAAGCTCTTCCTGCTCCGTGTTCCTCGTATCTGCCTCCAGTGACGTGATGACACCGAGGACCGGAGGAGAGGCAGCTGTTTGGGCTTAACGCGGCGCATCCAAGAGGCTTAAACACTTCTGATAACAGGTGTCGGGGCCACACATTTAAACCTCTTTGGATTATTCACGCCTTTATGTCTGAGGACATTAGAGTCGGTGAAGTTGCCTTTTGACTTTGTACTGCTAGAAATCATCTGATCTGGAAGAATATGGACAAACTAAAAACGCTGTGTAATACTTTACAATGTAATATTATATATACACAAGAAAAAACACGACCCCACACGTGCATTTATATGATACTGTACTACACCATGAGAGATGTGTGTGTGTGTGTGTGTGTGTGTGTGTGTGTCTGCTGAGGGACATGGAAAGATTACTGACATTGCAAGACTGCTTTAAATCGCTTTCACCTAGATCACAAGGCCTCTTCCAAGGATCAGTTATTACTGTGTCGGCATTAGCACACTGAAACCGTGTGTGTGTGTGTGTGTGTGTGTGTGTGTGTGTGTGTGTGTGTGTGTGTGTGTGTGTGTGCGACACGTGTGGACCTGATAAGCCGCGTTAGTTGAAACGGAGCTCAGCTCCAGTTATCATCGATTACAGAACGCCGTGTTCTCGTTATCGCGTTGGATGCGAGTCCAGATGTCACGGCGTTCGCTCCCCGCTGGTTTCAGGCGGCGGAGGAACCAAAGGAACGGAGGCTCGACTGATTAGTGCCTCCTGGAAAAGTCTCTGCCCAGCATGGCGTGGATAATGTACCGTGTTGTACGCCTACAACTCGTATCGTCTGTTCTCAGCTGACGTTCAAAGTTTCGTGTTACCCTAACTCCAAGGGTCAAATATTTTTATCCAGCAGCGTTAGACGACCAGTGAACCGGCTTTCTGATTTGGTCGAAGGTCTTAAGGACATTAGGGAGTTGAGAGGGTAGAAAAGCTTTATCTTTAAGTAATTTGGTAAAGAGCTAGTTCACCAGTGGTACCTAATAATATGCAGTAATACTTTGTAACACATCTTTGCACTGACTATATTGTGACTATCTCATAGAAATATTTAATACATTTGCACACAAAGCAGCTGTAGCTACATTGTCCAACAACTTCTAAGACCTACAGTAGCATGTTAAGACAGATATTAGCATGTAAAGTCTGAGATTAGCATGCTAGGACAGACATTAACATGCTAGGACATACATTAGCATGTCACATTAGCAAGTTAGAACTACATTAGCATATTAAGACATACATTAGCATGCTAGGACATACATTAGCCTAATAAGACAGACATTAGCATAATAAGACAGACGTTAGCATGCTAAGACATACATTAGCATGTAACATTAGCGAGTTTAGACCTACATTAGCATGCTAAGACAGACGTTAGCATCCTAAGACATGTATTAGCATAATAAGACACACATTAGCATAATAATACAAACATTAACATGCTAAGACATACATTAACATGCTAAGACATACATGAGCATGTAACATTAGCGAGTTTAGACCTACATTAGCATATTAAGACAGACATTAGCATGCTAAGACAAACATTAGCATAATAAGAAAGACATTAGCCTTGTTGCACTTCATTTGCTTCAAGTGAAGTGGACAGGAACATGTTAGCAATGGTTTGTGGCTAACGTACAAAGAACTGTAACCAGGCAAGTTGGTGTTTTATTACCAGAAAGAAAGCCTGCTTAAACCAAACAACATCGATACGACGCCTGGATGAGCACCGTGTCTCTGTGTCTCTGTGTCTCTCATGTACCCGTCAAACACACTCGTGCAAATAATATCACTTTCTCTCTCTCTCTCTCTCTCTCTCTCTCTCTCTCTCTCTCTCTCTCTCTCTCTCTCTCTCTCTCTCTCTCTCTCTCTCTCTCTCTCTCTCTCTCTCTCTCTCTCTCTCTCTCTCTCTCTCTCTCTCTCTCTCTCTCTCTCTCTCTCTCTCTCTCTCTCTCTCTGCTGGGAGATATATAAACGAGGGGGAGGACAGAACTGCGACGAGCGGTCCGGCTAACGGGCGCCGTGTGATTGGCTGAGCCACCACTACAGCAGAGGCTGATATTTATAGACGCTGGTCATCAAAACACTGAAACCAGACCCTCTGGCCCTCAGGGTTATTCCTGGAAGAACCATGAGATGGTTTGCACGCCGCACACGCACACGCACACGCACACTCACACGCACTCACACGCGCACACACACTCACAAACACACAAGCACACACACACGCACACGCATTTACCAACCTGTAAGTGCTCGAGAGAAATTAAATTGTTTGTTTGTGTATCTGAGGAAGCACCTTAAAAAGTGGAATTTGACATCTGTGCTGCTTCGTTTATCAGATTGAGTTGAGACTTTTATAATCTTATTTAAAAAAAGTGAGAAGATATTTATTTTTTCCTCTTGGAAATCTATAACTTTTGTCTACTTTTCAAGTTGAATAATGAATATATATATATATATATATATATATATATATATATATATACATATATATATATATACATATACATATGTATACATATAAATATATATATATATATATATAAATGTATGCATACATATATATGTATACATATATATGTATATATATTTAGATATACATATATGTATATCTACATATATATACATACATAAATATATATGTATCTATATATACAATTATATATAATAGTATATATATGTATATATAAATATATATATACACATATACACATATATATGTATATATAAATATATATATACACATATATATATATATATATACATATATATATATGTATATATATATATACATATATATATACTGCATGTGGGAGGAGCAACGGTGTTGATGAGGTTTGAGTCACATTGATAATGCAACTTGGCGTAAAATGAGAATAACAACGAAGCTTTTTGATTCCTAACACTAACAATTGATATTGTTTACCCCCAATTAAGCTCTGATGTATCTGTGGTAGAGATTACAGACCCTATGGCATCTAGGTTTGATCAGTTGCCCACAAACAAATAGACCAACAACAACAACAGAGCGTGAGACACCGTGCATTGGCCAAACCGTGCGGTTCAGCCGGTGAGAGTTGAGGCCGTCGCTCTTCTTGGCTGCGGGACACATTCTCTACACGTCACTCAGAACATTCCCAGTCCAGGAATTACTTACAGAATCCGCAGCGAGTGCCGCCCTCGAACACGAAGCCGTTGGGCACGGCGCCGTACCGACGCAGCGCCGACAGCTTCCAGTTGCCCACGGCGACGGGCGGAACGCCTCGGGTCACCACCAGCAGGTCGTTGCACAGGTGGAGGGAGGCGGGGCCGCTCTCCAGCTTGGTGCCCGGCTCCACGGTGACGCTGAAGCGGTGGACTGGAGGGGAAGAGAGGGACGGTCGGTCAGGAGGGTCAGGGTTCACACAGGGCGGGTACAATGAAGACAAATGAGGTGTTATTGATCATAAGAACCAACACGTCTTATCACACACACACACACACACACACACACACACACACACACACACACACACTTAAACACAAGTAAAGTTTAATGATAGCTGTGGTAACAATGTTTAATTAAGTAGTTATTTTAAGATCTATCATAGCTCAGTTTCTCTCTCACAAACACATATAGTTATAAAGCAGCATGTACAGATATATATATATATATATATATATATATATATATATATATATATATATATATATATACATACATATAAATAAATATATATACATACAAATATATATAAATACATATACATGCATATATATATATATATATATATATATATATATATACATATATATATATATATATATATATATATATATATATATATATATATATATATATATATAGAGAGAGAGAGAGAGAGTATCTGCCAATACTTTTTAAACAAGCATTAGAATAAAAGTAGAGACAAAGACAAGACAAACATGAAATAGTACAAAATAAGGAGTTTCTGAATATCTACAGAAAGCACTTACTCATGAATAATGACTATAATGAAACTTAATGGAGTTTAAAGTTGCTGTTTGTTCATGTCGTGTTGTTAGTAGGTACATTGTGATTCTTAGCAGTGGGCTTACAATAAAATTGGCTGTGGAATTAATTTTAACAGACAGGAAATAATGGATTTGCTTGTTTGTGGGTTTCTAGGGGAGATACACGTATGTGACAAAGAAATTAACAATACAGACACTTATATTAATATATAATATTATTAAGGAGTTATTATGGAGCCTCAGAAATATCTTACAGGTGAAATGTTGGAAGGAGGAATATTATTAGAAACATAGGTGCTGATGTTAGCCCAATACTGCACAACAATGTAAATGAAACTCATCCTTGATGTGAAGTACAGGTCTTAGTTATTTAAATATGTTTTGAATTTAATTATTCATGATAATAAAGGACATAAAAAAAGATTGAAAGAAATAAACTTTGGACAGGAGTTAAATGCTGTTTGTGAAATCATAATATTTAGCCAACTACTGCAAACGTATAATTGAACGCCAACAGATAAAAGGCTTGTGTTTAATCTTTTTTCAAATCTTTTTTGGCCAGGGCTGCATGGAGACAGCAGGCGGTTCGTATAAAACAGAATAAAACACAACACTAAAAACACAGTTCCCTCATAAGAAGGGATTCAGTGTATTTTGGCATTTCTTATGGACATTATAAATCTTTCTCTTTTATCCCTCAGATCACCACTTCTGAAAAGAAAGGCGTGAAGTTGAGACGGATACGGGAGTGATGTACGACATTTTAATCTGTCCGTGTAATCCCACCTGACCTTTCTCTGATCCCCCCCAGCGAGTGACTTCATTGGAAGGTGTTTTAACTGCCTAACATCCCGACACTTACATATACAACGTCAGAAATACACCTGGGCAAAGGGCAAAACTGCCCCTAGGAAATATAATGTTGCCCCTGATATCACAAGGGGAGGGGCAAAAAATGCCCATACGGTAAATATGTAATAATTCTAATAATTCTGATAATTTAATAGCGTTTTTTGTGTGTTCTTTATTGTGTGTGTCCTATCTGTATTGCCTGGTAGGTAAACAAAAATATTCGCTAAATATAATTTGTAATTCTAAAAAAAGAATTATAATTGTTAATAGTTAATAATAAATAACCACAAATAAATAAGAATATAATTGAATTTGATTGTCTGAGTTATGTTTTTTGTTAAAAGAAATTAAGAAAATAGACTTATTGACATTTTATGACAATTACTCATATCTTGTAACCCTAAATAAGTATATTTATTATGTTTTAATAAAGGTTAAATTTTATTTCACAAGTTTCAAAAAGTTCCCCCAATTTCTTTTTAAATGCCCCTGGATTTCAGCCATATGTAAATATGTAAATGTCCTACCCTGATACATACCGTATGTTATTATTACTGCTAAAGCACATGGCCACATGCCGGGTTTAGTCTTACAACGTCACGGAGCTCCTAGTGTCGCTTTAAGGCTTGATTACATAACATTTTAGATGCTAGGACTGAATCAACTGTCCTAGAAACAAATAACTCTCAATCAGACGGTTGTCAGAACTGACGATCCACAAACAAACAGCATCTTTTTCAGCAACATGCAACTCTCTTTTCTTGTGAACACAAAACCAAACTTTGAATGTGTTGATGTGTGCAATCCGCCTGCAGTTCAACTGAATTCAAAACAGAAGAATCATTCGTACAGATCTCATCCCAGAGGACCGTGACGGACAAAACCCCCAAAACCACCGACCTTCTCCCAGGCTGTAGCGGACGTGGGCGTCCCAGGCCAGCAGGGCGTCCCGGCTGCTGAAGCCCAGCACCAGGGTGTGAGCCAGACAGAGGATGGAGAGGGTGTAGGAGACCCCGTCGTAGCCGGGCCCCGGCTCCACGCCACAGATCCCCTGGAAGGAGCACAGGGAATTACACCCAGGAGGGTTTTTCTGAGCTGTATTTATTTATTACCGTTGCATTAAAAATGCAAAAGGTAATGTTTTGATCGCTGTGTATTTATTTATTTATATTTATTTATATTTATGTATTTATTTATTTATTTTTATTTATTTTTATTTTTATTTATATTTATTTATTTATTTATTTGTATGCGTGTTCCTCGCATAACAAAAAAAGTTTAAAACTGAATCGCATGCAATTTGTTGGGATGATTGGTTATTATCCGGGGACCATTTGATTAGATTTTGGGTTTGATTGGGTCAAAGGTCAAAGTCAAGAAAAGGTCAAAATCTTCTTTAATCGCATGGAATT
>CM070110.1:22085916-22090916 GCA_036178185.1 Liparis tanakae | reverse complement strand
CTGGATGGGTCGGTCGGGGTGTGCGTGCGCTCGCACCCGCCGGGATCTCCTTTCATGAGTCACACGAGGAACGCCCGAGGTGAGAGGAGAGAGGAGAGAGGAGGGAGGAGAGAGGAGGAACACGGGACATAGGAGCGAGGAGGGAGGAGGGAACACGGGACATAGGACCGAGGAGGGAGGAGGGTACACAGGACATAGGAGTGAGGAGGGAACACGGGACATAGGACCGAGGAGAGAGGAGGGAACACGGGACATAGGAGCGAGGAGAGAGGAGGGAACACGGGACATAGGAGCGAGGAGGGAGGAGGGAACACGGGACATAGGAGCGAGGAGAGAGGAGGGAACACGGGACATAGGAGCGAGGAGAGAGGAGGGAACACGGGACATAGGACCGAGGAGGGAACACGGGACATAGGGACCGAGGAGGGAGGAGGGAACACGGGACATAGGACCGAGGAGGGAGGAGGGAACACGGGACATAGGAGCGAGGAGGGAGGAGGGAACACGGGACATAGGAGCGAGGAGAGAGGAGGGAACACGGGACATAGGAGCGAGGAGGGAGGAGGGAACACGGGACATAGGGAGGGGAGGAGAGGAGGAACATGGGACATAGGAGCGAGGGAGAGAGGAGGGAACACGGGACATAGGAGCGAGGAGGGAGGAGGGAACACGGGACATAGGAGCGAGGAGAGAGGAGGGAACATGGGACATAGGAGCGAGGAGAGAGGAGGGAACATGGGACATAGGAGGGAGGAGGGAGGAGGGAACACGGGACATAGGAGCGAGGAGGGAGGAGGGAACACGGGACATAGGAGCGAGGAGAGAGGAGGGAACACGGGACATAGGAGGGAGGAGGGAACACGGGACATAGGACCGAGGAGAGAGGAGGGAACACAGGACATAGGAGCGAGGAGAGAGGAGGGAACACGGGACATAGGACCGAGGAGGGAGGAGGGAACACGGGACATAGGACCGAGGAGGGAGGAGGGAACACGGGACATAGGAGGGAGGAGGGAACACGGGACATAGGAGCGAGGAGGGAGGAGGGAACACGGGACATAGGACCGAGGAGGGAGGAGGGAACACGGGACATAGGAGGGAGGAGGGAACACGGGACATAGGAGCGAGGAGAGAGGAGGGAACACGGGACATAGGAGCGAGGAGGGAGGAGGGAACACGGGACATAGGACCGAGGAGGGAGGAGGGAACACGGGACATAGGAGCAGGAGAGAGGAGGGAACACGGGACATAGGACCGAGGAGGGAGGAGGGAACACGGGACATAGGAGCGAGGAGGGAGGAGGAACACGGGACATAGGACCGAGGAGAGAGGAGGGAACACGGGACATAGGAGCGAGGAGGGAGGAGGGAACAGGGACATGAGTGAGGAGGGACACGGACATAGGAGGAGGAGGAGGGAACACGGGACATAGGAGCAAGGAGAGAGGAGGGAACACGGGACATAGGACCGAGGAGAGAGGAGGGAACACGGGACATAGGACCGAGGAGGGAACACGGGACATAGGAGCGAGGAGAGAGGAGGGAACACGGGACATAGGACCGAGGAGAGAGGAGGGAACACGGGACATAGGACCGAGGAGAGAGGAGGGAACACGGGACATAGGAGGGAGGAGGGAACACGGGACATAGGAGGGAGGAGGGAACACGGGACATAGGAGGGAGGAGGGAACACGGGACATAGGAGGGAGGAGGGAACACGGGACATAGGAGGGAGGAGGGAACACGGGACATAGGAGGGAGGAGGGAACACGGGACATAGGAGGGAGGAGGGAACACGGGAGGCCCTGTGAGAGGAGGCGACGAGGGAAGCAGATTCTGGAGCGATGCGTTTGGGTCTGAGGGGTTCTGCGTGAAACGGGCTGGAGGCGACGTCCACGGGGTCAGAGAAGGTCAAGCAGGGTTCTGACACGTGGTGATAAATGGGTTTCAAGGACTTTTCCAGGACTTTAAATCTCGGTATAAACGTGAAACATTTAGAAAATGATGCCGGCTTATATTTTGAGCGTCTTTCCTTAAAAAATATGTAAATTATTTCAAACTTGGCGTAAATTAACATTATACATGATTATAACAAGTTTACATGACTTTTTCCAGGCCTGGAAATAACCATTTTAAAATTCCGTGACTTTTCCAGAACTTTAAACCAAATTTCCATGACCAAACTGAAATTTCGGTATAAACAAGAACAATTTAGAAAGTTGTGCGTAGGCCGGCTTATATTTTGAGCGTTTTTCTTTAAAAAACATATTAATTATTTCAAACACGGCGTAAATGAACATGTGAATATAACAACATTTCTATGACTTTTACAAAACTTTTACAATTTAATTTTTTTTTCATGACTTTTTCCAAGCCTGGAAGTGACCATTTTAAAATTCCATGACTTTTCCATGACTTTTTCACAACTTTAAACCAAATATTCATGACCAAACTGAAATCTCGGTATAAACATGAAACATTTAGAAAATGTTGCGTAGTTAGAGAGTAGGCCGGCTTATATTTTGAGAGTCTTTCTTTAAAAACACATATTATAAATTATTTCAAACTCGACGCAAATGAAGATGTGATTATAACACATTTCCGTGACTTTTCCAAAACTTTTATGATTTGAGTTTTTTCCATGACTTTTCCATGACTTTAAACCAAATTTCCATGACCAAATGGAAAGCTCTGTGTAAATATGAAACATTTAGAACATTGTGCGTATTGAGAGCGTACGCCGGCTTATATTCTGAGCGTCTTTCTTTAAAAAAAATATGAATCATGTCAAACTGGGCGTAAATGAACATGTGATTATAACACATTTCCATGACTTTTCCAGGCCTGGAAATGACCATTTTAAAATCCCATTTCTCTTCCAGGTTTTCCATGACCGTACGAACCCTGTGAAGTCGCCTCGTTCCCACCGGGTGAGAAACATCTGCCGATTATTCGCAAAAATAAAAGTGAAGAAAAAGTGAAGAAAAAACAGACATTTTGAAGGTTTTTAAAGTAATGTAGGGGAAGAAAAGAACGAAGAAAAAAAAAAGGCAGGAAAGATAATTAGTTGTTTTAAAAAAAAAAAAATCTGTAAAGATGTGTCAAGTCTTGTTTTGTAATTGGCTAAAGTGCTTTGTTAGATTCTGTACACGGGGGAGGGGAGAGGGGGGGGGGGTGGAGGTTGGCACTGGTCATCGAGCTCAGAAATGCTCAGAAAGTTCACACAGGTACAAAACCATGCAAACCCGACGCATCCGCTGACGTCCTCTCTTTATGCGATCTTTGTTTACACGTTTATTTTGACTAAATCAACACAGATTGAAGAGCTCCATCTTTTACCTCCTGGTGTTTAATGATAAATAAAGGGAGGAGACCAGGATGCATTCTGGGCCGACGGCGAACTTCAAACCGACTTCATTGGCGTCTCCAGTCGGCTGAAGGAAGAGGTGAGGGGGGGGGGGGGGGTCACATGGGGGAGGTACCTGAGCCCTGTGCTTGTTGTTGTTGGTGTTGTTGTTGTTGTTGTTGTTGTTGTGGTCGGGGGTGGGGCGTGCACTCTAGGGCCGAGGGAGTGACGTAGTTGAGGCGGGGGCTGTCGATGTCGCCCTCGCCCACCAGAGTCAGGTCGGACAGCGCGTCCTCCTCCAGCATCTGGACCGCCGCCGCCCCCCCGCGCCGGGCGCCGTGGGCCGGGCGGACGGGCGAGACGGCGTCGGGAAACAGGGGAGGCGGAGGAGGAAGAGGAGGGTGGGGTCTGCCTCTCCTCGCCCCCCCGCTCTCAGCGCCCAGCGCAGAGTCCAAGCTCTGGGACTGACGGCTGGCGTTGAGCGAGTGGCCGCCGCCGCCGCCGCCGTTCACCTTGTCGCCCCGGCGACCGTGGCTGTCGGGGTTGCAGGAGAAAGGGGAGGAGCAACTGGGCCCGGAGGCGTAGGGGGGCGGGGCCGCCGGCGACAGGCGCAGGAAGTCCGGGAGCTGCAGGTCGCTCTTGTTGAGGAGGCCGCGCTGGTCGTCCGCCCGGTTGCTCTGGGCTTTGGAGATTAGGTCGAAGAACTCTGCGCCAACACACACACACACACACACACACACACACACACACACACACACAGGTGTACATGCACACATAAGCACACACACACACACACGTAAATGAATAATCACCATAAAAAACAGTCAAACGCATCCGTTGCAATTTCGAAAAAAAACATGCAGCGGGGGGGGGGGGGGGGGGATGATTAATAAAGTTAGACAAGTCAAAGCTACATTCAGTTTGGAGCCGAGCTGACTGCTACATGTAGCTAGCTAGCATCGAAAGCTTCTGGTTAGTGTGATCACGGCAACCAAGCTACGGGAAAAAAAACAACAACAAAGAGAGAGAGAGAGAGAGAGAGAGAGAGAGAGAGAGAGGTTGTTCAGTCTTTACCTTCAGCTTCGTCTATATTAATCTTTTTCTGCTTTCTTTTCTCCGCCGCCTTATGCAGAGACACAGAGTGGCCGGGTGAGACGGCGTCGGGGCGGCGCCCCGTCTCGCCGTTCTCCCCGTGGGGGGGGGTGCGGGGGCCTGAACCGGCGTTCTCCCCCTGGGGGGCCACAGGGAGAGCGGAGGAGCAGAGGGGCATTAGAGCCCGGCGAGTGGCGAGGAGGGTCGACACATCAGGGCGAGGATTTGATGATGGATGTGTGTGGGGATGGGGGGGGGGGGGGGGGCGATGGCACAAGTTTGACGACGCTTTACTTTTCCAGAACGGAGACAGTTGAAGTGATGAGCATCGTTACGATGATGATGTTTTGCACACGTCAAAACACACACACACACACACACACACACACACATCTATAATCTACAATCTATAATCTATAATCTATGATCTACAGGCGGGTGGGGGGGGGCGCTCCGTCCACATGGCGGCGTGGACCGAGCATCCCCGACATGAAGGGTGAGCAGCAGCGCACCCCGCAACACCAGAGGGACCGGCGTTACGCTCGGTGAAGCCGCGCTACTGG
>CM070110.1:22060916-22075916 GCA_036178185.1 Liparis tanakae | reverse complement strand
TTTTCTATTAAAACCTTTTTATTAGAATTATAATTTTCCATCTCCGACTAAAGGCTTTGAACACAACACGAAACGATACGACACTAAAGATCCAGAGAAAGAGACGTACTTCTGCAATCTTTTCAAAATGCAAATATCCGTATCTGCAGCTTCAGAAGCGTTGAAAAGTGCGTTCACACCACGCTTCATTGTACATGTGCTCAACTGTATTGTTAGTCGCAGTCTCGATTCGATCATAACAACAACAACAACAACAACAGGAAGTGGATGCATTAATCCAGAGAAGAATCGATTATCCATCCCCCCGCAGGGACCCTCAGTCCGTCTGTGTTTTTAATGTTTAGAAACAGACTTCTGAAAGAAAAGAAAAAAGAAAAAAGACGAGAAGCTGAGAATAACCAGAATAGCAGCGCTCCGGGCTCGAGAACTGAAAGTGGAGATAAAACAAAAACAAGGACAGCCCGAGGGGACGCATCGCCGGTCAGGTGGCCGCGCCGATGCACATCTTGTAAATAAACTGAGAGACCAGTACGCTGCTCCCAGCGAGCCCCTGTGGGATGCCACGAATAGAAACTTGGCTATTAATGAAGAATTCCTGTGATGTGTCTACTGTTGCAGCATTCTTCTTGTTTATGAGTTCATCAATGGCAGGTTTCATACTCAGAATGACGCCTTTTCCAACCGTTCACGCTCAGTGTTAAACGAGTAAACGGACTTCTGCTTCTGGATGATAATCTGTTTCTGTGAATGGGAGACATGAAACCGTCACTGTATCGCGTCAGTACCAGTCATCATGGGTTATTAGCAACATGGACGTCGTGTCAACTGCATAAGAGTTGAAGTATTTCCATATTTTCCTCTCCATGAAAATGCAATTTGAAATGGAGCTTCGCAGACAGAGATGACGATGTCTGCCGCCTTTATTACGGAAATTAATTAAGTACACTAGCGGTCAAAAGTTTTATTTATTTTATCTCCAATTGTTTATTTGTTTTTTGCTTAAACTTTAGAGTACAGTGAGAAATTAAACTGTGTACATTTCAATAAAAACTGTAGAAATGTAGGTGTTTATATATATATATATATATTAAGAAATAAAAAAATATATGAAAATAAAAAAATAAAAAAATATATATATATGTATGTATTTATTATTTAGTAAGATTTGAAAAGCCCTGGAAACTAGAAAACATTCATATTTTAATAAACTGAAAAAAAACAAATGATGGGGCTTTAAGTAAGATTATTGAGAACAATTTTCTATCTACATTTCACGGAGGATAAACTTTGGAAAGCATGCCAAATTAAATCCATGTGTGAATTACAGTTAAAATGCTCAGCAGAGTTCAGAAACCGAGTAATTATCACTCCTAACTCACTTATTACCTTTATGGAGGAAATAAACCTCTAAACAGAAAAATACAAATAATAATAATAAAAATGTACGGATGTTTTCCGACAGTCCCAGACAGGTGAACCCTGCAGCTGGTAGTTTAAATAAAACAATTAATATCAGGAAACCATCTGCATCTGGTTCCCGTTGCGATTGGAAATGCTTGTAATAAATGGCAGTGACATCAAAGCTTCAAATCTGATTAGATTTTAGTTTTTTGCTGCTCGTGCATGAAATCTACATTTCTTTAGTTGAAGAAGTGGAGGCTGCGGCCGCGTCCTCACCCGGGTAGAGCTGGTAGGAGCCGGTGTGGTGAAAGCGGGGCAGGTAGCGAGTCCTAAGGGGGATCCAAGCCCCTGCATCCATAACCACCCTCTCAGGGCCCTCCCCAGACCCCAAACACAACATGTTGAGCGCAGGGACGGAGCGCACACACACACGTGCACACACACACACACGCGTGCACAGCTGACAACATCACAGGAAGGAAGCGAAGGAGGGAAAACAGGGAGAGAGGAAGAAGGATGGAGAGAGAGATAGAGAGGCTGTTGTTGGTGGTGGCGAGCCACCGAGATGACAACCTGATAGACCACAAAGAGAGACACACACACACACACACACACACACACACACACACACACAGCGCTGTGGGCTTCCAGGTCGGTAAGTGATCCGACTTGAGATGAATAATTGAGAGTCGAGGGGAGGACGGAACTAAAAACGGCAGAGCACAAAAGGATTCACATTCACACACACACACACACACACACACACACACACACACACACACACACACACACACACACACACACACACACACACACACACACACACACACACACACACACACACACACACACACACACACACACACACACACACACACACACACACACACACACACACACACTTGCAGTCTCAGTGACATTTAGTGCTAAACAAAAAAATGGCATGAAATGTTGCCGTGATACCCGGAGAGGAAGTTGAGAGGATGTGTATCCAAATCCAAAAGCTGGAGGCCTTTTGGAGTCAAATCACTCTTATTATTATTTCTTTAAACACATTTTTGTTGGCTGTGTTTTGTTTTATATTCTATTTATATATATATTTTGGAATGAAAACACACACACACACACACTGTACTAGTGTGAGCAGCTTGCTTAGTGTCAGATTAAGATTAAAACAACTGTCGCTATTATTAAAATTGTTTATATATATATATATTTTTTTTTTTTTAATGCTATCTATTCATTATTATCTCCCCCCCCCTCTTCTTTTTCTTTTCTTGGAGTGAGCACCATTTGATGTGTGTTGTTCTTTGTGTGTACCTGAACGTGTACCAAGACATACAACTGGAAAACTTTTATGAAAATTAATATTGTTATGTTGTTGAAGACTAAATAAAAAAAAGTGAGTATATAAAAAAAAGTGAAGCTCGCTGCTGTGACGACCCCAGAAGAGAAACTTGGGGTTCAGTGTCTTGCTCATGGACTCAAGTTCCAGGGGGTCGAACCACCGTCCTCAGGCTGAAGGACCCACTGAGGCACAGCCACCCAACCAAGGTTCAACTCAAAATAAATTATTAATGTACAGTTAAACTTTTTCATTCGTTTTCACAAGTGTCTAAAAACTAATTATATATATATATATATACACATATATGTGTATATATACATATATGTATATATATGTATGTATATATATATGTGTATATATATACAGACATATATATATACATATATATAGACATATATATATATACATATAAATATACACATATATAATATATAGACAAATATATAGACATAAATATACATTATTTTTATTACTTATTATTTGTTATTATACTTATCTATATTTTATATTAATTTTCTGATTTATTTAATTATAATAATTTAGGAATATATAAGCATTTTCGCTTCTACCTATACGTTTTCAGTCGTTCTGTATTATATTGCAATGCTTGACTGAATAAAATACACAACAAAAAATACACGACCAATTATCAGCTTTGGAGTTCATCAAAGGCAGGAAGTATTTTAAAATGTTTTAAAGCATTCCTAATCTCTCTGAACTTGGCTAACACGTATTTAGCATCACACTAACCTGTAAGAAGTACTCATTATGCAGAATGACTCATTGTAAATTGCTACATACGCTGGATTAGATTAAGTAATGCATTGATTTATATTTATAATATTATAGCTACTTTCCCTCAGCATTGTTAGGTTAAGCCAGGGGTCGCCAACACGGTGCCCGCGGGGACCAGGTGAGTCGCCCGCACGGCATGTTCTAAAAATAGTCAACATTGAGCTCCGTCAAAAAAAAAGAGGCCATAATCTCCGGGCACTAGGACCTGGGGGGAGGCTGCTCCTCTGGCTTCCTCACCGCAAGGAGTGTCTCTCAAAGAGCCAGGATGAAAGAGCCAGCGTGCGCCTTGCTCAGCTGTTATGCGCGCAGGTGAGCTCTCTCGCCAGCATTTGTTAGTAGCACCCCCCCCCCCCCCCCCCCCCCGTCGACAACTAAAAAAAAGTAGCCCTTCGGATTATTGTACTCTTGAAGTAGCCCTCGGACTCAAAAAGGTTGGCGACCCCTGGGTTAAGCTAACGTAAGTTATCTTCCCTGAGTTAACTGGGTTCACCAACCATCACCCAGCCGGAGTGTTTACTCGTAACGCCATCGGATTGAAGCAATAAGGTACGGGAGGCGGTACCGTATCGACAATAACGTCCCGATCAAGGGTTCGCCGGCCCTCCGCTGCGCCATGCCGATACAGTCCCGCCTCTCGTACCTTATCGCTTCAATCAGGAACAAGGACGTTTTTTTTCCCAAGAAGTAGACGGGTCCACAGAGGTTTCCCAGCTCTCAATAAAGTCCCTGCAGTGAACTTCACTCCCGACACGCTGGTGATATCGATCTACGCCCCGAACGACGGCTGTGAATAACCACGACACATCTTCACGCTCCGACGTCACGAGCACACGGCGTGCCCAGAGAGAGGGACACGTGACCGCCCAACACGTCTCTCCATCCGAGCTGGTCGTAAACATGTCGGCCATGCCTCTTTAGTCTCGTTTCTCGCCTCCTCCTCCTCCTCCTCTTCTTCCTCCTCCTCCTCTTATCTATCCATCTGCCATCAATTGAGTCTTTCATGTGCATTTGTGAGGCGTGAAAGCACCATTTTCGTTGTTGTCGACGCGTGATGAATACCCACATGACGGCAACAGTATTCCCACGGACCAGATCCAGAAGACTCCATTAAACTACGATTAGATTGTTTTTCTGTCTTCGTTCTTTTGTCGTCTATCTTATGCATTTTTCATTTTATGTTTGCAATTTTTAAAAATGTTATATTTTGTATAGGCTGAGGCGTCAAATAAGCCGAGTTGGCTTTTGTCTCTTCCTGAGATATTTATTTATCTCTTTTGGGATTTTTATTTTGTTTTATTGTTTTATTGTTTGAATTGTGCAAAAATAATAATATAATAAAAATTATTACAAAAATAAAATAAAAAAAAATAGAAAATAGAAAATAACAAAATATTACAAATATAAATAAATAAACACATATAACAACAATTGAGGGAATACAGAATAAAAAACAATGCACGAAAACTACCGACCCAATATGATTCAACAGAATATTGATGATGTTTGTTTGTTGTTAAAAAGATCTAAGAAACATATGTAGACGACTGCCGGATAGTCTTATTATTGCCATTTTTATGACGATTGCTCATCTACTGTAAGCTTAAATATGTTATACGTTAAATGTTAAATCACAAGTTTAAAGAAGGGTTAGGGTTAGGGTGCCCCCAATTTATATTTTAACGCCCCTGGATTTCAGTCAGTGTGTGTGTGTGTGTGTGTGTGTGTGTGTGGGGGGGGGGGGGGGGTTGTAAGTTTCCTCCCCTGAAGCGCGCCAGAATAACCAGTCGGATTAACGCAAAACCACTCACTTAGCCTTTCACCGTTGTTGTTGTTGTTGTTATTTTTTGTGCTGCTCATGTTCTTAAATGTGGGCCTAACTCGAGGCGGGGCAGACGCCGAGCAGGTCCGACCAGAAACTACCGACGGCGTCCTCGAGCGACGCGGTTCATCCCGACGCGTTAATAACTCGCCTTTTAGTCCCTCCAGAAAGGGGATTAGAAGTAGATCACAACGACTTCAGGATGACGGATCAGAGACGCCACCGATTGTATCGAGTGTCAGAGTTTCCAAAAGACGAATGTATTTATATATGTATATATAATATGTATGTATCTACTCACCTCCATCGGAGACTGCCGTGGACTGTGGAGAAGCACAGAGAGACATGTGTTAGGACATTCCCTCATCACACACATCACACATGTCCACACAAGCTCACGCAGCTGTCCGAGCATGCAGACTCACACACACACACACACACACACACACACACACACACACGGAGAGACTGTTTTCTCACAGGACCTGGTTCAGTGTCACACACACACACACACACACACTTTTTAAACATCATGACACAGTCAGGTTTGCGGGCACACCCACAGTCATTGTCTCGTGTGTGTGTGTGTGTGTGTGTGTGTGTGTGTGTGTGTGGGTGGGATCGTCTGTGAACTGGCTGTGCTTGCTCTGCAAGAAAGCCTCGCAGCAGAGCTGAGGCGAGTACCGTGTGTGTGTGTGTGTGTGTGTGTGTGTGTGTGTGTGTGTGTGTGTGTGTGTGTGTGTGTGTGTGTGTGTGTGTCTTTAAGGCCTACCTGCCCTGAATTTCTTTCTTTTCTTGTGTTTTCTTGCATATCTTAATCACATTATCAGCCACAGACACTGACGCCTACAGACACCTCCACAGACCTCGCCTGCTTTAGTCGTATCTTATTATTTTTTCTACTTAAAGTTCACACACACACAACATCACACAGAAAACACACACTATGTATACACACAACGCGGCGTGTTTTCTTTCAGACGTGAGCGAGCTGCGTAGCCAAAAGGAGTGAAGTAGATCAATATGTAACGTGGCTTTGAGACTGAAGGGAAGGAGGAGAAGACGAAGAGGGAAAGGGGGGAAAGAGAGAGAAAGAAGGAAGGAAGGAAGGGAGGGAGGAAGAGAAGCAAACACAACACTGATGTCACTCAGCTCTGTTAAGACGAAAGAGAGAAAGGGGGAAGAGAGAGAGAGAGAGAGAAGGAAGGAAGGGAGGAAGAGAAGCTAACGCAACACTGATGTCACTCAGCTCTGTAAAGGGGGAAGAGAGAAGGAAGGAAGGAAGGGAGGGAGGGAGGAAGGAAGGAAGGAAGGAAGAGAAGCGAACGCAACGCCGATCTCACTAGCTCTGTTAAGAAGAAAGAGAGAAAGGGGGAAGAGAGAGACAGAAGGAAGGAAGGAAGGGAGCGAGGGAGGAATGAAGGAAGGAAGGATGAGAAGCAAACACAACACTGATGTCACTCAGCTCTGTTAAGACGAAAGAGATAAAGGGGGAAGAGAGAGAGACAGAAGGAAGGAAGGAAGGAAGGAAGGAAGGAAGGAAGGAAGGAAGGAAGGGAGGAAGGGAGGAAGGAAGGGAGAGAAGGAAGGAAGGAAGGAAGGAAGGAAGGAAGGAAGGAAGGAAGGAAGGAAGAGAAGCGAACGCAACTCCGATCTCACTCAGCTCTGTTAAGACGAAAGAGAGAACGGGGGAAGAGAGAGAGAAGGAAGGAAGGAAGAAAGGAAGGATGGATGGATGGAAGGAAGGAAGGAAGAAAAAACAAATGCAACACCGATCTCACTCAGCTCTGGTAAGACGAAAGAGAGAACGGGGGAAGAGAGAGAGAAGGAAGGAAGGAAGAAAGGAAGGATGGATGGATGGATGGATGGAAGGAAGGAAGGAAGAAAAAACAAATGCAACACCGATCTCACTCAGCTCTGGTAAGAAGAAAGAGAGAAAGAGAAAGAGACAGAAGGGAGGAAGGAAGGAAGGAAGGAAAGGGAGAAAAAAAAGCCTTTGAATCTGAGTGGTCCTGATTTGTGGCCTCGGCGGTGGAGACCTGGTCAAGTTGTTTCCCGGCTGCTGATCCAGGATCAGTTGTCTAAACCGACACGACGCTCTGGTTCACGCGTATGAATGTGAAACGTCCTCAGACATAACCTCTATGCGTCACATGTTCATCTGGACGTTCCAGTGACCTCATGCTTCCTCCCTCAGACCCACGGGGACTCCTGGGTGATGACATCATGTCTATGAGGTCATCTCCAGGCCGGCAGCTAGAGATGTCTCAACTGCACACGAGAGAAATCAAGTGTTCCCTCCCTCAGTTTCTTAAATGATATTGATTATCATTATCAACGGTTATGAAAGAGATATTAAATCATAATAGGATAAATTAGTAAATCCCCTCATTTTCAAACCACGACACTTGGAGATATACTGAACTATTCAAATGTCGACAGTAACCTGATTAATAAACACTAAATATACACAAAAGTACAACATTAGAGCTGGAAAAAAACATCACTTTTCAGCGATGTGTGTGTGTATCCTGTACTTTAGTATTTAAATACTTTACATTTCTAATGCAGTTTTTTTCACAAGAACGCATGCATGAAGTGTTGAGTCAGGAGGAATATGAAAATAAATACTCATTATTTGTTCAAAATAATGAAATGAATCAAACGGACAACTAAAATAGAAACGTATATCAAAATAAGTCAGTTTATACGGATAAACTAGTCTGTAGAGTTAATTTAGGATACAAAATAAAACTCTCTGGTCAGAAAGCAGCAGCACTAACACACCAGAACGATCGATCATTGATCATGTATATGGAGCTTATATGTTGTTTTATTAAAAGTATGTATCAATTGGATATTTACACACGTCTTTCAGACAATTGATACCACATGTGAAGATTATCAGATGCCCAATTTATCTATTTTTAGATTAGATGAGATGAGATGAGATTAGATAATCCTTTATTAGTCCCACAGAGGGGACATTTCAGGATCACAGCAGCGGGTGCACATTAGAGCATTAATAAAAGATCAAAAATCAAAACAAAACACAATAACAATACTAAATATATGGAGGAAACAAAGTAAATACACAAAGTGACCAAAGTCCGTTTCCAGCAGGTTAAAGCGTGCCAAGATCTCCAGAGATCTACTGCAGTTTGTGTTTGTACGTATCTATAGAAAGAAAAAATGCAAAACAGGACGAATAACAAAAAAGAATGAAACAGAAACAACAACAAAGAGGATGGAGATGTTAAAGTGACCAGGTTGCCTCAGCAACCTCAGTATGCTAAAATGTGCTCTCAGATTTTGACCCACATAACCCGCTTCTCTTCGACACCTTGTTGTTGTTGTTGTTGTTGTTGTTGTTGTTGTTGTTGTTGCATGTAAACAAAGTCGCTCACTAATCAGTCCCCTTTAAAAAAAATATGAACCACAATAAAATAAAAATAGTGTTGCTCCTCCAGCCTGATGGAGTTGACCCGCTGCATGTGTGACGGTCTGATTGGTCCGCGGCCAGACGGCACAGCCTCATCACCGTGGTGATATCCTCACCCCCCCCCTCCCCCCACCCGGTGGAGACCGGTCACTTGATCCCCGCACGCCGATCTCACTCCCACACATTTCACATCTCACACATTTCAACGCCATTTATTCCGTCTCTGATGTGTGTGTGTGTGTGTGTGTGTCTGTGTGTGTGTCTGTGTGTGTTATGACATGCTTTATATATTATGTGGTGTAGGCTATACAAACATGTGGTTGACATCTGTAGGCATTATTCTGAATGTGTGTGTGTGTGTGTGTGCGTGTGTGTGTGTGTGTGTGTGTGTGTGTGTGTCCCTCATCCCCATTGAGTTCCAATGTGATCACTTCCAGACGTCCCCCGTGGTGGAGCGGTTTGGCCCCTAGTCGAGGCCCCGAGTCTTCTTTCCCTCTCTCTCCCTCTCTCCCTCTCTCTCCCTCTCTTCACCTCTAACCCATTTCAAACTCCTTTTGTTTGTTCTTCTCCTCCTTTCCCACTCTTCCCACTCTGTCTTCCCATTACAACCTCTCTTATTGCACTCTTCACTCAAGTCATCCCCCCCATCTCCTCCTCCTCTTCCTCTCCTGGCAGATCCAGGTCATTCCTGACGGCCCACAGGGAATGACTGGGGGGGTTTCCAGAACTTTCCCTCCTCAGCTTCTCTCTGTCTGAGCCCATACCCAGAGAGAACAATGTCTCGACAATAGAGAAAATGTAAACACATCCCCCACAAGCCTTCTACGCTGAGCCTCCAGATATCCAGCTTCACGTTAGCATGGAAGTGGCTCGTTATGTTAGCATGGATGTGGCTCGCTATGTTAGCATGGAAGTAGCTCGCTACATTAGCATGGATGTGGCTCGCTATGTTAGCATGGATGTGGCTCACTATGTTAGCATGGATGTGGCTCACTATGTTAGCATGGATGTGGCTCCCTATGTTAGCAAGGATGTGGCTCGCTATGTTAGCAAGGATGTGGCTCGCTATGTTAGCATGGAAGTGGCTCGCTATGTTAGCATGGATGTGGTTCGCTATGTTAGCATGGAAGTGGCTTGCTATGTTAGCAAGGATGTGGCTTGCTATGTTAGCATGGATGTGGCTCGCTATGTTAGCATGGATATGGTTTGCTATGTTAGCATGGAAGAGGCTCGCTATGTTAGCATGGATGTGGCTCGCTAAGTTAGCATGGATGTGGCTCCCTATGTTAGCAAGGATGTGGCTCGCTATGTTAGCATGGAAGTGGCTCGCTATGTTAGCATGGATGTGGTTCGCTATGTTAGCATGGATGTGGCTCCCTATGTTAGCAAGGAAGTGGCTCGCTATGTTAGCATGGATGTGGTTCGCTATGTTAGCATGGATGTGGCTCCCTATGTTAGCAAGGATGTGGCTCGCTATGTTAGCATGGAAGTGCCTTGCTGTTAGCATGGAAGTGCCTAGCTATGTTAGCATGGATGTAGCTTGCTATATTAGCATGGATGTGGCTCACTATGTTAGCATGGAAGTGCCTCGCTATGTTAGCATGGAAGTAGCTCGCTATGTTAGCATGGATGTGGCTTGCTAGGTTAGCATGGATGTGGCTCGCTATGTTAGCATGAAAGTAGCTTGCTATGTTAGCATGGAAGTGGCTCACATTTTTAGTGTGCAGGCGTTATTTTTAGGGCACAAAACCAAAAGAAATAGGACTAAGTGGAATAAAATTCTTCATTTTCTTGATAAAATCTTGTCAGCGATGAAGTTGAATAGCAGTTTGCTCCTTCAACAATTCTTTAGTTAGATATTTGACATTCTATCACATAAAAAAACTGCAAATTCAGTCTAGTTGTATGTGTATTTTTTTTTTATAGAAAACACGTGCAAAATATTTGTGGTTGATTTATCTACAATATTAATGCAGTCCTATAAAAGGGTTGTGGAATAATCATTAATTAATTTCCATCATTTAACAATTATTTTTAGGTATTAAATATTATTATTTTCTATTCCTCAACATCATTTAGTCTATAAGACTTCAAACACATTTTTAAGAAGCTGGAACCACAAAATAAATTTTATATTTTGTTATTTAACATTCTGGCCCATCGAGAAATTCACAAGAATAAAAAGAAAAAAAATTATACTGAGAAGAACTTTATAAGAATAAAGTCGGTGCACTAAGAAGAACTTTATAGGAATATGTTCTGCTTTGGTGTGAACAGCCACACAGTGTTGAGGACAGTTATGCAACAAACACACTCTCACACACACACACACACACACACACACACACACACACACACACACACACACACACACACACACTTCGACAAAAAATAAGACGGCTGAACATCACATGTCTTCACAACACTCGCTTGCTACACACCCACACCCACACCCACACACACTGAGATCTGCAGTGTTTAGTGTTAATTATGACTTTTATTGATGGGGAGCATTAAAATGACCGGTTTGGATTTTATTGTGCGGTTCAAAAACAAGATTATTTTGTCCGCGGGTCACAACATGTTTGTACACCAACATCCTCCCGGAGCATAAAATACCACCTTGTAGCTACATGCCTGGCTTGTGTGTTTGTGTGTGTGTGTGTGTGTGTGTGCGTGTGTGTGCGTGTAGGGAGTGGCCGGTCACTGTGCAGGACCCAAGTGCTATATTAGCTGTGACTCGTTGGAGGGGTGTGGCTTACATCATCTGTTATGAAGCCTGGACGCTGGGTTCAAACTGTGGCAAACACACACACACACACACACACACACACACACACACACACACACACACACACACACACACACACACACACACACACACACACACACACACACACACACACACACACACACACACACACACACACACACGTCGGTTGATAATTTACAGCCACTTATTCTCCGCGTCGTCGTAAGATTAATACTAAATTCTCCTCAAAACAATCCCGTGTTTTTCCCAGAATGTTCCGCGTCCGCCGACGTTAGAAAAGCGCCCGGCGGCCGGCGGCGATTCCTGGAAAAAGCGCGTTCTGTTTTACAGGACGAGACACAGAGCGGCCAGTGACACTCAGCAGGGTGAGCACAGTCTGTGGGAGAAACTGTCAGGGTTACATGACACACACACACACACACACACAAAGACAACACTGTTTGTACCACAGGAAACATTTCCTGGCTCCAACACTAGAGCTGCAACTGCCACCTTTTGGAAAGGGATGAGATCCTCACTCGTGCATGTGTGTGTGTGTGTGTGTGTGTGTGTGTGTGTGTGTGTGTGTGTGTGTGTGTGTGCGTGTGTGAGTGTGAGAGAGAGAAAGGTGAAAGAGAGAGAGTGAAAGAGAGTATGTGTGAGAGAGATAGAGCGACGGAGGTGAAAGAGAGAGAGAGAGTGAAAGACTGAGTGTGTGTGTGTGTGTGTGTGAACGAGGCTTATGGAGACTATATAATATATATTATATAATATATCGCTGAACACGTCTTCTTTCTACTCGTGTACCCGTAACCACGACGAGGGACCACACCTCGATCTGAACTACTGACACACACACACACACACACACACACACACACACACACACACACACACACACACACACACACACACACACACACACACACACACCGCCCTTAAAAAGGTGACTTACAATTCACAACACAGATTTTTCCCATAAACGCACACACACACACACACACACGTACACACACACACACACACACACACACTGAGGAGGAAGCTGTTGCGCCAACAGGCCCGATGCCTGTGTGTTTACTTTTGAGTATGAGGCGAACATAGTGGCCGCCATTGAGAGGACCAGAGTCTCTGGCACCCATGAAAGAGGCTTGACTCAGAGAGGAGAGGAGGAGGGGAGAGGAGGAGAGAGGAGAGGAGAGGAGAGGAGAGGAGGGGAGGGGAGAGGAGAGGAGAAGAGAGGAGAAGAGGGGAGGAGAGGAGAGGAGGAGAGGGGAGAGGAGAGGGAGGGAGGAGGGGAGGGGGAGGGGGGAGGGGGAGAGGAGAGGAGAGGAGAGAGGAGGGAGGAGGAGGAGGGAGGAGGGAGAGAGGGAGGGAGGAGAGGGAGGGAGGGAGGGAGGAGGGGAGAGGAGGGGGAGGGAGGGAGGGGAGGAGGAGAGAAGAGAGGGAGGGAGGAGGGAGGGAGGAGGAGAGGAGAGGAGAGAGGAGAGAGGAGGAGGGAGGGAGGGGAGGAGAGGGAGGAGGGAGGAGGAGAGAGAGGAGAGAGGAGAGGAGGGAGAGGAGGGAGAGGAGGAGGGGAGAGGAGAGGAGAGGAGAAGAGGGATAGGGGGAAGAGAGGAGAGGAGGAGAGGAGAAGAGGGAGAGAAGGGGAGAGGAGGAGAGGAGGAGGAGAGGAGAAGAGGGGAGAGGAGAGGAGAGGAGAAGAGAGGAGAGGAGGGGAGAGGACGAGCCGGTCGGGACCAGGATCCAAACGGGTCAGATGAGGCTCTGCAGGTGTGATCACTGATTGTGTGTGTGTGTGTGTGTGTGTGTGTGTGTGTGTGTGTTTTTTAAGGTGTCCATGATTTGGATAAGAAAACGTACGCCGATCAGAAAAGTTCAGCGTCAAAGGAAGCGTTGTGTTCACGATCTCAAACGTCTCCACAAATATTTGAAAACATCTCTTCTTTTTTTTCTCTCTCTCCCTCCTCCGTGACCCGCACTGGAATTCTCGGATAAAGCTAAAAAAAAAAAATTACAAAAAAATTCCCCAGTGAAGATATTCAGGAATCGATATTCAGTCTCTGTGAAAGAAAGAAAGAAAGAAAGGAATGTGGACCAGTGTTTGTTTTCCTACAATAGGGGGGGGGGATGGGGGGATGGGGGGATGGGGGGATGGGTGAGTCAGAGGCTGAGCCGGTGATAAATGTTTGCTTTACTTGGCTCTCGTGCTCACAGACAGAAGAAGAGGGGCGCGAGACGCTAACGCAATACAATCTGATGAAATCAGCCCGTCTGAGCACACACACACACACTCACGCACACACACACACACACACACACACACACACACTCACACACAGGCTGCATGCTCTAAATCAAGTGATATTCACAAGCAGTCGCCAGCTCACCTTTTTTTCCATCGTCTCACAGCTGCTGCTGTTTGCCCCTCACAACGCATGAAGAAGAAGAAGAAGAAGAAGAAGAAGAAGAAGAAGAAGAAGAAGAAGAAGAAGAAGAAGAAGAAGAAGAAGAAGAAGAAGAAACCAACGTCTGGAGCTTTCTCTTAGCTATTCTGTCTCACTTTTACACCTTTACACGCACACACGCACACACGCACACACACCAGACAGGGGTTTCCCAGCCTCCCTCTCTTACGGTCTGGAGGTCATGGATTCCTCTCTTTCCGTCTATTCTCTCCATCTCTACTCGTCTTTAGTATCCTCTGAATGACATTCCCACTCTCCTTTTCTTTTCCCATCTCACCTCTCTCTCTTTTTTTTCTATGTCATCAACTGTGCAAAAGGAAAATTGCAAACTTACACACACACACACACACACACACGCACACACGCACACACACACACACACACACACACACACACACACACACACACTCGTGGCACTTTGCAAGACTCACTTTTGTTTTTGTAAAGCAGACGAATGTTTGATTTTTTCTTTTTTTAAGTTTGCTTCTACGGACATAATTAAATGAGTGAGTGAATCTCTTCTTCCACTCACTTCCCTCCGCTGTAAACACTCAAAAGTGCAGCACATTGTGCAGACCACTCTGTGTGTGTGTGTGTGTGTGTGTGTGTGTGTGTGTGTGTGTGTGTACTACTCACTGCATTGAAGTTCCAGACCCGCTTGAAGGAGAGCCTCTTCCTCAGGCTCATGCTGCTCTCCTCTCACACAGGAGGTAAAACCTCAACTCTACATGTCTGGAGCTCACTACACACACACACGCGCACACACACACGCACACACACACACACACACACACACCCACACACACGTGGAAACGCTCACGCTCGCACATGTGCGCCGACGGAGCTTCTTCGGGAGCTACCTAGGGCAGGAAACTCATTCTGCCTTGTATGGAGCCATGCCTCAGCACACACACAAACACACACACACACACACACACACACACACTCAAGAGTTAGCCTTGACTATCTGCTAAA
>CM070110.1:22030916-22045916 GCA_036178185.1 Liparis tanakae | reverse complement strand
CCCGCCGGCCTCGACGCTTGGCCACTTCCTCCGATTGTCCCCCCCCCCCCACCCCCCACCCCCCTCCCCCTGTCCTCCCCCCCTCCATCCACCACAAGTACGACTGAGGCCTCCTTCGCCATCGAGGAACCGCGAGTCTATTCGCCAAAACAAAGCCACGGCGGCCGACGCAGAAGGAGTCCGTCTCCGTCCCTCTTTGTCTGAACCTTCTTTTCTTTTGTTTGGAAACAATACTGAACTGAACATGTTCTTCTCCCTCAAAAAATAAAATAATGGAGTCAATGAATCCAACTGGAAATACATCCTAAATTGGAAGTGTTCATGTTTTCAATGTGGTCTGAATCGATTTCATATTAATAATATGAAAGCAAACTAACTCTTCGGGATGACTGTGTGGAGTGTCTCTGCGGTGGGAAACAGGTGGTTTTCAGGTGAAGGCGGATGTCTGCTGCATAATTCATGATCTGATACTGGAGCAGTGGAGATGAATAACTTATCAATCGGGTTGTTTTGACTCTGGGTGGAGAGCCAGCTGGGCTCACAGGGGACACCATATAAAACAGGAATAGTGCTCTAATGGTGGAGGTTTATCACAACTTTCACCAACAAAAAAAAACACTAAAAAAGTTCTACTTCTCGAAGTGAAAGGAGAAACTTCCTCGGAGGCCTCAAAAGGTGGAGCGGGTGGAGGATGTGATGGAGCGCAGTGGGATGAAAAGAGATGGATTTACAGCCTCAATAAAAAAAGAAAGCGGCGGTAGTCTTGGACACACACACACACACACACACACACACACACAGGTAGTCGGGGGTAACTTTCCACAGGGGGGGGGGGGTGCTGACGGAGGTTCTCGTCTCTCGGTCACTTCTAACACGACGCTTCTAAAAAAAAAAAACGAGCCGTGAGAACGGACGACGGGGGAACGGAACGCGTGACGAGCGCGAAGAAGTACAAATAAAAGATGAGGGTTTTGCTTGTTAAGAATATCACTAAAAATAACTTACCTTTTTCTCTCCCTCTTTCGCGTTCCCTCGCTTCTTCCCTCGCTCGCCCCTCTCCGCCCCGGCCCGCTCCCCGAAGAGCCTCTTCGCCCACTCATCTTTCTGCGCGGCCAGCCGGTGGGCGTGGGAGTGGGGCTGCGGGGGCGGATGAGGAGGAGGAGGAGGAAGAGGAGGAGGCGGAGGCGGCAGGTGGTGGTGGTGGTCCCCGGGGGCCAGTGGGGCCCGGTAGCGGTCGGCGGGGATCTTGCTCATGGGTGGAGGCAGGGTGGAGCAGTTGGCCGACGACCACCCGTCGGTGGACTCGGCATAGGACTCCTGGTCGCTGCTCAGGAGGTGGAGGCTGTGGTGGTGCTGCTGGCGCCAGTCTCTCAGCACGTGGACTGGCAGCCACCGTTGCGGCTCTCCTCCTCCTCCTCCACTCCCTCTCTTTTCTCCTCCTCCTCCTCCCGCTGTGGCTCCTCCCCCCCGCGAGTAGTGGTGCGAGTGGACTCCCCGAGAGTGCCTGCCGGAGGCGTCGGGGAGGTCGGCCGGGTGCGGCTCGTGACGGTAGTGGCCATTCCTGAGAGGAGGAGGCGGAGGAGGAGGAGGAGGAGCAGGAGGCGGGTGGGGGTGGGGGGCGGCGGCTCCGAGGGTGGGGCTCCAGGCCTGCTGGGACGAGGGCGGGCTGTCCCAGTGGCGTGGCCCCGAGGCGTGGCCGTGGGTCGGGGGTCCGCCCAGGTCCACCAGCAGCACCCGGCTGCTGCTCTTCTCCTCCGGCAGGAAGTTTCCGATGCCGCTGTCGCTGTTGCTGCTGGTGCTGTGGTTCTGCTGGGCGTCGTTGTCCGGGTCGTGGAAGGCCCGGGCGCGGACGCCCTCGATGCTGTCCCCCATGTCCCGGTAGAGGACGGAGACGAACTGGAGGAGGGGCTGCGAGCTGGGGGGGAACTCCAGGCAGCCGCCCGTGTCGGGGTCGGGGGTGCAGTCGAAGCCGAAGCGCCGGGCGACACCCGAGTGGACCTGAGGAGAGGGGGGGGGGGGGGGTCACTTGTCAAATGTATGAAATGTCGCTCTTATTTAAAAATGACGAGCAACGCAGCCGTTAAAGTACTGGAGGTCTGGAGGTCTGGGGTCTGGCTGATTAGTGATTACCATCACGGACACTTGATTAAATTAACTTAAATTAACTAAATCTGTAAGTAGCAAGACAGGATTTGATATCATTTTGTACTACTTATTTATAAAATTATTTTAAAACTTTTCACTCATTTCAATCAGAATTTGGCTATTCTACAGTTTATTCATGTTACATAGCTGCAGATTAAGAAATGTCACTTAGTTTGTTTGATAAAACTTTTTTTTTAAATAAAAAGGTATATATATATATATATATATATATATATATATATATATATATATATATATATATATATATAAAATGTATTTTTTTATTCCATTATAAAAAGGTGTATATATATATATACACCTTTTTATAGTGGAATTAAAAAATACAATTTGTATACATATATATATATATATATATATATATATATATATATATATATATATATACATACATACATACATACATACAGGACTGTCTCAGAAAATTAGAATATTGTGATAAAGTTCTTTATTTTCTGTAATCCAATTAAAAAAACAAAAAATGTCATGCATTCTGGATTCATTACAAATCAACTGAAATATTGCCTTTTATTCTTTTAATATTGCTGATTATGGCTTACAGCTTAAGAAAACTCGAATATCCTAGCTCTAAATATTAGAATATTTCCTCAAACCAAGTAAAAAAAAAAGATTTATAACAGCAAAACAAAATCAAACATTGTAAAATGTCCATTAATGCACTCAGTACTTGGTTGGGAATCCTTTTGCACGGATTACTGCATCAATGCGGCGTGGCATGGAGGCAATCAGCCTGTGGCATTGCTGAGGTGTTATGGATGCCCAGGATGCTTCAATAGCGGCCTTTAGCTCATTTGCATTGTTGGGTCTGGTGTCTTTCAGCTTCCTCTTCACAACACCCCACACATTCTCTCTGGGGTTCAGGTCAGGGGAACTGGCAGGCCAATGGAGGACAGTAATGCCATGGTCAGTACACCAGTTACTGCTGGTTCTGGCCCTGTGGGCAGGTGCCAGATCATGCTGGAAAATGAAATCCTCATCTCCATAGAGCTTTTCAGCAGACGGAAGCATGTAGTCGTCTAAAATCTCTTGGTACACAGCTGCATTGACTCTGGACTTGATGAAACACAGTGGACCAACACCAGCAGCTGACATGGCTCCCCAAACCATCACTGACTGTGGGAACTTCACACTGGATTTCAAGCAACTTGGATTTTGCTCCTCTCCAGCCTTTCTCCAGACTCTGGCGCCTTGACTTCCAAATGAAATACAACACTAGAGGACTTTGGACCACTCTGCAACTGTCCGGTGTTTTTCAAGGCTCAGGAAACCCTTGCAGGTGTTTCGAGTGAATTAGACGATTCAAGTGATTAGTTGAATACCCTACTAGTATACTTTTTCATGATATTCTAATATATATTTATTGAGTTTTCTTAAGCTGTAAGCCATAATCAGCAATATTAAAAGAATAAAAGGCTTGCAATATTTCAGTTAATTTGTAATGAATCCAGAATGCATGACATTTTTGTTTTTTTAATTGCTTTAAAGAAAATAAAGTACTTTATCACAATATTCTAATTTTCTGAGACAGTCCTGTGTGTGTATATATATATATATATATATATATATATATATATATATATATATATATATATATATATATAAATATAATATATACACCTTTTTATAGTGGAATTAAAAAATAAAATTTGTATATATAATACATTTTTTAAAAAGAGTATTACTTTGGTGTGAGTGCCAAATCTACCGTGTTGAATTGACACCAAAAACTACCAAAAGTTAAAAAGTCTTTCAAAATATCTCGAGAGGTTTACACCCGTCTGCATTTAAAAAAAATATATACTAAATACAGACTTTTTTTTATAACTTCTACTACTTCTTCTTCTTTTCTGTTCATGCATCCATTGCCTAAACAAAAATATAATCAAATGGTTTTTTTTTTGTGATTTCTCTTTCCCGTCCCACAGAGCACCGTAATAACGTCACCAATACGTTATATTATTATATTATATGTCGTACCTGGTGGTGACAGAGATCGGGGTCCACGATGAACACGTGACAGGAAGTCCTCAAGCTGCCCTCTTCGTCTCGCCCGTTGCTGAAGAGACAGTCGTCGTGGTCGTCGGTCGCCTGCATCGTCACCAGGCCGAAGAACCGCCGGTCGTCGGGGCAACAGGCGCTGAAGGCCAGTTTCTCTGCCGGGTAGGTGGCCAGAACCTGACCTCTGTCACTGCAGAGACGCACGCTGTCGTGCATCACCTGGCAGCATGAGGTTCACGCGCATTAACGTTTTATAGCAGGGAGGAAACAGACGACCACAGATACCAGATTGATGATTTGCATCACGCAACCTGTTAACGGGTAACAGTTTATCATTTTCATTTTTTTGAAGCTCCTTCGTTACTTTTTTATTTGAGTGTTTTTAACTTTCGGGGTTCATTCAGTACTCATTTATTAATTTAAACTTTTTTTGGTATTATTATTTATTGTCTTTTTTTATATTTTTTTATTATCAGAATCAGAATGTTGTTTATTGCCAAGTAGGTTTACACCTACCTGGAATTTTCTCTGGTGTAGAAGGTGCATATTATGTTATTATGCGTGTTATTATATGTAATAAAATTATTTATTGTCTTCATGCAGTTCACCAAAAAAAAGAAAAAAAAAATGTTGTATATTTTTATCTCTGATTAATTTTTGTAATGCTTCTTGTAAAAATAAATATTTAAATTTTTGGTAAAAAGCTTTTTAGAATTTTTAAAAATATATTTCTTTGGTTTATTTGACAAAGGACGGTCAATGCACATTAATAAAAACATTTCTGTAAATGTGCCAGAGTTATTAGCCAAAAGGCTATTTTTCATCTGAAGTCACAAGACAAACCCTAAAAAAAACTACAAAATATACAATGTTCATATAATATTTTCCCCTTTCCAAATGGGTGCAAAAACAATTAATAATGAGAATAGTGATTATACTCGTAGAAAGAAGCAAATAAAATAGTAAACAAGTCATCATCATCATCATCATCATCATCATCAGACCTCACCTTCATCAGGACCAGCGAGTGGATCTTCTGCTCGGCCCGGAGCCGCCTCATGCTGCACCTGATGGCCTGCAGGCTGTCGCTCTCCAGGCTCGCCCCGGCGGACGCCAGCTCGATGGAGCCCAGGTAGCCGACCACCATGCCGGCGTTGAGGATGCCCTCCTCGCCGGGCGCCAGGCCCAGGTCGCCCACGTCCAGGTCGCGCTCTCGCTCTTCCTCTTCCTCGTGCTGCTGCTGCTGCTGCAGGTGGAGGTGCCGGAAGTCGGCCTCCAGGAACACCGAGTCGTCGTTCAGAACCCGGGCCATCTCCTCCTCGGAGAGCAGGTTGGGGTTGCTCCGGGATCCGGAGGCGTTCCGATACAACGGGAACTCCGGCTCGGAGCGCGGCCGCGGCGGCTTCTTCGACGGCTTTGACGGCGTCGTCGACGACGACGGGCCGCCGGGTCCGGGTCGGTCCTTCTCCGAGCTGCTGGAGGACTGGCTGGAGTTCTCGAAGATCATGTTGAAGATCCCTCCGGACTGCAGCTCCGCCACCACCTTCTCCGCCCGGTTGATGCCCAGCTGCTTCGAGTCCAGTTTGGGTTTGCACCACCCGCCGCGGGCGCCGCAGCCCGCCCGGCCGTTGCTGTGGTCGTAGAAGGCGTCCAACTCGTCGTCGCTCGAGCACGAGTCCAGGTAGGACGCCGCCGCCGCCGCCGCCGCGCTGCTGCTGTGGTGGCGACTCGGGGCGGCGCGTTGCTGCTGGTGGTGCTGATGCTGATGTTGGTGATGGTGTTGCCGCCTGTGACGCTCCACTTCGGCGATGACCAGCTTCAGGACGCCGGAGCAGCGCCCGATCAGCTTGACCACGTCCTCGTGCGACGCCTCCGACACGTTGGTGTCGTTGACGGAGAGGATGCGGTCGCCGGGTCGCAGGCCCACGTAGTCGGCCGGGCTGCCCTTGAGGACGCAGCTGAGGACGCACGGCCCTTGGCCCGCCAGCGTGAAGCCGTAGCCCGACCTCCCCCTCGCCACCTCCACGGCGCGGATGCGACCCTGACGGAGGGAGGAAGAGGAGGAGGAGGGCGGCGGAGGCTGAGGCAACCCGCCTCCGCCATACGGGCGTCTTTTGGACGCGTCCACCTGCCTGGACATCGTACCGGGGTACTTCCTCTTGTCCATTGATTCAGCGAGTTTTCAATGAGTCATTATATATATATATCTGGGCTCTCTGGGTTTCTCTTCTTGTCAAACTGCTACCAGAAGATGAGCAGCGGGTCCAAATGCAGCAGAGGGGTGAAAGATTTCCCTCACTTTGTGGCACAGCCGTGCTACTGGAGTAGTCGCATCCTGGTGTCACTCTCTCTCGCTCTCGCTCTCTCTCTCTCTCTTTTTCCAATTCACAGGCTCAGCTACCTGCAGCACAACAGAAGGCGGTCATGATTAAAACACAGATTTGCACTTTAGTACCACTTAAATATCTCTTATTATGCTACTTTTGTAGTTCGACTATGTTGAGAAATGTTACTTTCTGTATTCTTGTTGTTCTTAGTTTGTACTCTTGGTTGATGCACTTATTGTAGGTCGCTTTGGGTAAAAGCGTCTGCTAAATGACATGTAATGTAATGTTTTCTCTCCTCACCCATCATACTTTCTCTTTTCTCACACAAATATATATTAAACATGCCGTCTAGTCTTTAAGGCAGAATAAAAGCTCCATTCAAGTTTATAAATGTCAAAGGAGATCATGATAAAGGCAATAATGGCAATGGCAATAATACATATGCATTGTACACCTGCACGTTGAGCCACACACACACACACACACACACACGCACACACACACACACACACACAGCCACACCTGTGCAGGGCGGAGTCAGTGACGCGCTGTCCAATGGGAAGAGAGCTTTCTAAAGAGGCGTTGATGTACCTGTCAGACAAGCAGGTGAAACGAGACTGACCCCACAGCTAACTCACTTTGGGGTAACTTTTCACTTCGCTTGTTATAAACTGTAAACTTTGGCTTCCGTCAGAGTTAAATTATGAGTGTTTTTCATAAATAGTCTGAGGCGTTCGCTAATAAACTGAAGGATAAGTTAACGTGAGCGGAGGTTACCTGGTTGTTAGTTAGCTTCGTTAGCTCAACATGCTAGTAGAGCGACCCGTTAGCGCTACTTTACAAAACTCTCCTTTTGAGAGACGTTACTAACTTTATAGCGTCGCTCTACATTCAAACGTGTGCATGCTTTTTGTCTCTTGACAATTCACGAAAGTTTACACGCACAACAAAAAAAAGTTTCTCGCCCCGACTCGCTGCTCAGAGCGCACCCAACCGTGCTTAACCCGTAGTCCCGCCCCCCTCCAACCCGGACGTGTAGTTTTTTATGGAATGTCGGTGTGTAACTATGGTAACCACGGTGTACACAGACTTCTCCTCCGCTGTGATTGGTTTAACGGAGCTGTCAGTCAACCCGCGAACGGTTTGTGGGATAAATTGAACCCAAAAAAAGAAAAAGTTAGTTTGAGAAATCACGAATAAAAGTATCAACAGCAGCTCGTTCCACAGGTGTCAAACTGCGGCTGCGCGGAATCGGGCGGCTCGACGCTCCGCTGTCCGACAACTTATCGTGTAAATGTTGTCATCGGCGAGAAGGAAACCGGCAACAGCTGGGCACGCTACGTCTGAGGGGTTGACGCGGGGTAAAAAAGAAGAAAAAGAAGGTGGATGCGGCTTCTCTCCTAATGTCCCGTCTCCTCTCTCCTTCCCTCCTTCCCTCTCCTCTCTCCTCGAGGAGGATTGAAACGCGACTTACGTGTCTGCGTCCGACGCGGCGAGGCTGCTCCCGGTGTCCATAGTTTGGTAACCAAGGGCCATTTGGGTCAACTCTGGAGACGATGGGGGTAAACAAAAGAAAAAGGCTGCACCATCTGGCGAAGTAGCCTTAAGAGGAGGAGGGAGGAGGAGAGGGAGGAGGAGAGGGAGGTGTGTTTGGAGTGGGCAGCGAAGGGGAGGGAGGGTCAGAGAGAGGGGGCTTGAAGAAAATACATTTTAATGTTTTATTTTATAGTTTATTAAATACACATCGGCACATTTACTCTCACCGTGGTGGAGGAGGTGGAGGTGAGTCCACGGCTCGTTGTTGGGGGTCAAAGGTCACCAACACTGGCGGACAACCGTTCATAAAATAAGTCATAAAATAAATAAAGATGTCTATTTAATATTTATTATTCACGCATCAAGGTCAGGGATTTATTTCACAGAGAATTTCTTTGCTGGTTGCAAACAAGCAAATAACAAACATTTACCAGAGAGCAAAGCGTTTCTCAAACATTCAATAATTTAAAAAAAGGAAACCTTAAATTTTAATATAATATTGGATACAATAAAAAAATATAACCATATCATTTGTTCATAAATAACAAATATCTTCAGTACACTAACAAATATTACATTAGTACCATTTGTAATTTAAAACTATCAAAAAACTGCACATATTTGTATTTATATTTGTAATTAATCACCTTTTCCCCCTCGTTGTTGTTGTTTCTCTTTGAGTGAGCACCATTTGTTGTTTGTTGTTCTTTGTGTTGTACACATGAATATCACGTGTAGCAATACATACAACTGGAACATGGACCAAGAAAGAGACTGTGTGAAAATACATGTTGTTGAAAACTAAATTAAAAAAGTGAGTTAAAAAAAACCCGGTACATTCTGTATAGTGTTTGATTTGATATTTTTTCTTTCTTCTCGTATTTCTAATCCGTTGACTCGGAGCTTTGCACTAGATTTCCAACGGCAGGCACAAATAACACTTTGAATCTTTGACTCTTGAAGTCAGCCAGGTGCGACGCTGCCCGACACTTCAAAAGTAAAACAGCTGTTTCTTTGAGCCAGTCGCACATTAAGAACGATAATTGTTATTGAAGAACTTTCACACTTGAATTGCAATTTAAAACCAGACCAACACACACCTGTTGAATTATGTATGTATTCATTTCTAGCTTCAAAAAGGTTATTTAAAGCAATAAATAAATCCTTAAACGGCGTGAGGATGGGAGTTGATTATCTTTTCGCAGCCGTGTTGCTGTACGTTGACCTCTTTGACCTCGTCAGTTTGCGTTGCCTCTTGTTCCTCATACATTAACGTTATAAACCTCTTGTACAGTAGAGCGATAGCAGCCATGTAGTGTGATTTAATCTGTGCTTTATGAACCATATGGCATCTGTGTGCTAATCCCGTTAATACCTTTTAATCACGACACGCCCATCTTAATAAGCGCTGTAAAACAAGAGCAACATGTGTCATCATATTAAAAGGAAATTAAAGGCTGGGAAACGGAAATTGGAGACATGCTATACAACGTCATCATGTCAGTTGTTTTTGTTAAGTTAGTTTAAAATCTGGTGGAAGGCATCAAATATAAATATGCATGTTAGTAAATCCTGTATTTTCTCTCAGCTTGACCATGTTAGCCGGCAACAGCTTGTTCTCTTGAGGAAGAGGAGGAGGAAGAGGCACAGCAGGGAGGCTGTGTGTCCTCACAGGTGGACACACACACACACACACGTTTCCAACTCTACTAAAGGAAGTCAAACATTGCACTTATAAACATCTTTAAATATTTTTTTATTTATTTTCCTAAACAGTTCATACGCAGTGATTATCTCTTGAAAATATCGACATGAATTTAAATACAATCTTTTTTTTCGCTACAGAAGCTCGTTTCTGTATCCTGTTGGGTATCCAGACCACAAACAAACAAATAAAAAGGGGGGCTCACATCATTCTGTCATATCTCCAACTCGGTATCTTTGAATAAATCTGTTGTGCTTCCCAAACTGTAGCTTCTAGAAAGAAAAAAAGAAAACAGGAGGAATTAAATTCTCAGCTTCTCCCTGTCCTCCGAGCCGCCGGTTCTTGAAGCGGAGGAACAATAAAGATGTTAAATCGGTTTCAACCTCCACGCCCGTTTCCCCCAAAATAAATTCAGAGTAATCGCCTTACCCCCCCACAGGGGGTCTCCGTCAGTCTTCTGCTCCTCTTATGGCCGGATGGAGAGAATGGGCTCCTCCATCCGGTACTGGAATTATTTACTTTAACATTGTAAGAAAGGTTGTGGGGAGGGGGGGGGGGGGGGGGGGGTCAGTCATCCTCCGAGGGAACATATTGAAGCAGACAAATCATTTTTACTTAAAACATGAAAAGGAACTTCCACGTCTTTTAAGTGCCGGGTGTTTTTAATATTCTGCACAGACAATTAAATATTTACCAATCTCGAGACAAAACAATATTTAAAAAGCTCTGAAAAAAAAAAAAAAAAAAAAACTGTCAACATCGATCTTTCTACACTTCGCCGTCGTTGGTCTCCATGGTTACGAGGCTCCCTTTGGATTCTCCACACAACAGTCAACCGCACTCACGGAAACACAGTATTTAAGAGGATGCAAGGAGATAGGAGGAATGCTAAGCATGCTTTCAAGCGTTCAGTGAAGGAGACGTGTGTGTGTGTGTGTGTGTGTAGGTGTGTGTGTAGGTGTGTGTGTGTGTGTATGCTTCATCTAAGGCAAGTGTCTGTACAGTCACCCAGCTCACTCAGGCGACTCGAAACACTCGGAGCTTTCTGACCACGTGTTGAGGAAACTTTCTCCCCGCCCACGTTCAGATCTCGTCTTTACATTTTGGATTTTCATAACGCGCCGTGCCTTTTCGTATAACTTTACAAATCTCTCCCTCCGACGGCATCTCCATTTAAAGATGAGAACGAAAGTCACATTTTACATCCTGAGAATTTAAAAAAGTACACGGAATGGAGCGGTGGAGTCATTATGGGGGGGGGGGGGGGGGGCTAGAATGACATTTAAAAAAAAGAAGGACTAGACAGATATAAGCAATATGATCCATAATCATAAGAGGAAACGCTTCTTAAAAAAAAAGAAGAAATCGCTGCAATTTTGGTATTTTACTTGCTCGACATTTCTCCCCATCTTAATTAAATGTTACACGGGTCCTTAAACAGTTAAAACAGTGTCTAATTCTGCAGAAGAATATGATTTTTTTTTTTTACATTATATACCCGTCTAAATTCTTAACATCCACAAATCAAAGCGAGGTCCTCGACTATGGCTATTAGTGATCGTTCTCACACGAAAAATATGTAATATTCAACTTGTGTGCGTCAGAGAAAGAACACGAGTGACTTAAATATATATACACAACAACAAAAACAAAAAAAAGCTAATTATTGACAACATGAAGCCTTCCCGACCGCCAATCCGTCTCCGCTGAAAAATAGATGCATCGGAACTTTAAATATAGTAAATACTTTGCATTTTCTAGTGTTTTTTCTCTCGCTCTCTATTTTATTTGACTTCACTGACATCACAAGACTCAAGCAAGTCCTCACGGGAAAACAAACAAATCCAATGTTGGCGTCTGATTGATGTTTGTCTTTAATATATATATATATATATATATATATATATATATATATATATATATATATATATATATATATATCTATGTGTTTCTAAGTGCTGGGCGGGAGGAGGCGGTGGCGGCTTTGATCTCGAGGAGAGCGCCACGGCGTCCTTCATGTCCGTGACCTCTCCTGACCTTTAACGCGCGCCCGAAAAACCCGTCTGCCGTAACCATCCTCTGAATTGTGTGTAGAGGAGGGAAAGGGGGCGGAGCTACAGGAGACTCCTCTAATGAAACGCCGCTCCTCGCCTCATTTCTCGCCCCTCCCCCGCCTCCCTTTGCGGCGCCGCCCTCAGAGCGACGTGTCCTGGTGGATGGACCGCAGGCAGCCCAGCAGCCGGTGGTACGGGGTCCCCGGCGCCGCCACCGTCTCGAACACGGACTGGAAGGCCCGGCGGTCCAGCTCCTCGTCGATCTGGTGCCGGTAGAAGTCCATGGCCACCAGGCAGAAGAGGCTGACGTCCACCGCCTCGCTGGAGCCCATCCGGCTGATCACGTGCGGCAGGCTGGTTAACGGTCGGTTAAGGACCACAGACAGCCGGACTCGAGACACGGACACGCAGTACAGACGCCAGCCCGCGGGCTGCAGGGAGGATACAGGGCGGAGATCCACTGGGAGGTGGAGGCGGAGACGAAGAAGCAGGAGAGGCTCCACATCGCCATGGCCACCGGCGTCCGCTGGGTGAAGTTGGACAGCGAGAGCAGAACCCAGTCCCGCACCATGGAGGACTGACCGGTGGCGTGGAGGGTCTGGAACACCTGGGGGGGAGGAGAGAGAGATAGAGAGAGAGAGAGGTTAGAGACAAAACAGCAGCTCGATGTGAGGGAGAGGGAGAGAGGGAGGGGGAGGAGGAGAGGGAGGGGGGAGAGGGAGGGAGAGAGGAGGAGAAAGGGGAGAGGAAGAGAGGGGAGAGCGGGAGGGAGAGGGAGAGCGGGAGAGAGGGGAGAGAGTGAGAGGGGGAGGAGGAGAGAGATGGAGGGAGAGAGAGAGAGAGGGGGGAAGAAGTTAGAGACAAAACAGCAGCTCGATGTGAGGGAGAGAGAGGGGGCGAGGAAGAGAAAGGGGAGAGGGAGAGAGTGAGAGAGGGAGGGAGGGAGAGCGGGAGAGAGGGAGGGTGAGGAGGACAGAGATGGAGGGAGAGAGAGAGGTAGAGAGAGGGGAGAGAGAGTGAGAGGGGGAGGAGGAGAGAGAGGAGAGAGAGTGAGAGGGGGAGGAGGAGAGAGATGGAGGGAGAGGGAGAGAGAGAGGGGAGAGAGAGAAAAGAGGAAGAAGTTAGAGACAAAACGGCAGCTCGATGTTGCCGTGGCAACACATACAACAACAGCCAAAACTGTAAAAAAAAGAGAAAAGAAAAGAATCTGCCTAGTAACAACTTCACGCAGACGTCGGACACATTCTTACTTTGCAGCATTTGTGGCCGAATAATCAGATGAATGGAGAAATGAACGAATAATCAGATGAATGGAGAAATGAATGAATAATCAGATGAATAGAGAAATTAATGAATAATCAGATGAATGGAGAAATGAATGAATAATCAGATTAATGGAGAAATGAATGAATAATCAGATTTGCGGTGAAGCTCATACACAGAATATTATTAGTCGTTTTATGTCGTTTGGCTTAAAATGACGAGCGACGTTCACCTTGTAGACGACGGCCGCCATGAACTGGGGGTAGGGCTGCTGGTTGGACAGGAACTCCCCGATGACCTTGTTCATCACGTCCTGCGGGGGGAAGAAGTCGTCCAGGAACTGGGGCAGGATCCTGGACACCACGCGCGCCTCGCTGGGGAAACCCTTACGGATCCTGAAGCACACGCAGGACAACAAACAGAGGTAAACAACAACAAGGGGGAGGGGGGGGGGGGTCGGCTACAGGTGTTTTTAGGGGGCAGTTTTATACCCCACCGACTGAAATCCAGGAGCATTTAAAAATAAATTGGGGGCACTTTTAGAAAATTGTGAAATAACATTTAATGTTTGTTCAAAAATAATAAATATACATATTTAGGTTTAGAGTATGAGAGCAATGGTCATAAAAATGACAATAATGAGACTATTAGGGAATAATAAGACTATTAGGCAGTAGTCTACACAAAAAATACACATCATATTAAATGTTATTCTTATTTCTTTGTGCTTAATTATCGTCTTTACATTGTTTTAAACAACTATTAACAATAACTTATTTCTTAATTTTTTCAAAGTAAAAAAATAAAATAAAATAATAATAATTTTTAAACTTAACAATAACTTATTTCTTAATTTTTTCAAAGTAAAAATAAATAAATATATTTTTAAACTTAACAATAACTTATTTCTTAATTTTTTCAAAGTTTAAAAAATATATATATATTTTTTTGAACATAACAATTATCTTATTTAAAATATAAATATATATATATATATACTTACCTAGTACAGGCAATATGGAGAGGACACACAATAAAGAACAAAAACTATAAAATTATCTTAATTATTAGAGAAGATTCTGAGGGCATTTTTTGCCTCCCCTCCTGAGATCAGGGGCAGCATTATATTTCTTAGGGGCAGATTTGCCCTTTGCCCTCTGATTCAGACACTGATTACTTCTGTTATCTAACGTAGATGTTTTGGTTAAAGAGAGACAAGCTGCACGACTTTGTATTCAATAGCAATCAAACTGTGCATTACCTGTACAATGGAGTGTGTGTGTGTGTGTGTGTGTGTGTGTGTGTGTGTGTACCTGTCAAAGAGCACAGAGACCCTCTCCATGGCGACGATGATCGACTCGCTGTCCGGCGCCTGCGGGTCGGCGTGGGGGGGCGGGCGGCCGGCGGGGCTGGCTTTCTCTTTGCCTGAGGAGAAACCAACATGACCTGCCGTGACGCCCACCGCCTCTGCCGAGTCAACCTGACCTCTAACCCCTGAGGAACCCGACGACGCAAGCACCGCTGAGAGGGGGGGCGAGAGGGGGGGGGGGGGGCACCGGTTTGAACCAGTAGGGGGAGACGTTAGAGAGTCAGATCAGAATTTCGTCGGACAGAAGACGGGCGACCTCGGGGTTTTCTGTAACTGGCGCTTCTAAAAGTACGAGGAGACGTTCCCTGTGCACCCCGGTGGCCCGAATGTGTACTGCACACGAGGAGAGGTTCAGCTCAGTTTGCATTTTCTTTTTAAGAGCGGGCTTTACTCAAAAAGGATTTAATGGCAAGAACGAAAGAAAGAAAAAAGGAGTCAGCGAGTTAGCGTCTGGACAAAACACTAAAGGGGAGGAGGAGTTAGTCGGGGACGACGTAGGGGTTAGAGGTTAGAGAGGTCGGCTATGTCAGAGGGTAGAATACACAACGGATCACATGCAGAAAG
>CM070110.1:21978416-22028416 GCA_036178185.1 Liparis tanakae | reverse complement strand
TACTTGTATACATCTATAACTTTCATCCCTGTTTTTTATATTGTATTCTCGTGTGTTTAGTTTATTGGTGCTACTGTGATGACAAATTTCCCCTTGGGGATTAATAAAGTATCTATCTATCATTACAGTTTAAATAGTTGGTTTTCAATCAATTATAACGATCACAATAAAGTTAGCCCTAGTGTGCGTGGCCCAATCAGAATGCTGTATTTAAGCTTTCGTTTATATAACGTAGAATATTAGATTAGGGCTTAATTGACACACATTAACACACACAATTAGACACACTCACCATTCCCAGCACTGCGGCGGCCTTGCAGATGGCGGGCACCAGGTACTGGTTGAGAATCTCGTCCTCCGGCGGGTGGAGCTTCTGCAGCTCCATCAGGGTGGAGAACATCATGTCGAACTGGTTCCTCTCAGTGAACAGGTCCGACACCGCCAGCAGCTGCAGGGGGCGGAGACGAGTCACGGCTCCATGTCGCACGCAGCCCCCCCCCCCCCTCACACATCGGGGTCATTTCATTATTTTTTCTCACCGATCGGACCACTTCGCTGACGAGGATGGTCGGGGTCTTCCTGTTGCTCGGGGCGACGGGGATCAGCCACTGGCTGTACAGCTCCAGGAGGAACTGGGAACACGAGTGGATGTCCACGCCGGCCCGGTGCTTCCTGGAGTTGATGGGCGATACGGGCGGGGAGGAGGGGGCGGGCGTGTCCGCGTCATCTTCCTCATCCTCGCCCCATTCTTCTTCTCTCAGGGGGGTGATGTTGTTTCCCAACCACACTGAATGAATGGAGACCTGGGGAAAGAGAGAGAGAAGGATAACAACGTTTAACACTTTGAGCCTCGAGCTTGGATTTGTTCCACTCCTCTTCCTCCCGCTCTTCATCCCAACCTGTCCCAGCTTGTAGTCCATGTTGCCCAGTTCCCGCTCCGTGTTGACCTGCAGCAGCAGCTTCTCGTGGCTGATCAGCGTGCCCGCTGTAACCAAGACAACCATGACGTAAGAGGAGAAGGTGACGCGTGAGATAAGAACCAAGGAATCACCAAGGAACATTGTGCCAAGAAGAAGAGGAAGGTAAAAAGTTAAATAAAAAAGACAAAGAAGATGAAGAAAAGGGTAAATAGTTAGATAAAAAAGAAGACGAAGACAAAGAAGAGTTAATTAAATTTTTAAAAAAGACGACGAAGACTAAAAAGACGATAAAGAAGACGAAGATAGAGAAGAGGGTAAATAGTTGAAAAAAGAAGAAGAGTAAATAGTTAAATAAAAAAGACGAAGAAGATGAAGAAAAGGGTAAATAGTTAAATAAAAAAGACAGAAGATGAAGAAAAGGGTAAATAGTTAAATAAAAAAGACAAGATGAAGAAAAGGGTAAATATTTAAATAAATAAAAAAGACAGAAGATGAAGAAGAAGACAAAGAAGAGTTAATTAAATTTAAAAAAGACGACGAAGAAGACTAAAAAGACGATAAAGAAGACAAAGATAGAGAAGAGGGTAAATAGTTGAAAAAAGAAGAAGAGTAAAAAGTTAAATAAAAAAGACGAAGCCAAAGAAGACGAAAAAAAGGGTAAATAGTTAGATAAAAAAAGAAGACGAAGACAAAGAAGAAGAGTTAATAATTAAATAAAAAAGACGATGAAGAAGAGGGAAAATAGTTAATAAAAAAGACGAAGAAGAAGACCACAAAGGAGACGATGAAGAAGAGGGTAAATAGTTAAATAAAAAAGAAGACGACAAATTATTATTTAATGTAATATTATGACATGTAATGTATTATAAAGTAATGTAACGTTATGTCATGTAATGTATTATAAACTAATGTAACGTTATGTCATGTAATGTATTATAATGTAATGTAACGTTATGTCATGTAATGTATTATAAAGTAATGTAACGTTATGGCATGTAATGTATTATAAAGTAATGTGATGTCATGTAATGTATTATAAAGTAATGTAACGTTATGTCATGTAATGTATTATAAAGTAATGTAACGTTATGTCATGTAATGTATTATAAAGTAATGTAACGTTATGTCATGTAATGTATTATAAAGTAATGTAACGTTATGTCATGTAATGTATTATAAAGTAATGTAACGTTATGTCATGTAATGTATTATAAAGTAATGTAACGTTATGTCATGTAATGTATTATAATGTAACGTTATGTCATGTAATGTATTATAAAGTAATGTAACGTTATGTCATGTAATGTATTATAAAGTAATGTAACGTTATGTCATGTAATGTATTATAAAGTAATGTAACGTTATGTCATGTAATGTATTATAAAGTAATGTAACGTTATGTCATGTAATGTATTATAAAGTAATGTAACGTAATGTATTATAATGTCATGTAATGTATTATAAAGTAATGTAACGTTATGTCATGTAATGTATTATAATGTAATGTAACGTTATGTCATGTAATGTATTATAAAGTAATGTAACGTTATGTCATGTAATGTATTATAATGTAACGTTATGTCATGTAATGTATTATAAAGTAATGTAACGTTATGTCATGTAATGTATTATAAAGTAATGTAACGTTATGTCATGTAATGTATTATAATGTAATGTAACGTTATGTCATGTAATGTATTATAAAGTAATGTAACGTTATGTCATGTAATGCATTATAATGTAATGTAACGTTATGTCATGTAATGTATTATAATGTAACGTTATGTCATGTAATGTATTATAAAGTAATGTAACGTTATGTCATGTAATGTATTATAATGTAACGTTATGTCATGTAATGTATTATAATGTAACATATGTATTATAATGTACGTTATGTCATGTAATGTATTATAATGTAATGTAACGTTATGTCATGTAATGTATTATAAAGTGTAATGTACGTTATGTCATGTAATGTATTATAAATGTAATGTAACGTTATGTCATGTAATGTATTATAATGTAATGTAACGTTATGTCATGTAATGTATTATAAAGTAATGTAACGTTATGTCATGTAATGTATTATAATGTAATGTAACGTTATGTCATGTAATGTATTATAATGTAACGTTATGTCATGTAATGTATTATAATGTAACGTTATGTCATGTAATGTATTATAATGTAACGTTATGTCATGTAATGTATTATAAAGTAATGTAACGTTATGTCATGTAATGTATTATAATGTAACGTTATGTCATGTAATGTATTATAAAGTAATGTAACGTTATGTCATGTAATGTATTATAATGTAATGTAACGTTATGTCATGTAATGTATTATAATGTAATGTAACGTTATGTCATGTAATGTATTATAAAGTAATGTAACGTTATGTCATGTAATGTATTATAAAGTAATGTAACGTTATGTCATGTAATGTATTATAAAGTAATGTAACGTTATGTCATGTAATGTATTATAATGTAATGTAACGTTATGTCATGTAATGTATTATAAAGTAATGTAACGTTATGTCATGTAATGTATTATAAAGTAATGTAACGTTATGTCATGTAATGTATTATAAAGTAATGTAACGTTATGTCATGTAATGTATTATAATGTAATGTAACGTTATGTCATGTAATGTATTATAAAGTAATGTAACGTTATGTCATGTAATGTATTATAATGTAACGTTATGTCATGTAATGTATTATAAAGTAATGTAACGTTATGTCATGTAATGTATTATAAAGTAATGTAACGTTATGTCATGTAATGTATTATAAAGTAATGTAACGTTATGTCATGTAATGTATTATAATGTAACGTTATGTCATGTAATGTATTATAATGTAACGTTATGTCATGTAATGTATTATAATGTAATGTAACGTTATGTCATGTAATGTATTATAATGTAATGTACGTTATGTCATGTAATGTATTATAAAGTAATGTAACGTTATGTCATGTCATAATGTAATGTAACGTTATGTCATGTAATGTATTATAATGTAACGTTATGTCATGTAATGTATTATAAAGTAATGTAACGTTATGTCATGTAATGTATTATAAAGTAATGTAACGTTATGTCATGTAATGTATTATAATGTAACGTTATGTCATGTAATGTATTATAAAGTAATGTAACGTTATATGTTATGTATATGTAATGTAACGTTATGTCATGTAATGTATTATAATGTAACGTTATGTCATGTAATGTATTATAAAGTAATGTAACGTTATGTCATGTAATGTATTATAAAGTAATGTAACGTTATGTCATGTATGTAACGTTACCGGCCGAGGCCGCCGACAGAGAGGGCACGGGGTCCCAGGCGTGGTACGGGTGGTGTGTGTGGACGTTGTCCCTCTTGGACACCAGAGCCTGGATCTCTCTCTCCACCTCGCCCCTGATGACCGCAAGCTTCCTTCCGAACCTGGAGACACACACACACACACACACACACACACACACACACACACATTATACCATCGCTGCATGTGTATTCTGGACACTATAACACAGTAAAACAGCAGACGCCTCTGTACCGCGTGTCCAGCGCCTTCAGGCTCTTGTTGCGCGGCTGCTGCTCCAGGCAGCTGACGGCCGGGTTGCCGGCGGTGGGCAGCGTCATGGCGCTGAGCACCAGGCTGGTGATGGCCTGCACCGCCAGAACATTCAGCTGGGTCCGCTCCAAGTCCTCCTGGAGACCGGCGGAGAACCAGAACAACGGAGTTTAGTTCCCCCGAGGCGTCGCGTTTCACGGTCATGATTGAAGTGAGAGGATGAAGTGGTACCTCCTGCTGCGCCTCCTCCTCCTGGTCCATCGTGATGGGTTGGGTGACCAGCACCCCCAGCAGCGTGGCCCACGTCTCCTCAAACTGAGTCCTGCTGCTCCAGCCTGAACACGACATTAAAGAAATGCAGTCACGCATCCGGCATGAACTAAATATGATGCACTTCAGACAATCTGCACTTCCAGAGGGACGGGTCATCAATACGAGGCTCTTACCCCGTTATGAGATGAACAATAAGACAATATTTATTTGTATTTTATATTTCCCTTTGTATACTTTATGCACAGTCGCTGTTTCTTTCTTATATTTATATTTTATTCCCGTGTGTTTAGTTTATTGGCGCTACTGTGTCGACAAATTTCCCCTTAATAAAGTATATATCTATCTATCCATCTATAAAAAGCTGAAGCCCCGCTATACTATTACATATTACCCGAAAGACTTTCCTTAAACTCTGGATTTCTAAAGATAATCTTTCTACGGATGACTGGTGCAAGAGGATTTTGGAAGTTCTCCCTCTGGAAAAGTTGACCCCCAGTCTTAGACGTGGTGGACCGCTCCGGACTGTTCCAAAACTAAAACACTGGTACCGATGGTGACTTGATTTGATGATGCAACCTTAAATATGTACGTATGTTAGACTGGTTGGATTAGATTAGATTAAACTTTATTGTCATTACACATGTACAAGTACAGAGCAACGAAATGCAGTTGGGCATCCAACCAGAAGTGCAACAGAAGTATCCTAATAAATACATGATATACAGGTTGTAAAAAAATGCAGATGTGTGATATGTTATTTGCTTTGTTTTTTCTAATTATTTTGCATCGATTTTTTGGTCTGTTTTTTGTTGTTTCTTTACCATTTTATTCCTCTTTTCCCTTTGTATTGCATCCTTAAAGTCCTGTCTGCTTAATTAGTAAAAATCTAAATAAATATTTTAAAATACATATAAAAAGCTGAAGCCCGTCACATGACTGTCTCTGTACCCAGCGTGTTGATGCGGTAGAGGAACTCTCTGAAGACGTCCTTTTCCTGCAGGAAGTCGACGGGGATCTCGGGCAGCGTCGTGCCGTACTCGCCTCCTGGCTGAGGGGACCAGCCCAGTTTCCAAACCTACACACACACACACACACACACACACACATCATTTTAATAGACCATTACATGTGTACACAAACTAAATAAAAGGCGTTATGCGTCACACACTGACCAGCGGGGGTACTCGGGTGTAGCTGTTGACCAGAGGCAGTCGGGACAGACTGATGACGATGTTGCGCAACGTCGGCGTGAGGAAAGCGGGGAACGCGCCGTTTCTATGGTGACCCAGTGCGAGGATGCTCTGCAGGCCTTCCACCAGCTCCGCCATGATCTCACACGCTCGCCACTCGCACATGTCTGCAACGCGCAGGCGAAGAAATGATGCGGCGAGACGTAAAGACAGAGTCCTGAAATACTCGAAGCGCGTAAAGCAGAAGGGGAGCGCTCACGGCCGGCATGCGCAGAGTCGACTTCATCGCCTTCCTCGCCTTCGGCGTCCCTCGTCTTCGTATTCTTCTTCTCTGGATGCAGAAGCTGGTCACCAGGACTCACGGCCACTGGGAGGCCAAGAGAAAATAGAAAGTTTGACCAGCGTTGAAATTACATTTTATATCTTCAGGGACAGTTAAACACGAAATATAAAATATTTAATACCGTCATATTCTTTATCAATCGAGATTGTTTTGGTGCAAGTCGTCTGGTTTTGGAGATGGGTGGATACATATCTGCCTATTCTCGAAGATAATATATGCATCTTTCGTAGTTTAAAGTGTATTGAAATGACATTTTCATCTTCAGGGACAGTTAAACACGAAATCTAGAATACTTGTTTTTCCTCTCAACTGTCGTATTATTTATCAATCGAGATTGTTTTGGTGCAAGTCGTCTAGTTTTGGAGACGTACGTAAACATGTCTAATATAATTTCTCTCTTTCGTTGCTCAAAGTGCCAAAAAAAAAAAAAAATAACTGTCTCTTCCACTAGAGACGACTCAGATCTACAGACTTGTTTTTTATGAAAAGTTCTCGCGAGGAACAATTACATTTCCTTTTCTACAAAATACCGTGCGTACGGAAACGTGCATCTATACTCAGAACTGCTATATATCTATCTCTCGAACGTCCCGCCGTCCCGGCGTCCTCCTCACCGGCGACGATGATGAGGTGCAGGCAGTGGACGAGGGAGCAGGTGTGCGTGGTGTACTCCGGGGTGGAGAGCTTGTTCCAGACGCCGGGCTGCTGCAGGGCCAGACACAGGCAGGACAGGGCCCACTGCAGGTCCACGCTCAGGGGCACCTGGTTCTGGAGGAGGTGCCACGCCACCACCTGGGGGGGGGGGGGGGAAGAGAGAGAGAGAGAGACAAGATGAAGATATCCCCTCCAACATCAGAGTATAACTTAGAGTGTGACGTTGAATCTATGAGGGTCTTCATTTAATATTATTATTATTATTATTATTATTATTCCACTTTTTACCACTATTCCATGACGGAGGAAGAAGCTAGCGAAACGTACCAAACGAGATAAATTAAAGTATTCTCTCAAATTATTTTATTATGTATGAATCAACCAGTAACTAAACAAGATATGAAAAGAAATCAGCTCCATTCTTCTATCAGCGCTATTTATAACCTACGATTTGTCCGTAACTGTACCCTGCTCTGCTGGGACTCCAACATGTACACTACCCTTCAAACGTTTGGGGTCACTTAGTTCTTTTTTCTTCTTTAAATTCATGAGAAATACTCTCTATACATAGTTAATGTGGTAAATGACTATTCTCAGTTTTTTAATGAAGTCTCTACAGAGGTGTATAGAGGCCCATCTCCATGTTCTAGTGGTACATTGTGTTATCGCCTTAGAAGACGAGCAGAGGGGTAGAACCCCCTTGAAACCCCTTTTTTTTAAATAACTTTTTATTTTGCATTTTCCACAATCAGATTATTCCTTGACATTGAAATCCTTTTTATGCGAGCGCAGCTGAAAACAGTTATGCTGGTGAGAGAAGCTCTAAAACTGGCCTTAACATTAATATTTACAATGGAAATCATTATTTCTAACCATGTCGATGTCTTGACGATATTTTGTATTAATCTTGTATTCATTTAATAAATAAAAATGTAAGTTTTCATGGAAAACAACATTTTCTCGGTGACCCCAAACCTTTGAGCGGTAGTGTGTGCGTCCACGGTGTCCGTTACCTCGGCAGCAGTGCAGGTGAAGGTGGTGATGAGCTGCTCCTTGTCGGAGGAGATGTGCAGCGAGGCGGGCAGCTGGCTCACAATCAGCAGGTACTGGGACAGAGCTCTGCAGAGCGACAGCACCCGGGGGTAGAACCCGGGCTCGTCTGAAGGACAGAACAGAAACTACACGTTTAAACTGTGGATGTAGAGGGAGAACAGTTCCTACATCTATTAACCTCAGATTCAGAACAAACATTTTCCCGTTTTTTTTTAAACACAACGCATCCTCAAAAGCTTCAAAGAGCAAATTAATCTTCAATAAAGTCCCTTTAAGTTCACATTGTACAGATTGCATATGACGGGGTTCTTACACATGTTGACCGATGGATTTCCAGGACTTTAAACCAAATGTCCATGACCAAACTGAAATCTCGGTTTATACATGAAAAAGTGGGAATATTTAGTTTTTAAACTGTGAATTCCAAAGCATACAGTAAACATTTAAAGACACAAATGAAGAGACAATATTTTATTTAAAGAATAAACATTTGCTTCCCGAGCTACGGACATCGAACTTTCCAGTTAAGGTGCGTTCACTTGCAACGCGGGAAAAAAAGAAAATTGCACCGCCAGTATGAGAGCGTACGCCGGCTTTCCAGGACTTTAAACCAAATTTCCATGACCAAAATGAAATCTCGGTATAAACGTGAACAAATTTGAACATTTTCCATATTGGGAGCGTACGCCGGCTTATACTTTGAGCGTCTTTCTTTAAAAAACACATTCATTATTTCAAACTTGACGTAAATGAACATGTGATTATAACACATTTCCATGACTTTTCCAAAACTTTTATGATTTGAGTTTTTTTCCATGACTTTTCCAGACCTGGAAATGACAATTTAAAAATTCCGTGACTTTTCCAGGTTTTCCATGACTGTAAGAACCCTGATATGAATTACACACTTCTATCTCCTCTCTCCTCCCCTCCCACTCTCACCATACACAGCAGCTAGTTGGCTCCAGTACGGCTCCGACTGGCCGGGCGGCAGGAAGGACTGGTGGGGGACAGGAAGTGACCCGGTGACCCCGGCCAGCCGCTCCAGGGTCACTTGCAGAGCCGTCTCCAACAGGAGCGACCCCTGACCTCTGGCCAGCCGCTGCATCCCCATGCTGAGGCACGGACACAGGAGGCCGAGGTTGAAGTCCTGGGGGTCGGGGGGGGGGGGGGGGGACACACACACAAAGGCCACGTTCAGATGCAACATATTACAATTTAAATTCATCAATATGGTCAAGATTATGCATCTCTCAAAGTGACTTGGGAACCTTTCATAAAGTACTTAAACAATGCTGGAATAAAAAAAGTAAACTGACTGAGACCCCGCCCCCCTTTTTTTATAATTACATTTATTTTATGTATTTTTACCATATTATTTCTTTTTATTTCTAGTATTATTTTCTATTTGTTGTGTTGGTATTGTGGATGTTTTGGGGATTTTTTGCCTTTATCTGAATCACCGGATTACTCGCATCTCCTCAGAGCGGTGTGTGTGTTCGTTTGTTTGTGTGCGTTTGTTTGTTTGTTTGTTTGTTTGTTTGTTTGTTTGTTTGTTTGTTTGTTTGTTTGTTTGTTGTACTCAGTGCCGTTAGTTACACTATTCCCAAGCAATACGGAACTGAATGTAAGAACCTGTAGATCCAAATCTTGTTGGGACAGCCATGTTCATATTTTCTGATTTGTAAAAATCAATAAAAAAGATAAAAAAAACAAAAAGTTAAATGTAAAAAAAAGGATATGCATCTCGAGGTCTGCGTCACCTGGCAGCTCATGACGTCAAAGAGGTCCGCGGGCGGCAGCTTGGTGAGGAGTTCTGTCGTCTCCAGCAGGGAAACGTCTCCACGAAGGCAACACTGAGACTTCACCAGCGCCACGTACCACTCCTGAGAAGAAAGCACGGAAAATATGTTTCCCTCCTGATTTGCGGGATCCAGAGACACAGTAATAAAACAAAATAAACTACTCCTCACCTTATCTGCAGAGACGAGCTCGGGGGCAGGTGGCGGATCCCCATCCAGGGGGTGTGTGGTCACAGGGGGTGGTGGGCTGCTGGAGCCGGCAACAGTGGCTCGGAACCGGTCCAGCAGGGAGTAGAACCTCTGATGTCTGCATAAAAAAAAGAAATGGACAGAAGTTATTCAAATAGATCGGTTCTACGGTACATGACCTCCAAATCCTAAAGATTTGTGGCCCCTGAGATGTTAACTTACACCACATGGTACCCACATATACACACCGATAGCGGTTTACACATCATTATTATTTGTGGAATATAAGCTGCCTAAAAGTTGCATGTATATACTCAATGTTTAAACCAGTTTGACTTGTGCATCTTCTTTTTTTGCCGAGTTAACTGGTGTTTTTATTACAATTATGATCATATAGATGTTTGTTCTGCTTTTTATTGTGCAAGTTCAAAAACGTCCTCAAAGCGTCTGCAGCCCGGAGGAGGAGCGGTACCTCTGAGCGAGGCCACTGGTCTGGAGGTACTCCTGGATCCGGTCCAGTTCCTCCACGGGAACCTGAGCGATGCTGTTCTGCAGGACGGACACAACAACACACCATCAAATAAATAGAAAGATTACAAAATGCAATGCAATGCAATGCAATGCAATGCAATGCAATGCCCCCCCCCCCGACTCCTCCGTCAGCCGTACCTGGAGCGTCTCCGCCAGCAGCATCTCCACTCTGCGGCACGCCAGCGTGTCCACCATGCGAGCCAGGACCCTGAAGGGCGTGCTGAGCAGCTTGTCCACGTAGAGTATGAGGAGGGAGCCGGACTGACTCAGGTGGATGCCTTCCAGACACTGCAGAGTCTTCTTCAACACGGTGGGCTGGGAAGAAGAAGGAGAAAAAAAAGGAGGCGGAGTCAGTTAAGAAGAGCACTTGGCGAAAAGATCACAGAAAGATAGATGAATAGAATCGGAACGTTTTAAGAAGCGGGCAACTTTAACAAGATTAGGGGGTAAAGGGTAGTTCAGGGTTCTTACACATGTTGACTAACGGATTTCCAGGACTTTAAACCAAATTTCCATGACCAAACTAACTTGAATATTATCCGGCTTATATTTGGAGCGTCTTTCTTTAAAAAAAAAATAATAATTATTACAAACTCGGCGTAAATGAACACGTGATAACACATTTCCATGACTTTTCCAAAATGTATGATTTAAGTTTTCCATGACCTTTTCCAGGCCTGGAAATTACTATATTAAAATTCCATGACCGTACGAACCCTGTAGATATTCCTTTATTAGTCCCACAGTGGGGAAACATGGGGAATAGAAAACTAGGGCCACAGGAGGAATGGAAAAATTCCCCGTGTTTTGTAGAAAGAATATAACGTCACTTCAGTTACACAAAGACATCCTCTGTTTACTGGCATTTTGGGACAAAACTATGATTTTTCTTTTAGTCAAAAGTAAAACACTATTTTAGTCAAGTGTTTTTCCTTATAACAGGGTTCTTACACATGTTGACCGATGGATTTCCATGACCAAATTGAAATCTCGGTATAAACATGAACAAATTTGAACATTTTCCATATTGGGAGCGTACGCCGGCTTATATTTTGAGCGTCTTTCTTTAAAAAAAACATTAATTATTTCAAACTTGGCGTAAATGAACATGAGAATATAACAAATTTCCATGACTTTTCCAAAATTTTTTTATGATTTTAGTTTTTTCCATGACTTTACCAGGCTTAGAAATGACCGCACGAACCCTGGTAGTTAAAAGGGACGACGGAAAGGGGGAGGAGCTACATGGGCGCCGTCTCACCGTGCTGAGGTTGTCGCAGCGGGACTGGATGGCCTGGATGAAGAGGCCGCTGGCGGCGGAGTTGCGGTGCACGGCGCTGATGAAGTCCTGCACCGGCGGCTCGTGGGAGAGGCTGATGAGGTCACGCACGTGGTTCACGATCAGCCAGGTGAGATGCTCAGAGTCGTGGAGGTTCTGACACTAGATGAGAAAAAACAAGGATCGCACGACGACTTAAAACGGAGGTTGATGTCATTATTATTTTTTGGACCGATTTCAACGGCGATGAAGTATTTCGTTTACGTCTTGAAGCCTCTCACCACGTAGTCACAGAAGAGGATGAGGGCTCCCCTGCGTACGATCTCTCGGTTGACCATCGCCAACCGCATCTCGGGCTTCTCCTCCTCCCCCGAGGAGAGAGGGCTCAGCAGCTTGGTGCTCGAGAGGCTGTGTCCCCTACGCAAGCAAGGAAGCAAGCAAGTCAGTAAACAAGTAAGGAAGCAAGCAAGTAAGGAAGCAAGCAAGCAAGGAAGCAAGTCAGTAAGCAAGCAAGTAAGAAAGAAAGAAAAGAAAGTAAGAAAAACAAACAAAGTAAGAAAGAAAGTCAGTAAGAAAGAAAGTAAGAAAGCAAGTAAGAAAGTAAGAAAGAAAGCAAGCAAGTAAGGAAGAAAGTCAGTAAGCAAGTCAGTAAGCAAGTAAGAAAGAAAGAAAGAAAGTCAGTAAGCAAGTAAGAAAGAAAGAAAGAAAGAAAAACAAACAAAGTAAGAAAGTAAGAAAGAAAGAAAAAAGAAAGAAAGTAAGTAAGTAAGTAAGAAAGAAAGAAAGAAAAAAGAAACAAACAAACGAGAGAAAGAAAGAAAGTCAGTAAGTAAGAAAAGAAGAAAGAAAGAGAAACAAACAAACCAAGTAAGAAAGTCAGTAAGCAAGTAAGAAAGAAAGAAAGAAAGAAAAGAAAGTAAGAAAAACAAAAACAAACAAAGAAAGTCAGTAAGTAAGAAAGAAAGTAAGAAAGAAAGTAAGAAAGAAAGTAAGTAAGTAAGTAAGTAAGTAAGAAAGAAAGAAAGTAAGAAAGAAAGAAAGTAAGTAAGTAAGTAAGTAAGTAAGTAAGAAAGAAAGAAAGAAAGTCAGTAAGCAAGAAAGAAAGAAAGAAAAAGAAAGAAAGAAAAAAGAAACAAACAAACGAGAGAAAGAAAGAAAGTCAGTAAGTAAGAAAAGAAAGAAAGAAGAAAGAAAGAGAAACAAACAAACAGAGAGAGAAAAGGGGCGGAGTTATTGAAGTATAACCCCCCCCCCGTACCTGGGCGTCTGGTGCACCTCGGCCCACCAGGAGTAGTTGGTGTAGTCGATGATGAGGAGGACCTGGCACCACAGCAGCACTAGAGAGGGGTGGGTGGTGATGAGGCACCGCACCATGCCGTTCAGCCCCTCCAGGGGGTAGAACGGAGCGCCGTCCGAGACGCTCGCTCCGCCGCCGGCCTCACCCTTCAGGAGGCGGCTCGCCGCCGCCGTGATGCGGCGGAACATTCCTGAAAGAAGAAAACAATTTACAAAGATGGTGAATCGTAATGAATTTCAATCTACAAGCTTAAAGCGACACTATGTAACAATTGTACCTTAAAATACCAGCTTGAAAAAAATGGTGCCGCTACAATGACTTTTAATATGTTAATTTGCGCCTCCGCCACCGGGGGTCTGTGGTTTAAAAACCCGACTATGTCACATGTTGTAGCGCCCGGTCCTTGGACCTGCTTTCTGTCATGATGACCAGCGTCACATAGTCCAGTCCACCTCACAGGGGACTTTTTATTGTCTCCGCTACGCGACGTAGAGACAGAGAGACATGCTGCTGTGGAGACGACCAACAACAGACCTTTAGTTTAATAAAAGAACAAAGACGTCTTTAAGAAAGGGACCTGACATTACTGCTGCTGTCATCTGGAGGAGAGAGAAAGTTACAGGGGGCGGAGGAGATTATTATTTAACTCTAACTCAAAAGAGCCATATGCGTCACCTGAAGAGACATATATGGCTCAGAGCCAGAGGTTCAGACACCCGATCTATCTAACTGGGTATTTACCACACTGAAGTACACGTTAAATACCTGAAGGGGGCGCTACAAGGGAAACGCTACATAGTGGGGCTTTAATGTCAGTCGTCTGAGAGTCTGAGGACGTGCAGCTCACCACTTTTGAAGACGTGGATGAGACACATGAGCAGCGTGCCCAGCTGCTGGCAGTAGAAGGTGTGCTGCTGCTCCGTGATGTCCACCTTCACCTGCCGGGAGGAAATGTCCTCCAGCAGCACGCCGACCAGCTGGAGAAGGAACCTGGAAACGAGGGAATAGGAGACGGAGGTTTGTTACCTTCGCATTGAAAATGCGGAGGTTTATGTTTTGATCGCCGTGTGTTTATTTATTTATTTACTTGTGCGAGTATTATTTGTAATTTGTGAAATTGGGCTATACAAATAAACTGAATCGAGTGGAAAAAGGTAAACGCATCCCTCCGTCTTCACGTCAGAAACGGCCCGAAACCCTCACCTGGCGAAGGTTTCCTCCGGCGGGGCCTTCTGGGCGTCGCCGAGCGTCTCCTGGGCGACGGGCGCGTCGGCAGCGGGGGGGTCACACGGGGGGAGGTGCTGCTGCTGCTGCAGGCGGCGGATGGTGTGGCGGGAGAGGAGGAGCGGCGTGAGCGAGAGCTCGTGGACCCGCGACAGGACGATGTCCTCGGTGGACTGGGAGACGAGGACCCGGAGCACCGCCATGATGCCCGACACCCACAGCTGGACCGTGGCCACCGACGCCTGAGGAGCAGAGGGCAGAGGGCAGAGGTCAGAGGTCAACACGTAGACCTTCACGTTGTCACAAAAAAGACGCGTCGAAGGGTCATTTTGGGATGATTACTTGTGGCAAGTAGCATTACTTGTATTAAGTAGTATTACTTGTGGTATTACTTGTAGTAAGTGGTATTACTTGTGGTATTACTTGTGGCATTACATGTATTAAGTAGTATTACTTGTGGTATTACTTGTGGTAAGTGGTATTACTTGTGGTATTACTTGTGGTATTACTTGTGCTAAGTAGCATTACATGTATTAAGTAGTATTACTTGTGGTATTACTTGTGGTAAGTGGTATTACTTGTGGCATTACTTGTGCTAAGTAGCATTACATGTATTAAGTAGTATTACTTGTGGCATTACTTGTGCTAAGTAGCATTACATGTATTAAGTAGTATTGCTTGTGGTATTACTTGTGGCATTACTTGTGTTAAGTAGCATTACATGTATTAAGTAGTATTGCTTGTGGTATTACTTGTGGCATTACTTGTGCTAAGTAGCATTACATGTATTAAGTAGTATTACTTGTGGCATTACTTGTGCTAAGTAGCATTACATGTATTAAGTAGTATTACTTGTGGTATTACTTGTGTTAAGTAGCATTACATGTATTAAGTAGTATTACTTGTGGTATTACTTGTGGCATTACTTGTGCTAAGTAGCATTACATGTATTAAGTAGTATTACTTGTGGTAAGTGGTATTACTTGTGGCATTACTTGTGCCAAGTAGCATTACATGTATTAAGTAGTATTACTTGTGGTATTACTTGTGGCATTACTTGTGCTATGTAGCATTACATGTATTAAGTAGTATTACTTGTGGTAAGTGGTATTACTTGTGGTAAGTGGTATTACTTGTGGCATTACTTGTGGTATTTTTGTAGTTCTTAAAGAAACATTACTTTCTTGATTCTTGTCGTTTTCGTGGTTGATTCACTTATTGTGAGTCACTTTGAATAAAAGCGTCCGCTACATGATAATAATGTTAATACTAGTAATGTTAGTTTGTGATATTGCACGACTTTGGTATTTTTAAAAGAGTTACCCCGGTAGTTTGTTTGTGTTATTCTATGATTCAGATTAATCCAATAAAAAAAGAATTAGCCAGACAAAAAGTCAGAGTTTAGGAATGTTACATATGTTACATATGTTTGCACATGACACTTTCTCTTTACATATGTTTGCACACTTCTTTCTTATATGTATATTTTATCATTGTTTTAGTTTAACGTTTGTTTGTTTATTGGTGCTACTTTGTCCTCAAATGTCCCCTCGGGGATTAATAAAGTATAATTCTATTCTTCTATTCTAGAAACGGAATGTTGCCGTGCATTCCTCTCTTTCTCCCGGCTGAGGACAAGAACCCCGCACGACCCGACTTCCAAGCCCCCTGAACCCGGTCTCAGGCCGACCCGGGGCCTCACCATGGTGCCCGGGGTGGTGAACATGCTCTTGAGCAGCATGTCGACGGGCCGGAGGGAGGACGGCGCCACGGTCTCAAACAGAGTGTTCAGCACGCCCAGCGCCTCGGGGGAGTCCAGGTGCATCTGGGGGCACACGAGATACAGGTGGAGTCAACACGACCGCAGACACACGGGCGCATGAGAAAAAAAATTATAAATAAATGCGACCATTGCAGTCCAATATTTTAGAATAGATCGCGCCACTTTGTGTTAAAGCCAGAATTATTTTTATCTATTTAAAGCAACAATAAGCGGGGTTCGTACACACGTTGGCTAAAGGACTTCCATTAACATAAACCAAATTTCGATCAAAGATTTTGTGAAATCTCCGTGTCTACACAAGTTCTTACACATTTTGACCGATGGATTTCCAGGACTTTTCAACAAATGTCCATGGCCAAACTGAAATCTTGGTATAAGATGAACAATTTTGAAAATGTTGCGTATTGATCGTGTATGCCGGCTTCTATTTTGAGCGTCTTTCTTTAAAAAAAAAAACAACATTAAATCATTTCAAACTGCGTGAATAAACATGTGATTATAACACATTTCCATGACTTTTCCCCAACTTTTATGATATAAGTTTTTTCCATGACTTTTCCAGGCCTGGAAATGACCATTTTAAAATTCCATGACTCTTCCAGGTTTTCCATGAGCGTAGGAACCCTGGCCTTAAACGAATGAGACAATAATTTGATTAAAAGATTAACATTTATATAAATGTTTATCCTCCCAATCAAACTGCGTAATTAACATAAATATAACACGTTATTTTTTTCACCGACTTTTCTCAAACCTGGAAATAACATTTTTTTTAATTCCATGACTTTTCCAGGTTTTCCATGACCCGACGAACCCTGAATATGCCGTGCGTACATTTTTGATGACCACACTATTTCAACTTCACACACGTTGGCGTCTCACCAACACGTTGGACCCTACGGGACCAACGGCGTCACTACCTGTTGCTTAGCGATCATGGGAAGTATGACGTCGGAGATCTGTCGGGACAGCCTCTTCCACTTGTCCTCGTTCTCTTTGTGGCACTGCTGCAGCACGAGGATGAACATCTCCAGCACCTGCAGGGCCAAAGAAAAAATGTCAGGCGGAGAAGAAGAAACATTCGCCGGAACGCCGCAGCGCGCGCCCGTACCTGGTGGTACTGCACCAGGCGGAGCAGCATGGACACCACCACCTCCTTCTGGGTGTCCAGCTCCTTGCCTGCGTCCGCCTTGTTGGAGCCGCGCAACACAAACAGATCGTGGACTATCGGCTGCAAGGCCGGGATGGCTGCGGAGGGAGGAGGAACATTTAATTAAATAACTTCAGACTCTATAACCAGGTATGTTTTTAATTTTTTTTTTATGGTGATAAGATGAACAAAAAAAAAAAAAAAAAAAATGGTAGTTATCAAGCCACAGTAAGAATACAGCTGTGTGTTCGTTTAAAGTAATGTAAAGGGGAGTTTAAAGTAATGTAAAGGGGAGTACACTCCAGGGAAGTAGAATTTGAACTGCCGTAAATATTATTTATATCATTCGTAAAAAGTTTGGTTCAGGGTTCTTACACATTTTGACCGATGGATTTCCATGACTTTAAACCAAAATTCCATGACCAAATTGAAATCTCGGTTAAAAAAAATGAAACATTTTGAACATTTTAAGTATCGAGAGCGTACAAGGCTTACATTTTGAGCGTTTTTGATTTTAACACATTTCCATGACTTTTCCAAAACTTTTATGATTTAATTTTTTTCCATGACTTTTCCAGTCCTGGAAATGACCATTTTAAAATTCCATGACTTTTCCAGGTTTTCCATGACCGTACGAACCCTGTTGGTTACATATTATTTGTAAAACTCTTTGTTGAATATTGGTTTTGTTTGTATTTGATGGGAACTATTTTTGCATCCGATGTTGCGCTGTCAAAAACACGTGGTAGCGGTATTGTGTGTAAGTAAGTGCAAGATAAGTATTTGTAAGTGGACCCATTCCCTCTTAGTTGTGTGCAGCCAGTGAGGAACGTCCTTTATGTTTTAAGTTTAAGTTTTCATCACGCATATTTTTATTTTTAGGTAATTTAACCGACAACTTTGGTTAAATGTATTCATATAGTTCGACGGTGGATTATGACGCTGGTCAATAAATCCATCAGTAACCCAAGAACGACAGTGTTATGTAAAGGGTTCTTACACATTTTGACCAATGGATTTCCATGACTTTTCCATGACTTTAAACCAAATGTCAATGACCAAACTGAAATCTCGGTAAAAACATGAACAATTTAGAAAATTTTGTGTATTGAGAGATATCGCCGGCTTATATTTTGAGCATCTTTCTTTAAAAAAAACATAAATTATTTCAAACTCGGTGTGATCATGACAAATTTCCATGAATTTTCCAAAACTTTCATGATTTAAGTTTTTTTCCATGACTTTTACAGGCCTGGAAATGACCTTTTTAAAATTCCATGACTTTTCCAGGTTTTCCATGACCGTAAGAACTCTGTATGTATTTCCTGGAGTAATAAGAATAAATGATCATGTCTGTCGTGTGTGTGTGTGTGTGTGTGTGTGTGTGTGTGTGTGTGTGTGTGTGTGTGTGTGTGTGTGTGTGTGTGTGTGTGTGTGTGTGTGTTCCTCGTACCGTGAGTGACGGCTTTCCTGCCGCTCGCCATGATACCGTCGCACAGCTGGATGATTTTGGGGATGCTGATGATCTGCTTGGAGTGGTAGCGCTCGTAGGACAGCAGCACCAGGAAGAAGAAGATGTTGGGGATGATGGCCTCCGAGTCTCTGTGCAAGAAGACGGGATTATTTAGGAAGGCAATGGAAAAAGAGCTAATCTCAAAGTTAAGAGGAAGTCAGATGTAACACGGAAGAAAAGCACGAGTCTAAAGAGAGCTCACCTGAACTGACCCACTTCAATGTACTCAAACTGCTTCAGGACAAATCCGATGAACACCTGAAAGAGAGAAATATTAAATCTTTCCGAGTGAGCCGAAGATAAAATAACGCAAACGGCATACGTGTGCATTTTTTGTGTTTTTTTCGTTACCTGATCCGAGTCCAGCAGGCAGTAGTTGACCCTGAGCTGCACCAGCTGGGCGAGCAGGTCCAGGACCTGCCTCTGCAGGGCCACAGAGGTGCTGGTGGTGTACTGCTTCAACGCTTTGATCACCAGCGGCTCGAACAGACGAATGTGGTTGTGGATGGCGTTCTAAAAATAAATAAAAAAATAGGCGAAAGCTTTCAGAACCGCAGCAAACGAGCAATGAAAACTAGAGGAGTCGCCCCCTGGTGGTCAGTAGAGAGAATGCAGCTTTAACACATGAAGCATAAACTGCTATACAAACAGAAGAGGCGCCCCCTGCTGGTCAGGAGAGAAAATGCAGCTTTAACACATGAAGCATAGACTTCCCCCAGTGGTCAGTAGAGAGAATGCAGCTTTAACACATGAAGCATAGACTTCTATACAACCAGAGGAGTCGCCCCCTGGTGGTCACAATACCACCTTCTGTATAGGGTTTTTATTTATATTTGTTCCTTCTTATGAGTGTTATTTCTAAAATGTTGCACAAATGGCAAAAAACTTGAATCTATAGAAAACATCCAGTGTCTTAATGGTAATTTTTTTGTAGATGTTCACAATTTGAACTATAAAAACAGAGCAGAACAGCTTACCTTGTCTCCCCTGTTGCGCGTCGCATTGGAAATGTTGTACCTCAGCTGGTTGGGGGCTTTTTGCATCACGTCAAACCACCTAGAGGAGGAACAAGACGGGGGGCTTTTGTCATGTTTGAACTGTACGTCTCTATCCTAGGCGCTGCCCGCGTCTCCTCCGCCTGGCGGCCGCCGCTCACCCCGAGGTGTCCTGCTCGTCTTCGGCCTGCACCATGTTGCGCAGGCTGGCGTCGGCGAGAGCCTGCGTGAAGTGCGTGTACGGCGCCATGAAGCAGTAGTGGTAGAGGCCCGGCCGCAGGCTGGAGGAGCCGAGGCGGAGGCCCTTGCCCTGGGAGCGGCTCGGCCCGCTCAGGGCGCCGTCGCACTGGGAGGCCAGGTTGGTGCCGAAGAGAGTCTTCAGCAGCTAGAGAGAGAGAGAGAGAGCGAGAGAGCGAGAGAGAGAGAGAGAGGTCTTTAGTTACTGAAGAATACCAAGGAAATAAACTAGACTTATGAGTGCAGTATTATTTAAATGTCTTTATTTTCAAGTTGTATTTATAAAACAAATTGGCTTGTAGACTTTATTATTTTGTTAATGCACATGTCATCCATTTGGATTAACATTTTTACGAAGTTGATTTGCAAAGTTAGCCTGAAATGTAACATTGTTTGTATACAAATTGCTACATTGCACATAATTATAATAATAAGAGTTTTTTGTAATAATATATATATATATGGGCTGGGCACGTTAATGCATCACTGAATTAACGCCGACAATTATTTAATCGCGCGTTAACGCAGGTTTAATTATTTATTCCCCCGTCAACAATTTTAATCGTTGCACACACACACACACACACACACACACACACACACACACACACACACACACACACACACACACACACACACACACACACACACACACACACACACACACACACACACACACACACACACACACACACACACACACACACACACACACACACACACACACACACACACACACACACACACACACACACACACACACACACACACACACACACACACACACACACACACACACACACACACACGATTTCTTTAAAATAAATTCAGTAATAAATGATAAAATAAAAATCCCTATAATGCAAAGGAGTCATGTTTTAGGTTGCATCTTGAGGCTGGATGACACCCAGCTGGTATATAACACAGTGTGTAATCAAGATGTGTAGTACAGTGTGTGTATAATAAAGATGTGTGGTACAGTGTGTGTATAATGAAGATGTGTAGTACCCTCGCACAGGGAGACCCAAGCCTGTACAGGCCCTGTCGGCAGGTACCAGTCTCACTCTGTGTGGAGTCACACCGGCTGCAGCACACTGCTCAGTGCTGCAGCCACAAAGACACACACACACACACACACACACACACACACCCAGAGGAAGTAGATGACTGACCTGTTGCACACAAACCGTCGCCATGGTTGGTTCTCTGGAGAAACACGACTTGAGGTAGCCCAAGATTTCCTCCACACACTGACAAGAAAACACAAGAACGTCGTCGTATTCAAAAGATTCGATCAGGCGACGTGAACACGAGCGTCAAATTATGATGCGTCCGATTTCCAGTCACGTCTTTACCTTACTGATGTCGTGCAGCGTGGCGAGCTCCAGGAGCTGAGACAGAACGTCCAGAGTGGAGCGCAGGAAACCGCCAAACTTCTCCTGGCTGCTGTGGAGGTCCAGCGTCACCTAGGAGACGCAGAAACGGGGTTCTTACACATGTTGACCGGTGGATTTCCAGGACTTTAAACCAAAATCTCGGTTTATACATGAAAAAGTGAGAATATTTAGTATTTAAACAATGTCAATTCCAAAGCACACAGTATACATTCAATGAAACGAATGAATAAGAGACAATATTTTATTTAAAGAATAAACACTTGCTTCCCGAGCTACGGCCATCGAACTTTCCAGTTACGGTGCGTTCACTCGCAACGCGGAAAAAAAAGAAAGCTGCGCCGCCAGTATGAGAGCGTACGCCGGCTTATATTTTGAGTCTTTCTTTCTAAAACATTCATTATTTCAAACTCGGCGTAAATGAACAAGTGAATATAACAAATGTCCATGAGTTTTTCAAAACTTTTACGATTTAAGTTTTTTCCAGGCCTGGAAATGACCATTTTAAAATTCAATGACTTTTCCAGGTTTTCCATGACCGTACGAACCGTGTATGGCCATCGAACTTTCCAGTTAAGGTGCGTTCACTTGCAACGTGGAAAAAAAAAGAAAATTGCATCGCCAGTATGAGAGCGTATGCAGCTTATATTTTGAGTCTTTCTAAACCATATTCATTAATTCAAACTCGGCGTAAATGAACAAGTGAATACAACAAATTTCCATTTTTCAAAACTTTAGTGATTTAAGTTTTTTTTCCATGACTTTTTCAGGCCTGGAAATGACCATTTTAAAATTCCATGACTTTTCCAGGTTTTCCATGACCCTGCATATTAAAACCTAGGAAGCCGTGCTCTGACCTTGTAGTTAGCGTGCGTGGCCTTGAGGACGTCGTAGAGCTTGAGGTAGGGCGGCAGGTGGTAGAAGTTGCCGAAGGTGGTGGATTTGTTGACGGCCGTCGACCCGGCGCCGTCCGCCGGCCTGCCTGCTCGCGGAAAGCAAAAAAAAAAAAAAAAACATCAAACGTCCGTCTGCGGACGCGTCGCACGACGTGGACCGGGTCGGGCGGCGCACGCACCCGCGTTGATCTCGCCGCTTTTCTTCGGGCTCATCGGCGCGGCGCTGGGCTCGGCGGCGTCCTTCTCCTTGCCTTTCCTGCGGATGGGACTGAGGGAGGGGGTGTTGCTCAGGGAGGGGAGGGTGGCCTGGAAATAAAAGCAGCAAAACACAAACGGTGAACAGAGTATTTAAAGAGAACTACATACAACTCAGTCATAAGCAGATCAATGGAAGTAAAACGAGACTTTGATCCATCGGCGGTCACCTTGACCGCGGGTCCCGGGGGCGTGTCATCGAGCACGTGGGCACAGATGTTGAGGATCTTCAGCAGGTGGGAGAACAGCTGCTCCACCATGGCCACCAGGGGGCGCTCCGTCAGACCGGCCCACGGCTCCTCCATCTTATTGGGGTTCGGGGTCGCGCTGCCGCCCTCCTCCTCTCCGGCCCACGGGTTGCGCATGCATTTCGGAGCCACGGCTAGGAGCATGATTAATGGACACGATAAAATCGATACAAGCACAAAAAAAACTACGTTTTGGGGAATGGTCCATAGGATAACACGAGAGGTTCTGGGATACGAATTTCTTATGAAACAGGAGCTGATGTATATTGTGAATGAATATTGTGCATGATGGGGACTCGTATCTATTCAAGATGCTCATGGTTGCAGGTAAAAAAAGGTACGCACAGGCTGCGGCTGACAGGATCAGATGGACAGTAAATTTACATTTATATATATTTTTTTATTTTAAGTAGGGCTGGCCACGTTAACGCGTTAATCGTGCGGTTTAATTATTTATTATTTATTCCCCCTCAACACAGCTCGGCTCGCTGATGTTAAGTGTTTGTTTGCACAACAGATTTTATGGCCCTTTAGTTCATACGGCAGAACATTTAAAATAAGCGTCAAGTTCTAGGAGTTGACAAACTGCCCTGAAAGTGTTTTCTGGTCTCTCTCTAACAGGACAACACATGCTATGCTCTTTAGTTCATATGGAGCAACATTTAAAATACAAGTGCTCTATACACTACTTTTGAATTAATTATTGGATTTTGCGTATACAAATGCAATTAATCGCGCGATTAATCGGGGACATCATGCGATTAAAAAATTTAATCATTGGCCAGCCCTAATTTTAAAGGCAAGTACACAAAGATACAGTGCAATTGTGATACATTTAGCGTTTTTCCCCCCCCCCCCCCCTCAAGCATTAAAGTCAACAGTATCATTCTACTACCTCTTAATTGAGGATACACAAAGCAAAACTAAATCTAATGAAAAATAAAAAATAAAATGAATTAAGAATTAGTAAATGAACAGTTATATAAAATCAACGATACACGATTAGCTGCAATTTACACAGCAATTGACATGACAGCAGGTTTTTCTGTTCTTTTCCCCCTTTTTTGTTTTTTTATATTTTATTTTTAATTCTGGTTGTCGATGACTTGTTTTTTTGTTGTTATTGTTGAATAAACAGAAAATTGTAAAAAAAAAAAAAAAAAAAAAAAAAATTTAATCTCAAGTTACGAGTACAAAACCGCAACGCGTGTTTTACCCACCGGCGAGCAGATTGCCAGAAAGCATCAGCGCGTCCTGGTGTGACGAGAGGTCCAGAGGAAACCAGGCGGAGGAGAGGAGAGAGAGGGCCATGTTGGCCATGCCCACGGTCAGAGTCCTCCGCTCGGCGTCCGGCGCCGACGAGGAGGCGGCGGACGAGGCCGGAGCGCCGCTCGGCTGCGACACGCTGCGTGAACGGAGAGACGAGGGCGGGAGATACGTCAGGCGAGATAGGATGGAGGAGAAAAAAGGGAAACTAGGACGGTAGAGCGCATAGCTTCACATGTCACAAGATTGAGCTTTGAATTATGAACATTTGGCATTAGTAGCATGACAATTGGATAGAAATGGACCGCGCTTTGGTCAGGGTTCTTATACATTTTGACCAGTGGATTTCCAGGACTTTTCCATGACTTTCAACCGAATTTCCATGACCAAACTGAAATCTCGGTATAAACATGAAAACTGGAGAACACATTTCCATGACTTTTCCAAAACTTTTATGATTCAAGTTTTTCCATGACTTCTCCAGGCCTGGAAACGACCATTTCAAAATTCCATGACTTTTCCAGGTTTTCCATGAGGGTAGGAACCCTGGCCTTAAATGAATGAGACAATAATTTGATTAAAAGATTAACATTTATATAAATGTTTATCCTCTCAATCAACTTTTCCGGGTTTTCCATAACCGTACGAACCCTGTATGGTAAAAAGAAGATTTTGACCTTTGACCCGATCAATACCAAAATAATCAAATGGTCCCCTGATAATAACCGATCATCCCACTAAATTTCATGCGATTCAAGAAGATTTTGACCTTTTCATGACATTTGACCCCATCGATCCCAAAATATAATCAAATGGTTCCCAGATAATAACCAGTGATCCCACCAAAGTCCATGCGAGTCGGTTGAATACTTTTTGACTAATGCGAATAACACAATGAAATGAGAAAAGATGAAAACAAGAGATCGGGGCGCACAAACCTGAGGGCTCGGCCTCTGCTGCGGCTGAGACTGGAGCGGGAAGAAAAGCCGCTGCTGGAGCCGACGTAGCCGCAGTGCCAGCCCGTACTCCAGGTGCACACTGGGTAATGTACGGCGAGGAGACACAAAGCTTCACAGCAGCCGAACTGCAGAGGAACGGACGCAAAATGTTGCAGTGAAACACGTGGAGACATTCTTTGAGAGGCGCCACGTGTGCGACTGAGCGCTCACCGTCAGGGCTTTGGAGGGCGAGGAGGTGAAGGCGTGGGAGACGGCGGTGACGACTCGGGACAGATTGTTCTCGACTGTGACGTCGGACACGTTGTTGGACAAGTTGTAGCCTCGGTACGTCCTGGAGGGCGAGGGAAGAGATCGATTTATTAGTCGCCGAAACATTTAAACTTAAAGAGCTCTCCTTGTCCGGACATTACAGATGGATACTTTATTAATAGATAGATGGATACTTTATTAATAGATAGATGGATACTTTATTAATAGATAGATGGATACTTTATTAATCCCCAAGCGGAAATTTAACGTCTCAGTAGCACCAATAAACTAAACACACGAGAATAAAATATAAAAAACAGGGATAAAAGATATAGATGATATTATTTCTATTATTATTTTCTATTTGTTGTGTTGGTATTGTGGATGTTTCTGGGATTTTTTGCCTTTATCTGAAATTGTATAATTGTTACATTGTTCTATTACTTTTTTAATATCTACCTGTGATATGGCTAATATCATATCTGATGTACCTAATAACTGTAAAATTCATTTTTATTCTTTATTCGTCATAGTTACAGGAAGATAATGTCAGTAAAAAAAAAAAAATACATGTTATTGTTCTGCAGATAATGTATCCTTTAATAAAAAAAAAGAAGAAAATATATAGATGTATACAAGTAAAATATAAAATGAAGTATATATGTATATAAAATGAAACATATACACATATATACATAAATATATATATATATATATATATACACATACATACATACATACATATATACATATATATATACATACATACATACATATACATATATATACACATACATACATACAACTATGGTCTACACATTTATGAGCAATATAATGACACCAGAAGGAGTGTGTGTGTGTGTGTGTGTGTGTGTGTGTGTGTGTGTGTGTGTGTGTGTGTGTGTGTGTACCTCGTGACGGTGCTGACTGTGAACTGGGAGGGGGGTTGGGTCTCGTGCATCAGCAGCTGCAGGTAGACTGAACTCTGGTCGCGGGCGATCGCCACCACGGGGTCCGCTTGGCCCTGGTCACAGTCGTAGAACAACCTGGAGACCAGCCTGGGGGGGGGGGGGGGGAGAGGAACGTTAGGAGGGAGACGGAGGGAAGAGGGAATACGAGAAGAGACGAGGCGGCGTACCGGCTGACGGCCGACGCGGCCACGTGCCGGACCCTGGGGTCGTCGTCGCCCAGCAGACGGATGACCACGTCGTTCAGCACGCGGTCCTGCAGCCGCAGGCGCTGCGCGGAGAAGACGAGGAGTCAGGGTCGCCCACGCAAGTTACAAAGGAACGTTTAGGATACGCGCCGATGGCGGCGTTACTTATAGCGCCACTCGTGGTATTACTTGTAGTTTGGCTTTCTTAAAGAAATGTTACTTCCTTGATTCTGGTTTGTTCTCGTGGCCGATTCACTCGTCACGAGACGCTTTGAATAAAAGCGTCCGCTAAGTGCCCGTTACGCAATGTACACACTGCGCGCGTTTGTGTGGAAAAACGACGTGTAATTCCACATGACGATCCAGGAGGAGGTGGAAAGGAGAACTCACCCCGGTGTAGTGATGATCTCCTCTGTGCAACGTCTCCGTTTTCCTCTCGAGGAAATCAACTAACCTAAAAGAGGAAAGGGGGAATAACTTAAAATAGACAATCACGGAATATTTAACGTGTAGGATGTAGTGATGTATAGAGCGTAGTCCAAGATGCCAGAGCATCACATTAAGATTCAAATAGATTGATTTTTTACCGGAAGTCCATCTCAGCCAAGGTCTCCAGGAGCTCCGTGCGAACGAGCCAATAGGACGAGTCCCTCAGGGCGAGAAGGTTGATCATCAACTGCAGGCCGAGCTCGCTCAGGGTGCTGCTGCACACGGTCATGAGGCAGTGCTGCAACACACACACACACACACACACACACACACACACACAGAGAGAAAAAGGTGAGCCTCAAAACGCACATGCAGGGCACAGACGACCAGCTCGTGGCGCTCCTCGCTCGTACCCTCACGGCCGAGCACGCCATCTTGCACGTGACGGAGGATTCATCCTTCAGCGTCCTCTGGAGCAACGGCACCAAGTCCACCAGGGACACGGGGTTACCTGCAGAGCAGCGGGTCGCACAGGTGGTCGTTAAGCACCAGCAACACTTTCATTAGGTACCAAGAAGAAACACACACCTGAAGGACATTCTTGATAGAATAGCAAGAAAAAAAAACAACAATAGAATACAAACATAAAAACAGCATGATGACAATTATTCAGATTTATTTTAAATAAATGTGGTAATAAATGAATTAAAAGTCCCTATAATGCAATAGAGTTATGTTTTGGGAATAAAAAAAGAAGTTTATTTTCAAAATATTTATAAAGTATATTATTCCATTAAGGTACATTTATATATTATTACATTTAGCCTGAGATAGGGGTCTAAAATGTAACTTTATATACAATGTCAGTACCTTTTCTATTCAATTGAACATAGATTAGTGTTTTGTAGAATATTGCAAAACAATGTTATATTTTACCGATGATTGAAGGAGACATTATCTACTGTTTTCAGAGGGGAAAGAAAATTCAGATTTTTTTCAAATAAATCAGTAATGAATGAATAAAAATTTTTTTTAAAAAATCCCTATAATGCAAAGGAGTCATGTTTTAGGTTGCGTCTTGAGGCTGGATGACACCCAGCTGGTATATAACACAGTGTGTGTAATCAAGATGTGTGGTACAGTGTGTGTATAATGAAGATGTGTGGTACAATGTGTGTATAATGAAGATGTGTGGTACAATGTGTGTATAATGAAGATGTGTGGTACCCTCGCACAGGGAGACCCAAGCCTGTACAGGCCCTGTCGGCAGGTACCAGTCTCACTCTGTGTGGAGTCACACCGGCTGCAGCACACTGCTCAGTGCTGCAGCCACAAAGACACACACACACACACACACACTATTTATTAAGGCTTTCATCATGGAGATGCCTTGCATTGATCAAACTAATCAATAATCATACCCTGCTAATTGTACTAATGCCAAGTTTACAGACATTTATACTAAATTTTCCACAAGCCAATAATTTGTTCTACTCTTAACTTTGGAGATGTTATCTGTTACCATGATGATCAATATGTTGGATAACAATTATTAACTGTAAAATAATAAATACAGACACTATGCAGGGTTCATAGACAGGACGTAAACATTGTATACATGAAAAGGTTCTAAACCAAATTTCCAAACATTGTATACATGAAAAGGTGAGAAAATATCATATTTAAACCAACAATGAGAATTGCAAAGCATACAGTGTATAACAAATGTTTCTGACTATTTTTTATTTTTTTTTCAATGACTTTTCCAGGCCTGGAAATAACTCTTTTTAACATGCCCAGACTTTTCCAGGTTTTCCATGACCTTGTACCTAGCCTGATGATGTCATACTCAGAATTCTAGTCAGAATGTGAGTCTGATCCGCTCCGTTGGGCTGTGATTAAGGGGCGTGTCTCAACCGAACCAGGAAAGCAAATGCCTCTTCGCTCGATTGGATAGAGCTACAACCAATCGGAGCAACGGAGTACGTGACGTGTTTTAAGCGACGCAGAGTTGTTGAACTCAACCGCACGCACGCTGGAAGAAGCGAGCGCCTTGTTATGACGTGTTGGTTACGTTACTGTGGATCGTCTGTCCGTCATCGTATAAAGCCCGCCCTGACAATTTGATTGGTCCGGTCAATTTTTGACCGGAGACAATTTCTCCCCAATGGAGCGACGCCAGACCCAACTTCCCGAGCAATTTTTTTTAGGGCGGGGCTACGTTCGGTCTGGTATCCAGGCTACCCTGTACCCCGACTATTGCAAAATAATATAAATATAAAAAAGGAAAAATATATCCGCCACACACACACACACACACACACACACACACACACACCTGTTGCACTCTTCACACTGGCCAGCCAGCTGTGTATGTTGTAGCGTGTTTTGGTGAGCGCGGCTTGTACGATGGCCGCACAGAGGATGGCCGTGGCCCCTCGGATCTGGGGGTCCCCGTGCTCGACGAGGCCCAGCATGTCACTGATATACTGCTGCTCTGCAGGGGGCACAGAGAGCAGGGTCAACGGGAATACAGGAAGCTTTGATACATGACATGAAAAGTTGTTTTTTATTATTATTTAATTTATTAAAATTTTAAATAATAAAATCAATCTAATAGCTTTAGATTCAGGGTCCTGGTGTTACGTCATGCCTTAGCGAGACGTAGATAATATTATTGGATTATTGGTTATACACTACCGTTAAAAGTTTGGGGTCACTTTGTGCTTTTCTTTGAAAAATAAGGACTTTAGGAAGATAACATTAAATTAAATCAGAAATCCTCTCTCTACATAGTTAATGTGGTAGATGAGTATTCTGTTTTTTATTGAAGTCTCTACAGAGGTGTGTAGAGGCCCATCTCCAGTGTTCTAGTGGTACATTGTGTTATCGCCTTAGAAGACTAACGGAGGGGTAGAAAACCCGTGAAAACACTTTTTGTGCGAGCGCAGCTGAAAACAGTTATTCTGGTAAAAGAAGCTATAAAACTGGCCTTCCTTTGAGCGACAAGTTTGAAGAACAACATTTATATTTCAAATAAAAATCATTATTTCTAACCTCTTCGATGTCTTGACGATATTTTCTATTTATTTCGCAATTCATTTGATAAATAAAAGTGTGAGTTTTCAAGGAAAACACAAAAGTGTCTGTGTGACCCTATTTTGGGTCAAAATGTCAGCTGTGAAAAAAAAAGTTATTTAAAGTTTTGGTTTTGCTTATGCTGGATATAAAGCCACACATGCTACACTCAGTCCTCTCGTCTTTTGGGTTTATTTTGTTAAAACTCTCCTGTTTGGGTTTCGCACATCATCTAAATAAGATGCTCTTTTTGATCTTTTCGCGCTCCCTCCTCACCTTCAACTGGAACGCCGTCCAGCGGCTCCAGGTAGAGCGAGTTGAAGAAGGCCTCGGGGTGCAGCGCCGCCGCCGCCCCGACGCAGCTGACCGCCAGAGCCTTCACGCTCACCCGCACCTCCTTGTCAGGGGTCAGACCTGGAGAAACAACGCAAGAGTTACACACACACACACACAATGATGTTAAATAGAACAAGGAAGGTCAGATGAACACACTGACAACATTAAGTTGAGGCCGTGTCTCTAAATGTTATTTATCGTTTAGAATACCTTAGAATAGGTTTTGTATCATAGTTATTATGTTATTATGTATTTCATCATAGACATAACAGCTTGGTTTCTTATTGTTTACTGAAGGGGACATTATCCGTTTTCAAAGAAGACAAAAAAATTAAGATTGCTTTTAAATACATTTAGTAATAAATTAATTAAAAATCACTATAATGCAAAAGGAGTTATGTTTTGGGAATTTAAAAAAAAGAAGTTTATTTTCAAAATATTTATAAAGCATATTATTCCATTAAGGTACATTTATATTATTAATGTTAGCCTGAGATACGGGTCTCAAATGTAACTCTTTATATACAATGGCAGTACTATGTTCTATGCAACTGAACAGATTAGTGTTTGGTAGAATATTGCAAAACAATGTTATATTTTATTGATGATTAGAGGAGATATTATCTACTGTTTTCAGAGGGGAAAGAAAATTCTGATTTTTTTCAAATAAATCAGTAATGAATGAATAAAAAAAATTTAAAAAATCCCTATAATGCAAAGGAGTCATGTTTTATGTTGCGTCTTGAGGCTGGATGACACCCAGCTGGTATATAACACAGTGTGTGTAATCAAGATGTGTGGTACAGTGTGTGTATAATAAATGTGTGGTACAGTGTGTGTATAATGAAGATGTGTGGTACCCTCGCACAGGGAGACCCAAGCCTGTACAGGCCCTGTCGGCAGGTACCAGTCTCACTCTGTGTGGAGTCACACCGGCTGCAGCACACTGCTCAGTGCTGCAGCCACAAAGACCGCCACACACACACGCCAAGTTAATAGACACTTATACTTCTGATCTTCTGTAAACCTATCAAAAAAAAAAAAAAAAAAAAAAAAAAAAAAAAAAAACTATTTTGTCCGCCTTTTCTTTTTTTTTATTGTGAAATTTCCCACAAGCCAATAATACAGTCGACTCTTAACCTTTGAGGTGATATCCGTTACTATGATAATCAGGTTGTTGGTGCTCTTGAATACATTTAATTCTATATGCAATTTTTTTTAACGTTCACCTAAAACTGAATCACTCGGTTTATATTAAACACAAAGTAAAACCTTTTTGTAAAATCATGAAACGTTTCCCCTGCAGCCTCTGGATGAATCCTCATCTGTACTCTTTGATTTTAGATGTTGACGTCATCGCCGTCTAATATTTTTATTGTGTGCTCTCTTCATATGTTTTGGGGTTAATCATATCTGTTCTGCATGAGCCGTCTTTAAATAACTGAAAATAGTTCTCACAAACTGGGCTCCTCTGATTGTTCTCCCACTTAAAAAGATGAGGTCTGTAATTACTTTATTTTTTTACTTAAACTTGAATTAATGTATTTTCTAAAACCCAAATAGACTGTGTATATATATATATATATATATATATATATATATATATATATATATATATATATATATATACATATAATTATTTCAGCAACAGTATGTGAAGACTTACAGAAAACATTTGACCTTTGTCATTCTCAACAAAGAGTATATAACAAAATATTGAGCTTAACTTTTTTTATTAACTAAATACTTATTTTCCACTATGATTTGCAAATAAATTCCTTAAATTTTTTTTTTTTAAATAAATTAAAAAAAAAAAACAGAATTTGATTTTATGGATTTTCTTCCCTCATGTTGTCTCTCATATTTGAAGTATACCTATAATGAACATTCCAGACCTCTCTCATCTTTTTAAGTGGGAGAACTTGCACAACTGATGTCTGACTAAATACCTTTATGACTTTAGAAACCCTCATTCTGTTTGCCTACGTCTAATCGTGCTCATCTTTTAAGAACTCACCATTCTTCTGGCCCGTCAGTAGGAAGGAGGCGGCGAGGAGCCGGACACAGTGCACCAGCGGCTCCACCCCCTGGTCAGTGTAATGTCCGATCGGACCCTTTATCCGAGACGGCTAAGAAACGAGCGGTTAAAAGTTAAAAAGAGTAAATAATAAAGTCTCTTTCTTTACCTTGCGGGGGGGATGAACGGGCCAGTACCTTGTGGTCGGGTTCGGGTTCAGCCGAGTCGTCCTTGGGGATGAAGCGGTCCGCGCTGCTGTCGGAGCCCTGCCGGTTGTGACCGCGGCCGTCGAACAGATGAGGTTTGCTCAGTGCTGCGTAGATTAATACTTTATATTAATACTTTATATTAATACAGGACAGGGTTCGTACACATGTTGACCAGTGGATTTCCAGGACTTTAAGCCAAATTCCCATGACCAAACTGAAATCTCGGTGCATACATGAAAACTTTTTGAAAATGTAGTATTTAAAACAATGAGAATTACAAACAGGGTTCTTACACATTTTGATCAGCGGATTTCCATGACCAAACTGAAATTTCAGTGTAAACATAAAATATTTAGAAAATGTTGCGTATTAAGAGAGTAGGCCGGCTTATATTTTGAGCGTCTTTCTTTAGAAAACGTATTCATTATGTCAAACTCGGCGTAAATCAACACGTGATTATAACACATTTCCATGACTTTTCCCAAACTTTTATGATTTAAGTTTTTTCCATGACTTTTCCAGGCCTGGAAATGACCATTTTAAGATTCCATGACTTTTCCAGGTTTTCCATGACCGTACGAACCCTGTACAAAGCATACAATATACCTTAAATGAAACGAGTGAATGAGAGACAATAGTTTGATTAAAATAAAAAAAAATGTTATACATGTTTATTCTTAGAAACACTTATTAAATAAATAAATGGTTCTTCTTTTAAATCAAACTATTATCCTTTATGTGCAAATCCATCTGTTTGGACTTGGCGTACACCAGCTTAATTTTTGAGCGTCTTACTTTTAAAAAACCTATTAATTATTTTAAACTCGACGTAAATGAACATGTGATTTTAACACATTTCCATGACTTTTCCAGACCTTTTGTGGTTTAATTTTTTCCCCATGACTTTTCCAGGCCTGGAAATGACCATTTTAAAAATTCCATGACTTTTCCAGGTTTTCCATGAGCGTACGAACCCTGAAGGAGAACCCGTCTGGTTAGAACCAGGCTTTCTGTGTACGCAAACCTACCCAGCGCCGATTGCATGATCGGGTCCGTAGGCTCTTCTTGGGAGGAAGGCGCGGCTCCCTCTTCTTCTTCGTCCTGCAACGTCCCGATCTGCATCCCAGAGTACTGGCTCTCGCTGCCATCCAGCACCTTGTGCACGAGAGAGAGCAAACACCTCCAGTCAGGAACTACACGGTCGTTACAGAAACACAAGCAAAGGAAGTGGGCAATGCCACCGCATGCAACGGGATTCCCAGTTAGTTCTGCCTCATTTGTTGGAGTTAGATTTGAGGACAGAGACACACACACACACACACGCACTACACGACAAACGAGGACTGAAACTGCAAGTAAAAACAAACGTTTGAGAACTACCGGATCATGCTTGGGTCACTTGATTTACAGCAAATCAACTACACACAGGAAAGAAAAGCACATGGCGCGGTCACGTGGCAAAAAGGCTGGTTGCCACGGTCCCACCAGAGGAAGAGCAAGCTTTTGATCCAAACTAATGCACTGTGAAATTAAGTGAGAGAGGATTTCCAATACGTGGACTGAATGAGGTACACACAGCATTTTAAAGTGAACGAGTGTTTCCTTACAAAAAAAAAAAAAAAAGGCGTAAAGTAATCTTAATCCAAAATGTTTAGATAAATAATAATAATAAAGCATTTTATTTTTAATCGCACTCTTCCTTCAAGAATCTCAGAGTGCCACACAGATAGTAAAAACAAATAAAACCGATTAAAACATAGTTAAAGCGACCCATAAAAAAATAATTTAAAAAAAAAAGATAAATAATGATTTGTTGCCCCCGCTGGAACAAAAGCCCGTCAAAGTCCTCTTGGAAAGGGGAGAGGGAACCAGATCTGAGGGGAACCATCGACCTTCATGCTTCAGCTCTTCACTCCAAGCCACCAAGATGCTTGTTTTTACAAAAGCATCTCATTGTTCGAAGTCACTGGAAACAAAGGGGAGGAGAAGAAGGAGCATGATGTATTGTCAATGACAATAAGAAGAGGGTAAAATAGCAATACGCAAGGGGGGGGGTGGGGGGGGGGGTCGCAAATCATGTGACGAACGAAAGGGGAAAGAATGAAGAAAGCCAAAAGGGTTTCCAGACAAGCAAGCCCCTCCCACTCCGTTCAAAGCGTCCAATCGGCTGACCTTGTCACTAGCGCTAGAGGAGGAAGAAGAAGAGGTGGCATAGAAGGAAGAGGAGGAGGCGGAGAAAGAGAAAGAAGAAGAAGAAGAAGAAGAGGTGGAGGAAGCGGTGTAGACAGAGGAGTCGCTGTCTGTGGCGTCGGGACCCTCGGTGGAAGTCGGCGAGGGAGGAGCCGGCTCAGGAGGGGGCGACTGAGACGAAGCGGGCAGAAGGATAAGGGGGGGGGGGGGGGGGCAAAACCATAGAGGTAGAATTGTTAGAGTGGACTATCTCGCCCAAAACGTATAAGGGCGGGCGGGGAGGGGCAGCGAAACCTAAACGATGGAATTCGGCGGCGGCAGCTCATCACCCATTTATTCTAAAAGAAGCCGTCTCTAAATGTTATTTATAGTTTAGAATAGCGTAGAATAGGTTTTGTATCATAGCAGTTATTACGTTTATGTATCAACGCTTTCATCGTAGACATAACAGCTGGGTTTCTTATTGTTTACTGAAGGGACGTTATCTGTTTTCAGAGAAGAAAAAATAATAATTCAGATTTTTTTTAAATACATTTTGTAATAAATAAAAAAAAATCACTATAATTCAAATTTAGTTATTTTTGGGGAATAAAAAAAAGGAGTTTATTTTCTAAATATTTATAAAGCATATTATTCCATTAAAGGCACATTTATATTATTACATTACTGAAATAAGGGTCTAAAATGTAACTCTATATACAATGTCAGTACTATTTCTACGCAAGTGAACATATATTAGTGTTTTGTAGAATATTGCAAACAATGTTATATTTTAGTGATGATTGAAGGAGACATTATCAACTGTTTTCAGAGGGGAAAATAAAATTCGGATTTCTTTCAAATAAATAAATTATAAATCCCTATAATGCAAAGGAGTCATGTTTTAGGCTGCGTCTTGAGGCTGGATGACACCCAGCTGGTATATAACACAGTGTGTGTAATCAAGATGTGTGGTACAATGTGTGTATAATGAAGATGTGTGGTACCCTCGCACAGGGAGACCCAAGCCTGTACAGGCCCTGTCGGCAGGTACCAGTCTCACTCTGTGTGGAGTCACACCGGCTGCAGCACACTGCTCAGTGCTGCAGCCACAAAGACACACACACACACACACACTTTATTTATTAAGGCTTTCATCATAGAGATGCCTTGCATTGATCAAACCAATCAATAAACACACCCTGCTAATTGTACCAACGCCAAGTTAAAGCGACACTATGTAACTTTTCCCTTGTAGCGCCCCCTTCAGGTATTTAACGTTTACTTCAGTGTCGTAAATACCCAGAAGGGGGGGGGGGGGGCATAGAGGTAGAATTGTTAGAGTGGACTATCTCGCCCCAAAACGTCTAAGGGGGGGCGGGGGGAGGGGCAGCGAAACCCAAACGACGCCTGGATCATATCTCTATGAAAGGGTTATTCTGGATATTCATATTCCTGTACTTGAGGTTTGAATACTTTACACAAAATTATTTGAGAGAACGGTTGACGGTCATTTCCAGTATTTGAAATTTATAGGGAATGGGCAAAAATACTAAAACTTAAGATGGTAATAAATGAAAAAAAGAATGAGGACTGAACACCGTCCATTCTACGAAGCTTATAGCATCATTCATCATAACTGAGAAGGATGCCTTCAGGGACAGGAGGGTTCATAGTTAATTATAGCATTGCATGGTAATTAAGTCTTTAGAGCCGAAGAAAGCAACACACACACACACACACACACACACACACACACACACACACACACACACACACACACACACACACACACACACACACACACACACACACACACACACACACACACACACACACACACACACACACACACACACACACACACACACACACACACACACACACACACACACACACACACACACACACACACACACACACACACACACACACACACACACACACACACACACACACACACACACACACACACACACACACACACACACACACACACACACACAATTTATTAAGGCTTTCATCATGGAGATGCCTTGCATTGATCAAACCAATCATCCATACTCTGCTAATTGTACTAATGCCAAGTCTACAGACATTTATACTTCTCAGACCTTCTGTAAACATATAGAAACTATTTTGTCAGCTATTTAAAAAAAATATAATTTTCCACAAGCCAATAATTTGGTCTACTCTGAACCTTGGAGATGTTATCTGTTCCCATGATCATCAATATGTTGGATAACAATTATTGACTGTAGAATAATAAAGACACTATGTAGGGTTCACACACACACACACACTCACACTCACAGTCTCACTGACCAGCTCTGCTACATCTGACGGCGTGACAGCCGAGTCGGGTCCCTCCGTGGTCGTCTGGGAGGAGTCGCTGGGTGGAAGCGACGGGTCGTTGGCGCCTAGCAGCGCCGCGCCCTCTCCCAGGGGCCCGCCCTCCGTCTCCGGCGTGGTGTAGTCGGCCGTCTCCGGGGTGACGTTGGCCCCGCCGCTGGAGCTCCGGCTCAGCATCTCCTCCTCGTTGGGCGAGTCGGGCGTGTCCGACGCGCCGCCTCCGCCTTGCTCCGAGGAGGCGCTGAGGTCCACGGAGTCGCCGGGCTGCAGGGCGTGCTGGGAGGAGCGCGGTTGCTCGGTGATGATGTCCACCTGGGCCGCGGGGGGGACGTCGGCGCCGGCGGCTGTCGCTGGGCGGAAAAGAGGCAGGCGGAGACAATTTAGAGCGGTTGCACGGGGCTTTAGCGTCTAATACAACACACACACACACACACACAGCCTCCTGGCGACCGCCGTCTCACCTGTGAAGACGCCGGTGGTGACCTCCGGTCTTTCGGCATCGTCATCCAACGCCTCCTCTTCCCCAGAAAGCATTTTACCTAGAAACAGGTGGAGCGTCAATATAATAGCTCCATCTCCAGTTGAAAAGAGACTAAAACCTTTATGATGCAAATTTGCATTCAAATATAAAAAAATAAATAAATAAATAATTGATTTGCTTAAATAAATATATATATATATATATATATATATATATATATATATATATATATATATATATATATATATATATATATATATATATATATATATATATATATATATATATAAACACGTCGTAGAAAAAGAATATTGTGAATTATTGACAATAGGTCATGAATTTAGAAGACAATCATCCACCCTAGGTGACTCAGTGGGAGGATAATTTGCCCAAAACCCTGGAATGATCAGTTAGAGCACAGGTGTCAAACACAAGGCCCGCGGGCCTAATGTGGCCCGCCACGTCATCTCATGTGGCCCCTGACGGCCTGAAAGACATAAGATCACCCTTTCTTAAAAGACAGAAAAATATCCCGTGCTTTTATTTTGAAGGTTTCAAATTAAATGGATTTATGTTATAATACTAGAGAAATGTTCTTACGTATAACATTTCTACACCTCAAATAAACAACAATCAAATGCAAAGAGAATTATTTAACAATGTTTGTGTTTCGGTTACAACCGGCCCTTTAAGAGGCGGCCATGATGCTCCCGGTGAAATGAGTTTGAGACCTCCGAGTTAGAGGGTCGAGGTGATAAATAGACAGAGTCACCTCTTTGTTTCCTGAGAAGGAGTGGACTGCAGGAGGACCCTCCCCCCGCTGCAAAGGGCAGGAAACAGGAAGTGGAAACAGAGGAGGCAAGGAAAGAGAAAAGCAGCAAAAGCTCAGAGGAAGTCAGAGGAAAACTATTAATTATATACAGGCGATAGAGTATTTAGGAGTAGCCAAGCAGAGAAAGAGGCTGTAAGCTCAGAAACAAAAAGCAGGGATGAGAGTCGAGCAACCAAACAGCCTGGACGACCAAAAGTCCACCAGGAAGGGTTAAAGAAATAAAAGCAGATACATGGGCCTCTATAGTGCCAGTGACTGTGTAAAACCCCGTAGATCATGCGTCCAGACCGAAGGCTGCTTTACCGATGAGCTCCAGGATGCTGCTGGAGCGCGCCCGGCTCTCGGCGTCGTGGCGGAACACGCTGCCGTGAGCGATGCTGCCGGCCGTGATGAGCATGTGCAGCAGCTCCGGCGGGGGGGTCCTGAACATCTGCTGCAGGAGCTCCAGAGCCGCCGTGACCACGTTGTGGTCCCAGTGCTGCGTGTAGTGCAGGGTCAGCTCGTACACCTTCAGACACAATGTTACATTTAGTTAAAAACTATATTATTAACAGGCAAATGATGGCACGCGCACGTTGGCCCTCTACCTGCAGCAGTTGCTCCGGGGTCGGCTGCACGTCGGCCTCCTTCCGCATGACTCCGAAGCTCCCCTTGAGGCTGGTGGTGTTGACTTGCTGCTGCAGCAGCGGCATCAGGTAGCGAAGGGTCAACAGCACCCCCAGGATCAGGTGGGTGGGGTGCTCTTCATCCACCGGAACCAGCAGACCTAATAATTAAAAAAACGGTTTGAAAGTCAGGGCGGGTGATTGCTTGATCCTCTTTGAACGTCTGTAGCCACTCGATACCAAACTAGCTCCCTTATGTTTTCTACAATATATAAAATATATTTAAAAAAAAATTATATATATGATATTATATATACACATACATATGATATATATGTGTGTATATATATATATATATATATATATATATATATATATATATCTTTTTATTTAGTATTTTCCACAAACAGATTAGTCCTTGACAGAGGAAAAAATTATAATAAATTAAAAAAGAAAAAATATAGACACACACACACACACACACATATATATATATATATATATATATATATATATATATATATATATACACAACAAAATAAAAAGCACACATCCAAATCCTTCCATATCCACGTACACACCCAACATTGCCACCCTCCCACATGTTTATACATCTACCATCCAAGAGTAGGACCCAATGAGGAGGAAGGGAAGGCCCCAACAATCACACTAAATACAACCAAATGATAAGCATTCAATACAAAATGAAAGTGTTCTATAATCTTAACTGTTAAGTCAGTGTGTGTGTATGTATGTGTGTGTGTGTCCCTACCCAGCAGCACATTAAGCAGCCATGTGTAGAAGTAGCTGGTGCGTCTGGAGTGTTGGCACACACTGACGGCCGAGCTGGCTGCCGTCCGGCGGATGGTGGGGGAGCTGGACTTCAGGTTGGCCACAAACGACTTGAGCAGCACCTGGAACAGAAAGGGTGAAGACTCCAATGGAAGCAAACGTATGCAAGACGCGCATATTTCCTTCTCCAAGCTCCCGTCGGACGACTGTGTATCATTTGCCAAGTTAGTTGCATCTTAATAACTTTTTAAATGAGAGATTTTTGACGGCGCTGGAGGGGAGAAATCCTTAAAAATGTAAACGTGTGTGGATCCAAGATGAGAAATTCAATAAATAAATAAATAAAAAGGGAACCTCTCTTCTAGAAATTAGTAGTGAAAGAGAGGAAACACGACATATAAAATAAAAAAAATAAAAAAATAAAAATAAAAAAAATCAGCGAGACAATTATTTGAAGGAACAAATTGATTCAGCGTTTCTACCTTGATCTCTCCATCGTTGGCGAAGTGCCCCAAGGCGGCCATGACTTTGGGCATCGCGGCCGCCAGAGTCTCCTGGACCGACTCCTCCTGCCGCTTGGTGATCCGAGAGACGCACGGCAACAGATTGACCAGGTAGGGTCTGGAGCGCGTGAGGCGGAGAGAGGGATGAGAATGCAAACAGAGGAAAGAACATTTTTAAAACGCCAATGTTAGCCGATTGTACCGTAATTTAAATATTCCATATTTAAAGACATGTTCAGGCATTGTGTGCATACCTGCATTTCTGAGGTCGGATGAGGTGAGCGAGCTCGGCAAACCTCCACAGAGCTGCCCTCAGACTCCGAGAGGCACTGTTCTACACAGGTACACAACGTCTTCATGAACATCGCATCACAACATCAAACCGTGGTCATTTGTGAGGATGAAACCGGTGCATAAAAAAATAGCACAGGCAGTTTATTTAATACCTTTTTTATTTCTTTGTACAGCTCCAGCTGCAGTCGAGGCAGGTTGGAGTCCATCAACGCCTGGAGATAAATATAAATAAATTGACGCGGTGCCAATATATCATATTACATCGTGCGCACACAAATCAAGGCTCGTTATTATGTCATTGTATCGTCTCTTCAGGGGGTAGCAACTGTAAATTAATTGATGATCAAGCGTTGGGCGCCGCTCCGTGCTCACTTTGATGATTTTGTTCAGGCACTCGTCGGCCACCATCCGGACATCCGATTCGCTGTCGTCGCTGCAGAGCAGGAACATCTCCATGGCGATGCCCAGCAGTTTCTGAAACTCTGGAGACGTTCTGCTCCCAGGACCATAGGGAGGAAGAGCGGGGCGAATGTCATTATGCACAGACGGATTCATCTTTTTCAACCGCCATCGGACATTCAAGTCACAGTTTACAGGTGAAACACGGAAATGAACACAAGGGATATTTTCCATTCAGCTAGGTGTCAGAGTTAATGAGGCTTTATGGGGATTATTGATGATTATAGGTCATGTTTGATTGTGAACTGCATGGAGCTGAGCATCCCTTTTCTGAGTGAACCACAGTCTTAGTGGCTACATTTTTTCTTTTTTTATACTTGACAGTAAGAATAAAAGAAATGTCTAATACATAAAGACAAAAGCAAAGTAATCATGCTAGTAATTCAGCTTGTTGCAGATCATAATGCACAAAGCAGAGGAGGTAATAAATAGATCAGAAAAATATGTATAATTCCGAATATAAAAGGATTCTTTTAAGCTTTACAAAAAATAAAACAAGCGTCTACTGCCCACCCGAGGTTGAAAAGTTAAAATAAAATCAGGAGGTGGTAAAAAGTCATACCCTCTCAATGCAAAAAAAACATTATAGTCACCGTTATTAAGAATAAAAGTTAAATCTAAACTTGATTGAAAGTTCAATCAGCAAGGCCTACCTCAGAGACTGAGCCACGATGTTTTCACATATCGTCAGGCAGTGCGTGACCCGGTCCTTCTTCGTGGTCGCCTGTTCCTTTTTCCTGTGAAAGAGGAAACATGGGGGAGGATGAGTAGAAGAGACAGACAACAACAACAACAACAACAACAACAAGTAGCAAAAAGACAACAAGGAGATATAGAAGCACTAAAGAGTGAGAGAAATAAAGATATTCACAGAACAATTGGGTTTAAGTCAACAAGAAATTAAACTGCCGGAGGGTTGAAATTAAATTTCTAGGTACAAAACCGCATAATGGATGGAATATTTCAATTAAGAAGTCTGTGCTACCTAAGAAAACACATCAACAGTGGTCAGCTGTGTCGCAATTAAAGAGATCCCTATGTGGGTTGAAAGGAACCCCGATATTAACCTGTCCAGCCTTTAAAATGTAATATTATTCAGAAAATTGTCAATCATTTCTAGTAAATTAGTCTGTTTTTTAAAAGCTGACAGCCCCATACGGTTCATCTACCGTGCATCAGGGTTCTTACACGTTTTGAAAAATGGATTTCCAGGACTTTAAACCAAATTTCCACGACCAAACTGAAATCTCGGTAAAAACATGAACAATTTAGAAAATGTTGTGCGTTTTCGAGCGTCTTTCTTTAAAAAAAACATGTACATTATTTCAAACTCGACGTAAATGAACACATGAAAACAACAACATGTCCATGACATTTCCAAAACGTTTATGATTTGAGTTTTTTTCCATGACTTCCAGGTTTTCCATGACCGTAAGAACCCTGATGTTGTCTTGTCTTATTGTGTCTGCACTGTGTTCTGATTTAATGTGTTTCATGTGATAACAAACCGTGGTTCCTAAAGCAGGGGAGAATCAAAAAACTAATTAACTATAAACTATACAACGACACACTCAAAACGAGTCGACGCAGATTCCCAAATAGTATCTTCCGAGGGAAACTTATTGAAGCCTCGGACACTTGAATCGGCCCCGTGTCCCTCCGGCAGGTGCGTGGTCATCCAGCACCGGCCAGCGAACACATTGGAGATGTGCAACAACTGACACTTACAATATAACAATAATATAAGCAGATAAAGCTCCTCGGGGCATTGGTGCATCTAAAACAGCAGAGAAGTTGAACTACCAGCCTCCGGTCGCGTCCCCCCCCCCCGGCTTCGAGCCGCCAGAGCCCGGGTACGTTATCCGAGGGGCTCCGGCGTTAGCACGATGCTAAGCTAGCCCGTCTGTGCAGAGTTCCTCCCCACAAACATCCCACTTACTGCCTCTGGGCGAGCTCCTCGGCGGTCGGCGGGCCCTGCTGCTGCTGGAACGACTTCAGACTCTCGAAGGCCTTCATTAATTTCTCCATGGTGGCCATTTTAGCAAATCCCCAGTCAGCACGCTAGCTAGACGAGCTAATATTTATACTGTGAGCTAACTAGCCAAGTTAGCGCGAGGAGAGAGAGAGAGAGAGAGCGAGCGGTGCGTCGTGCGACGAGAGTGATAACACCGCTCGCGACGACTACCACCGGCTTCTCTTCGTGCGAGATGTATCTTATTCTTTCCCGACGCGCTTCCTAAATGAACAAAATGTTGGTCGATAATAAGCCATCGTTGAAGCAGCGTTGTATTTCCCCCGACAAATCCCACCAGGAAGTGGCATTTGTGACAATTTACAGAGAAGGGGAGGGGCGTGGCGTCATTGGCCAATCAGACTGCGGGTTCACGTTGATTGACATGTGGAACGAACCAATGGGTGACTTTGGGTTTTTTCTCGCCCTCCTATGTTGTTATTGTTGCTGTCACGGGACCGCTGCAATCCAGATTGCAGAAACATATTTAGGCAACACCGATGATGTAGCGGTGTTTATTATCAGAGCACCCAGACATCTGAAGATAATTTAGTTTATATTAAATGTGTAAAAACTATGCACGACTTTTAAAAAATGACAATATGGTTTAAATGTGTCGTCATAGCCCTCGACTATATTCGCCTATACATCCTCCACATTTGGATGAGTACATTGACTGAAGAGTATTTTTCTCTGAAGATCAGATTGAAATGAGTTGAATCAACAATTATTTTAAATCCATCACGTTTAAACAAATTATACCACAAAATGCAGTAATTTTAATTCTTAAAACTAATGTGTGGTAGGAGTAAAGGATCTGAATATTTCTTACACCACTGTCATATTCATTGAATGTGTTGTAACTCTGTAATGCTTCATTCTGGTCACATGAAGGGTTCTTACCTTTTTGCACCCTGAACGTTTTTTTTCTATTTGAGTTTTTCCTGATCCGATGTGAGGTCAAAGGTCAGGGATGTTGTGTGTATGTGAGTGTGTGTGTGTGTGTGTGGGTGTGTGCACAGGTCATTAGAAACAGACGTTGCTTAGCGAGACGCTTCAGAGGAAAGGAACGTCTCATTTCCCTTTCAAACCCATTTCCTTGTTTCCTCTCTCCTTGTCCCTCCCACCAGGAACACATAAAGGTAAAGAAGCAAGTGAGAAAAACCGTGAAAGCGGTTAGAGAAAAGCATGTTCACGAATATCTCATTTATTCAGCTTAGTGACTTAACACTTCCAAAATGTCCTACACATCCATGATGACTCGGTAGGGAACTTATTAAAGCTGTAAACCCCACCCATTAAGAATACATTTAGACCTCTAACGTTATGTTTATGGGTCAAGGAAGTAAAACGAAGGTTTCAAAAACAACTCACCTGCAGATCGTGTCTATACTGTGGCTTGAACATTGCTTAAATCTCACAACATTCACATCATTTCACACCAAACATCAATTTATGACACAAAACTGCCAGAAACTAGTGCAATAACTCACTGTACATATTCACATTCATACTTACTGTTGATCTGCACTTCGCACATTTCATTTACACTACACACACTTTGCACTGTCTATATTTTATTTTACACTGCTGCATTTTCATATACATATATATACACATATTTATTTTATTTTGTATTTTATATTTCACTTTGTATACTTTATGCAGTCACCGTTTCTTTCTTTCTTATATTTATATTTTATTCTTGTGTGTTTAGTTTATTGGTGCTACTGTGTCGACAAATTTCCCCTTGTGGATTAATAAAGTATATTTCTATTCTATTCTAAAATAAGTCAAGAAGCAAGTTGTTTTTTTATACAAATGGCAGTGTATTATTTCATAATTACAAATGTCAGATATGGTACAACAACCAGTGATACAACTTGTACAAGAATTAACAATGACTGCAGTGGTTGAACGACATGACTGTACAGATACAAAAAAAACTAAATAAAAAAAGAGAAGAAAAATCAAGAAGTCCCAGGGCCTCGTTTGAATAGCGATAATGCATTTAGTCATTCCTCTCCTTCCTTGAATCCATCCCCGATCTGACAGGTGGACAGAGGAGCGTGGCGACCCCAGAGTGACATCGAGGAACCGAGGATCTCTCGCTTCTAAACGTTGCCGGTGAGCGTCGTCCCGCCCCTTTTCCAGGAGGGACACTCACCAGGAAGGCCGGAGAGAAGGAATGCATGTTGGGAATTTTAAAACAGGGGGGGGGGGGGGGGTCACCTTGCCATTTATAAAGCTGTCCTCGAGATACCAGTGAGATATGTCGGCGCTCGAAGGTCATCGTTTACATACACAAGGAACCTGAAGTATTATAAACCGATACATGCTTTGAGTAATAAAAACATATGTATTCTTTAAAACAGGCATTACGATGCACTTAGTGCGGACATTCAAAAAACTGTTGAGCCGTGTGTAAAAAGTTCCTTTGTGTGGAAGGAATTTCTCTCAGAATGGACGGAATGATAGAAAAGAGGGGAAGAAGAAGAAAGAAAAAAGGCGGGATGTCAGAAGGTAACTCGCTAATTGGCACGTATAATAATAATTATAATTATAATAAAAGGCCGTCCGTCTTTCTCCAAGAACATTTGTCCGACAACGAGACGCGCTCCATTTACTCGATGTAGCTTTTGGTATCATTGGCAAAGAAAATACAAAATAAAGTTAAAGACACTTTCCTATAGTCGGTCGACACACACACACGCCGTAGTGCGGCGGCGTCCTCCACCGCTATACGGATGGCATCCGAGCAAAAAGTTCAGCCGGTGACGGAGGCGTGGGCGGCAGACGCTCCACAGCGCGTCTTGAGTTACATTAGAAATACATCATTTACAAGGTTCGTTTGAGGCTAACGAGCTAAAAGGCTAAAATCTACAGAGGCAAAGAGGAATCGGCTTCGACACGTGTGCCGGAGAGCAACGGAAACAACGAAAAGGAAAGTCAAAGTGACGACGAGCCGGCGACAGGTGCACACGTTCGATTCCCGATGTTCGACGACGGAATGTGCAACATTTAAAATGAGATATCGGGTAAATGATGCGAGTACCGTTGTGATTGTAGACGGGTTGAATTTTGTAGATGACATCGAGGTCCCCGACGTGACCCCTAACTACCGTATTGTTGTACTTCAAACGCATCGGATTGAACAGAAGCTGTGAACAGCGCGCACAAACACACACACACACACACACACACACACACACACACACACACACACACACACACACACACACACACAGTGAACATGTCCAGATTGGGTATTCACAGCATTAAAAACAGGTGATGGGGAACAGGATCTGCTTAAAAAGCTAAATTCAAAAAGCAAAACGTCTCTGAGGCCTTTCCAAAATGCAAATGAGGAAAACAGCTGTGGTTCTCTGCAGGTGGACGACTGTTCCCGCACACACACACACAGAAGAGAAGACAAAGTTTAAACATTACAACTCAAATCGCCCAAATAGATTGATTCTTGACTCAGAACCAAACCTCTAAACACACACTTGCATAAACACACATGATGGCAACTCTGCCTGCAGGATGCTAATAAGCATTACTCCCGTTCCTCTCGGTACACACACACACACACACACACACACACACACACAGGCTTTTAAATGGAAGAGTTACCGGTGGGCGCTATTACTATAAAATAAAAAGGGGGGAGGGGTTTAACTGCAGGTCTACTCGCGGGGTGTGTGTGTGTGTGTGTGTGTGTGTGTGTGTGTGTGTGTGTGTGTGTGTGTGTGTGTGTGTGTGTGTGTGTGTGTGTGTCCAACGGGCGTCGGGCCGTCTATGATCAACAGGCTGATGGCTGCTGACTAATCAATGGAAGTTCATTCGATGCAGCAGCAATTTGTTATCAATACATCAGCTGCCGATCAGATCTCTTCTACAGTGTCATCATCATCATCATCATCATCATCATCATCCTCCTCCTGATTTCAGGTGGTCCAGCTCCTCCTCACTTTCTGGTACACTGAAAATCGAGGTGGCAAATTACTAAGATATTTTGGGGGAAGAGGATTTCCGCTCGGCAACATGGAAACGGGTTCATAGCGATAACCGGAGAAAAAAAAAAAAGCCAGAGAGTACGACAAAAGAAGGCGTAAAAAATATATATATGAAGAGATGAGGATAAACAAAAGACGTGTTTTGCCTGAGTGAATAATGTAACAGACTTTAAACTACAAACGACTGTTCTCCAGCGGGGAACTCAGCGGGACATCTGAAGTTAAAGATCGGAGCCCATGAGAACACACATTCTGGAAAACAGGAATGATAATCATCAGACCAGAGCCTCTATGATATTTACTTTGAATATACTAGTTGTTGCACTTGCCGACTCCGTATCGTCGGGTATAAATCCACGCCGTCCCTCGGCGAGAATGCAGTAGGTACAGGCGCCGAGAAGACGGTTCACTACACCAACAGGTGACTGATGGAAGGATGTGGATCAAACCAATGTGAAGTCAAACGGGGGGGGGGTGGGGTGGGGGGGGGGGGAGCAGGTGGAGCATGGCATCGACACAGCAATGCTAGACTGGATTTATGTCCCCCCGTTTGGATCAATGCGCTTTCATTCATATCTACCTGAGCCTTAAGGGGGGGGTGGGGGGTCAGTTATTTTGGGAACCGGGTGGATCTGATGTCATGTTGACCAAATCAATGACAAACATACAGCACATGTCAAAATAAAACACATTGAAAAAAAAAAAAGAACATATGCTACATTGAAGGAAAACAAATAATGAAAAAAAAACACAACAAAAACTGGTACTGTGCTTCTTTAAAATAAACAAATTAAAAAACTCCCGATACACGTCATCATACTCGTTCCAAAAGAAAAAGGAAATCTAAAACGTAATGTATGCATTCAAGTGGTACTTTTATGGCTTTTTGTACAATACAACCTTTAGTGAAAATATACATCTAGACATAAATTCAAGTACAAATGTACAAAATCTTTAAACTCATACTTTTTTTTTCTTTAATTATAATACACTTTTAATACAGCTCATAAATACAGGTCAACATTCACTGAGTTCCTAAGATTTGCGCGCTCGGTTGGAGTTTGTGGTGAAGTTCAGCGGAGGGGGGGGGGGGGGGGGGGAAGAGGAGGAGGCGGCGGGTGGAGGGAGTGGTTTAAAGTCGCGAGGGCTCCTCGATCTCGTCGTCGCTGTAGCCGCTCTTAAAACAGACCTGAGAAGAACCAGAAGTGAAGAGACAACGTCACCGCCTGTCATCGCCACGGCGCCACGCGCGATGATGTCACGCCGACCGCAACGTCGCCGCACGACAAGTATTAGCATTATCGTTCCGTGAGTGGATCAAACTGGTGTCCGCTACGTTTTAAAACACAGCCGCGACGCCATCGGCCAATAAGACCGAGCTGACCGGATGCAGCCTGAGAGGCGAGACGCAGGGCGAAGGAACGCCCACGAGACGAAAATAATAAAAAGAGTCGTGGCTGCTGCCTATAGAAGAAGTTATAATAATAATAATAATAATAATAATAATAATGATAATGACAATAATGATAATAATAATAATGATAATGTTAATAATAATGCATTACATTTATATAGCGCTTTTTGAGGCACTCATCACATAATTAAAACATCCTAGAAGCTGTGGAATAAAAAAAAACTAAAATGACAGTAAAAACAATAGATAGGATTTTAAATGATACATCTATTTTTTAACACAAAGCTCGATAGTGTTGGTAAGTCTTCCCACGACCACAGACCGGCTCCTCTCGAGACTCATCACGCTCGAAAGAACGTGGCATGCGGAAAAAGAACATGCGAAAGAGAAAGAAAAGAAGAGAGACTTATTCTAACCACAACTTTAAACTAGGAAGGAAGGTAAGGAAGAGAGGAAGTACCTTAGCCCCCACCCCCTCGGACGGTTGCCGGAGCACTAGCACTTGCCTCTCTTCTGAACAGGCGGTAGAAGAAGCCTCTCTTCGGCGGAGGGTTGGGCCGGTTCACGTCCAGATCGGAGCACAGCGTGCCGTCCGTCTCGTAGACGTTGATTTCTTTGAAGCACTCCATCTCGATCATCTACGATAAGGACGAGAGGGTGAGTTATCCATCGCGATGACGGTCTAAAGAGGCGTGAACGCCAGCATACGGGAGGAAGGGGCCGCCTGTATCGTAACCCTCTCTACAGGTAGAGGTCTAAGTCACCATCTCAGGTTGGAACACCTGTACACTGTGTCCCATACATATTCCAAAACTCTCATTCACAAGCAATGGAAAATTCACATTTAAAAGCAATTAGACAGATCTATCCTTCTAAGTCACTCTTAAAAGTCCCACATTGTGGAAATTGAGTTTGTTGCATTTTTTTAAATTATAAAGCAGCTCTAATTTTTATATAAATACTCAATATGGAGAAATTGTAATTTTGTAATCTACTAAAAGTGATGTTATTATTATTAAATATGTATTCCTTTTCACCTTTTATATGTATTAATTGTATTTTTAAATACATACTCTAATTTTCTTTACCACAAACTGACAAAAAAAACAAATATGGTAACTTGTTTTTTACCGCAAACGGTCAAGGAACCAAATATGGTAACTTTGTTGATGTTGATTTTCTACCTAAAAACAATATATATTTAAAGTCACAACAGTAAAACAGTATCGTTATGTCCTCCAATAGCACTGGACTGTGGAGATTTTGAATTTCAAAGTTTTTCAAAGAGTACCCTATCAAGGGTTAAACACATTTGGACGGATGGATTAAAAGTCCCACGTTATGAAAAGTGAGTTTGTTGGAATCTTTTTAGAATAACAGCAGATAGGATTTCTCTATAAATACTCGATCCATGGAGAGAAACTGTATTCAGAAACGGTGCCTTTAAAACAAGCCGTGTGATGTCACAACTATGCAAAATATGGATCATTTCACAGTTTTTAAATGGAAAAACCTGACGAATGTGTCCTAGTTTATTTCCATATTTTTTT